>JAJJWM010000117.1:0-171931 GCA_021655865.1 Fusarium guadeloupense
GTGGGATGGAAGGATTGGTGCAGAAGTAGTAAGCGCTGTTAAATGCTTTTTTCCTGTTTGGATTTTGGCACCTTCTGATACTAGTACTTATAACGACATGCGAGCTTTGCTTAGAAAACGAGGTTACAGTCTCCTCTGGGACTAGGCCTTTCTCGTCCTTCTCTCCGCTCCGTGGGCCAGTGCTAGGCATGACTGTCCCATCTCCGGTCGTCGTGGGCAGCGTTTGAGATGAGCCAAACGAGTTTAGTGACGGTGGAGTAGTTCATGCAATCAAGGAAAAGTACGTATCTTGTCGAATGATGAGCCAACGCCGACAGATTGGTAGTGACGGCCAAGAAACGAACGGGGGTGGTCGTGGTACCCAAGGATTTGGAAAGGGGGTCAGGGAGCACGTCAATTGTTTCGACGGATATCATAGTAGTTTATAAAATTTCCGAAACTCAATGTTTAGACTCTTTTTTTTGTGACGTTTATCAGATAGACTAGAATTTACTAGCCTATTGACTTCTTCACCGTTACATACGACCCTTATCTCACTAAGCAAGTTGCATAGTTTATCTTGCGGTCTGGTTCCCCTAGTTTCAGTCCGTCGTCGACTCGTCGGCCACTTGAACTGCTCTGGTGCAAGATCGACACTCAGGGGAACAGACATGATCCGTTGTCTGTGAGCAGAGAGTCAGTCGCTCATTTCCGGGGATATTTCCGGCAGTGCCAGTTCCATTTGCCTCGGTTTAAATCTCTCACCATGTGGGCTTACATGGAACCAAGTGGTCCTCGTCTCTTAGCGGAACGGGCCCGAAACCGTTCCATGGTCCCTAAAGTCTTGGTCAGTAATTTCAGTCGACAACTTATTCAGCCCTGGCGAACGGCCCTTTTACTCCGCAATCCAAGAATATCAGCTGCAGACTCTTAGTTCTGTAAGGCTGTAATAGTGCCTTCTCGGTTGGAGAAGCTCCATTCCAACAATTTAACTATTTCTTCAGCTCTGCGGATAGCACGGATACTTAAAAACCCCGGCCTTTTCACGGCATTTCCGCTGCTCCATCATTCCTGCTTGGCAGAGTGCCGGTGTAGTGGGGAAAGCAAGTAAATGAAATCGTTTCATGCAATATCCTGGCGCAGTTCTGCACAGGCATGAACCATGACCATCCCTAATCAAGACACATCTTTACCCTTTTGGAATGGCTTGTCAAATCATTCTTCAAGAGCCAAGTGGCCAAGGTGTAGCATGCCGAGTAAATCCGTAAATCCTCCTGGATGCTACTCTGCCATCGAGATAATGGCCTGGAAATATTACTAGTACAAGCCCTGTTATAGGCGAACTTGCAACAGTGGCGAATTTGGACTTGCGGAACCGCTTTTTCATGATTTGCGACCCTTGAATATGTTGGTTCATGTTGAGTTCGCCACGAGACTTGACTCGCTTCACGCACGTGTCTAGCTTGCTGCCAAGCTGGGAAACCCTTGCTTGTCGAGTGGATGAAGTGATGGAATCTTACTGTGCCGCGTCCCCAATTACTCCAGATGGGGGTAGACATACTCAAAAGGGTAAGAGAGATCATGAGAGGTGCCAGGTACATAGACAGGCAGGTCGTAGTGTTTCTGGAACCATGGCATCAGTTACAGGCCAGGCTCGTTCTCGTTAGGACTGTTGCGTTGCAGAAACTAAACTAATGCAGGTCCTCCAAGACAGTTGCCGTTCGCTTCGAGGGTTGGCTGTGGGTTGAATGATCGACAAACTTGCTTTTTTTGGCCTGTACCCTTTTATATAAGGAACAATGGGGAAGCCTTTCCCGCAGCCCATCCCATGTTTATTGTTTTGCGTACGTATTTCCTTCTTTCTGGGTGTCTTTGTTTCGTTTTGAGTGTTCCATCTCTCGTTAAACATGTCGTCGGCCGCACCGGTCGAGGTCATCTCGACGCCCCAGATTTTCTACCCTGTCTTGGGGTACGTCAAGGCTGAGCTTGTCATCAACTGCTTCGTCGTGCTGCTTGTGCTATGCGTTGTCGCTTTGCGGGTCACAGGGCGGCTTATAGGACCTGGTCTTGGGTGGGATGATGGCTTTGTCATCTTTGCGACGGTTTGTGGATCTTCTTCGTGTGACTTTTGACTATGACTGACGATGTGTTAGCCTCTAGGTGTGGCAATGCTGTGTTGTCAAGGGCTTTGTAAGTTGCTTGTTGAATGTAAGGATAGAATCAAGGCTAACATATCGCAGTTGCTCCTGTGGGAAATGGATACCACTTGGGCCACTACCCAGAGCGTACGTATACCTTCAACCGATCGAGCATCGAATGCCCTCGCTATCTATATTCCTTCATTTACTGACTCGACCTTTCAAAAGTCGCCGTAAACATTCCTTTCATCCTCAAGTTGACATTTGCCATGCAAGCCCTCTATGTCACCCTCCTGGCCTCGGTCAAAGCAAGCATGCTTGCCTTCTTCATCCGCGTCTTTCCTACCGAGTTTATGCAAAAGGCATCTAAAGTCGCTCTCATCTTCGTCGCCATGTGGGCACTTGCTTATCTAGGTGCTTGCATCTTTCTGTGCAGCCCTGTCGAGGCGCAATGGACAGGCATGGGAAAGTGTGGGCAGTACATTCCCATGATTCAGTCGTTGATTGCCACCAATGCTATTGGTGATTTGATCATCATGGCCATGCCTATGCATAGCGTCTGGAATCTGAAGACGAGGCGTGCTGAGAAGATTGGTATCACCTCTTGCTTTGCATTGGGTCTGGCGTAAGACTCTCCAACCTTTTGGCTACTGTGCGCTGGTCACTGACTTTGTATAGATGCGTTGTATGCGCTATATTCCGACTTATCTACATTTCGACTGTCGATTTGAACAGCAACGTCACAGGCACCATGCCAACCACCGTCTTCCTTTTCATCCTCGAGCCCAACCTCGCGATTCTCTGCGTCAGTATTCCTATGCTCCGACCTTTTTACGCCAAGTACAAGAAGCGGATGGGGGGGTCTCGACTAGACGAGTATTCGAGCCAGAGATCTACGGGGTTTAGAGACCAGAGCCGATCAGGCGGCACCAGCACTCAGCCAAGCGAAGCCATCCGAGATCCGAACCTATCGACCTGGGAGATGGACGATTATAGACCAGCTGACAAGCTTCAGCATGGGTACTCAGTATCAGGATTTCCTGATGAGTCGGGGTCTGAAAAGAACCTGACTGTTAGTTCTTCGCATGGGAAGAATAAGGAGATCAGTGTCGAGACTCGATGGACTGTCACTCACTCACGCAAATAAATCTTTGAACTTAGAGTACAAAAGTATTGTTTATAAATTAGCGCATACCAGAGGTTTACAGTTTCCTCAACCTGTATTTTAATAATTCCTTTCTCACATTAGAGGCTCATCGAAATAGAGCCTGACATAGGCCTTATCCTGTTTACGTTGGTAAGAGTCAAACTGAATAATTTGATAATTATGACTATCAGTATGAGTTTGGCTAATACGCCCAGTGGGAGTCTTGGGCGCTGTCTCCTTGATGTATAAAGCCATCTCGATTTTGAAAGTGATCTTATCATCTTCAAACAATATGATGAAGTTGAGGACGCAGTTAAAGAATCGAAATGAATTTAGGGGTATTGTGTAATGTACTACAACTTTGTTGTGCGCTGAAACTGCCATAAACACGGATTTTATAAGAAAGCAAGTCGGTTCATTCAACGCACAAGCTCAAGATCAGCTTTCCAAAGACTCCTCGTTGTTGGGCACATCACCCTTGTTGAGGCAATATCTGTCTATAGCAAGTGAATGATATCTTTCCAAGATATCCGTCCTTGCTAGCCCCCCCTGGTCCCTATACTGGAAATGCGCAGCCAAAGCATTGCCCTGTATCACAACAGCTGCACACCGTTAGTCGATCCAACTAATACAAGCTTTCTCAAGGGGATCTTACAACGTTTGAGCTTCTTTGGAAGATCAAGCACAATCATGTCCTCATCACCTCGGTGTTTCGGCCAATTTCCAGGATCCGTGTCCAAAATATCGTCGCTGTAGACGCACATGAAATTGATGCGAATGCGATCGTCGTACATGATCCAGGGATTGTCGAATTTATACAGATGCAACTGATCAGTCTCGATGTTTTCGAAAAGAGACATATGCATCTGCGCAGCGATGGCCCAGTTCCTGTAGCTAGATCCCCAAACTTCGTACTTGAGTTCGGCGGCTGGTGTCTGATAGATCATGGAATCATCGGCAACTCTCAACCATCTGTGGTTCGGCCAGAACGGAAACTTAATTTCTTTATTTCGAGTAGGGGTCTTGGGCCCATTCCAATATTCATGCTGTGACGGCTTCCAGTAATCGGTAGCGTTGGTCACGTTCGCAGGTCGCGAGGGCTCGGCCAGATATGGATGAAGAGCGCCCATGCGGAAATGAAAGAAGCCTAGGGGAGGGTTGTTAATGATATTCCCTGAGACAACAAAGTCGTTTGGGTTTTGCCATTTTCGAGTAACTAGATTCGGAATGGCGTCGTCGTCGATCCAGAGCTGAGAGACAAAAAGTCAGAGTTTAGCGAACGAAGCAAGACATTTACTCTTTCAGACAACCTACGACATCATCATCAATCTTGACGTAGTACTTGCCACGCTCCAAGAGTTGCCAGGCCCTTTTGTAGCTGTACGTTGAGAGAATCCCATCAGGATGGACCCGTTTGTGTCGCGTGGGGTTATTGGCGATAATCTCATCAAGATAAGCCAAATCCTCGGCATTTTTGGTGTTGACGACCCAGAGCACCTTATCGAGCCATCCTCCATTGTCAACCAGGTTGCGCTCAATATAGCATCCCAGAGACGTCACTCGACTCTTTCGCCCGTAAAAGACTAATCCGCTGACTGTGATGTTCTCAGGCCTGACGAGCGATGTTCGTGACGGTGTGTTGAGGGGTTCGTAAGAGTGCTCGTGAATAGAGAGATGATAGGTATATAAAAGAGAACCAGTCATGTATAGGAAGCAAAGAACCACGAAAAGAACCCGTACAGGCTTCTTGTTTTCTTGCAATCGCGCCAAAGCACCCATGTTGAAGGATGGGAAAAGAACGACGGTTGATTGTGGAAGTGTCAAGAATCACGAGCTCACATCCTGCTGCTTGCACTTGAAAACTGAATACGGCATGTCCTGGTTTTAATACTTGGGAAATGAAGCTCAGCTTGTTCGTGTAACATTCCTCGTCATGTTGCTTATTATCCACGCATAGTTGGCGACCAAACAGACTTTGGTCTAAGACAAATAAGGTCAAGATGGCAGATGGTTCTAGTGTCAACTATCGAAATGTAACACACGTCATAATTTTGGAATTGGGGATAACTCAATCGTGGCTTAGCTGAAGAGGTTGAACCGTCGCTTTTGTGGGATGAGGCTATTGCTTAACTTTTAAAACACGTTGAAAGTTTACATCAGGAATGTGAAGGTGTGTAGATGGATATGGTTGCTTGACGAGGGCTATGACAGCCCCCCTATAAATGAGTACATGACATCAAGAATGTCTAAGACTAGGCTTTGCATACACAGAGGGACTCGTTTGATGTTGTGTGTGTACCCCAACAGTCTTAGAGACTTGACCTTTGACAGATTGTCTGCGCCACTGTTGGTTGACCTCGGAACTGGAGCGATACGAAATGGGGCTTGAGAAACTTAAGAGACAAATTGGAAACGATTTTATTTTCAGCCTAGAAAGATTATACGATGTGATTGATATGATAACATCTCAGCCATACGAGTCTAGACTGGCACTAGATCTGTTTTCTCACATGGCTTGGTTGAATGCGGACCAAACAGGCCGGAGAGTAGCTGGGATACCTGATGCGGAAACCCGCTGGTGGGTTTGTGCCTTGCATTCAAAAATAAAGTATAATGCTGTTGAGAAAAATGGAACAAAGCCATCTTGGGTGAAAAGAGGTACTGATATCACGTGAACGGATGTCAAAAAAGACTTCCCTAGACTCTTTTCGAGTCCGACTATGAGTCGACGCGGGCCTGATTCGAACAGACGCCTCCGAAGAGAATAGATTTCTAGTCTATCGCATTAGACCACTCTGCCACCGCGCCTGTTGATGATGGAAGACATGGAATAATACCACATCATGAACACTAACGACGACTCTCTGGTGTAGACACAGTCTGCTTGTTTACAAAGAACCTCAATCTGATTTGCTAGTGTTTATCTGAGCTTTTTTCACCATCCGTAAGCTGACATGGAGGCATCAACCACAATGTCTTCCAACAACGAGCATAATAAGATAAACCAGCAATCAACGGACACTAAACAATCCGACTTACCTTGGCATCGATTGCAAACCATCGTCCACGATGTTGACGTTCCGGGAAGGCTGGTCATCGTCGGCGACGTGCACGGGCATCTTCCCGAATTGAAGCTGCTCCTGCAAAATACCAATTTCAGCAAAGACGACGGCGATCACCTCATTTTTGTTGGCGACTTGATCAACAAGGGCCCTGATAGTCCTGGTGTTGTGCAGCTGGCCATGGACCTTGGCGCCAGTGCAATAAGAGGCAATAACGAGGATCGTGTTCTCGCCGCGCACACAGCCATCAAGAGAGGCGACGATTTGAAGCTCATAGATCAAATAAAGAGACTGGCTTTGAATGCAGAAAAGGAAGCAGAAAAACCAGCCGATGCGCTTAAGCCCAAGGAAGACCTTCATTCTTTGTCGCCAGAAGATCTCAAGCCCTATAGCGCGGAAAGCGACTTTGGAACCGCGGCTAAGCTTTCTAATGAACAAATCTCATGGCTGGCTTCTTTGCCACTTATTCTACGCATCAAGCTACCAAAAGGAGCTGCAACACCGCCGTGGAACGCTGGGACACTGCTTATCGCCCATGGTGGTCTTGTACCATCGCTTCCGTTGGAAGAACAGGATCCGTGGGCAGTCATGAACATGCGCAGTCTTGTTTATCCAGACTCGGAAGTCAGTGTGACAGAGGCTATTAGAGCGGATCTGCTCAAGGGGGCAAAGAGCCGTACTCGACAATATGCGGCTTTTCAAGATGTTTCAGATGAGGATATCAGGACCGATTTAGCGAAATGGGCGGGTGTGGTGAATAATGGGGAGGGCTTCAGCGCTCAATACAAGGATGGGTTGATTGGATTTCCGCTTGAAAATCGCGACGGCGAGTGGTGGATCGATGCTTGGAATCGATGGCAGAATTCGATAGAGGATCCTGAGGGGCGAAGCATTGTGGTTTATGGACATGATGCTAAAGTTGGACTGCAAGTTGGAACAGAAGAGAAGGCAGAGGAGAGTGAGAAGCCCAAGAAAGCAAGATATACGTTTGGTTTAGACTCTGGTTGCGTCTACGGGAAACGGTTATCAGCCATGGTTGTTAATAAGAGGGCTGATGGTCAGGGTTTGGCGCATTCGATAGTTCAGGTTGATGCGATCAAAGAGCAGAAGGAATAGGAACTATATCATGTAGACTAGAGTTAGTGCATCATGAAGAGTGAAGAAGTTGTTTGGTATCATATCACGTATAACTTGGTTGACTAAATCATGTAGGTAGTTGGATTTGTTGGTAGATTCGGCTCGGCCCGATGGCTCATCTACAAGTCGGTGTTATTACTACTGCCGATTTCGCAGTACATATAATCTATCATATACGTCTTCTGTTTTCTATAAGTTGACTGTGAATCATTGTTAAGAAAAGCTTCCCCTCATAAAATTATACGAGGCCCTAGTCTGCTCCGGTTTTGGTCCGACATCACGCCCTACGCCCTCTGCAGCGTCTATCAATTCGATCCCCAGGCGGCAAAACGCCACAAACAACCTTGAAATTTCTGGAAGATCGCTTATTATTATTTATAGTTGTTCTTTAATGACTCTTTATGATGCCTTCATTATGGTCCAGGACGCCACCGGGAGGGCTTTCTAAGGGATTATCTCTCAGAGGAGACCCAAGGTCGATGTCCTTCATTGATCAGCTGGTGCGCCGAACGATGAAGGAAACAGAAATAATAGCCTCGTGGCTATCTATCGCTAGGCAAATTTAGACAATCCACTTGCGCTTGAGCCACTGACTCTTGTTCTACCTTTGGCTGAGGTGGGGGACGGGGCTTGCTCCGATTCCGGAAACCCCAAAGACGCCCTTTGAATGACTTACAAGCCAAGCCAACCGAGTCCAATCTGACTAAGGGTAGCCTCTTCATCATGAAAAGCTTCTCACCAAAGAAACACAATGACAGGGTTTCATCAAGAGAGTTCAATGGCGCCCCACGAAGCGAGACAACAACCGTCCGACGATGTCGACGGAGATAGTAAGGATCCCATTTCTCACGCAAGGAAATTCATCTAATGCTATAAAACAGTCTTGACATTTTCAGAGCTCGACTTTGCTAGGCTTGGATTAGCAAGACATAGCAACGATGTAAACCATCCACATCAGCTTGAACAGTTTCAATTTCCGAATCAAAACGAAACTCCGTCAGATCAAGGCCTCTTTAACAATGCTTTCTTCAACATGGACATTCCCTCAGAACTACAAAGCCCATTCTGGCTTGATTCAGAGCCCAACTTGCCATCCTGGCAAACGACTATGTCTTTACACCCAGACCTCGAGCACGATCATTCAGCTCTAGCAGCAAGCAGAGAGCGAGCTGGCACGCCGACGACCAATCCACAATCTCCAATTATGAAACTCCAGAAGAATCTGCGTGGATCGCCTATTCCTGAAAACCAGCAGCCCAGCCTTCCACGAAAAAGAAGTCGATATCTCCGCCCTCGACCACAAATCACAACAAGTGATCCGATCGCCATACCTTGCTCAAGCATGCAAGTCGACAGCGCCTTAGATCCCATGGAGCGATGGCAAGAATCACCTCCCGAAGGCGAAGCAGCCTCTCTATCCGCCATCGTCGACGCGCTAAAAACAACACCACTGCGAAAGCGCTCATCAGCTGGAAGTCTAGGTAGTCAGCGCGTGGGTAGTCGTGCAGCATCGACGGGAAGCGTGACGAGCTGTTCGTCTACTTCGGTGGGGTCTACTCACTCCAGAGCACGGTCGCGTGGAAGAGTCACCAAGCCGAAGCGTACTAAGGGCAAGGATAATGAGAAGAGGCGGTTTCCGTGTACGTTTTGCTGCGATACTTTCAAGAGTAAGTATGATTGGGCGCGACATGAAAAGTCGCTCCATTTGGATCTGCAGGGTTGGCGATGTACACCTTTTGGAGGCACAATCGTATCTCCGGATACGGGACGAAGCCACTGCGCGTATTGCAGTCTACTAGACCCAACACCAGAGCATCTCGCGACTCATAATCATGACAGTTGTCAGAATGAGAAACCCCATGTCTTCAGCCGCAAGGATCATCTTGTTCAGCATCTCAGACTCGTCCATCACGTCAAGACACTGCCCATTATAGACTCGTGGAAGGTCGAAGGACCGCCTATAACATCCAGATGCGGCATCTGCAACATCCGAATGGAGACGTGGAAAGAACGCGTCGAGCATCTGGCCAAACACTTCCGCGAAGGAAAAACGATGGACGATTGGAAGGGCGAGCATTGCTTCGAGCCGCACATCGCAGCGCGAGTCACACATGCCATGCCACCCTTTATGATCGCAGCAGAATCAAGAGTGCCCGTGCCGTTTTCTGTAACTGACCCTAACACGCGCGACCAATTACTCCAGATCCAGGAAGTCGTCGGACGAACTACAGGCGTGCCGCAAGAGGAACATCAAGATAGTGGTAATTTGGATCTCGTAACAGAAGCAGCGTCACCAGAACTGCAACAAGACAAAGCTCATGATATCAGCTCAATGGCGTTTCCAGAGTTTCTGGTTTTGCATCTGGGGCAGTATGCGCGACGCCAGATGAGTCTGGGTATTGTGCCGACGGATGACATGTTCCAGACGGAGGCGAGGAGGATTGTCTATGACTCGTTGGATCCGTGGGATCAGACCATGGCTGATAATGCGGATTGGTTATCTTATTTCAGGAGTAAACACCTTGGCGGTTCTTCGAGTAGCTGAGAAGGGTGCAACGGAGGTCTTCATATTTATGAATCGCTGCGGTGGAAAGCTGATATGAGTTGTTTGAGATGTCCTATGGGCTGAAATGATCAGAGTGTGAGAAAAGTGAAGAATGAAAATTAAGTCTGTAATAAAGATCTGGTTCATGCGTTCTTTAGGTTGAATTGGGTAGGGTGAATAGGGCGTAGGGCGTAGGGCGCAAGCCACAAAGCATGTTGAAATCAGATTACCAAGCCGAGGATATAGTGAACTCTGCATTCCCTTAATAAGTATGTGTTGTTTATAGGCTATGTAACTGTAAATCGAAAAGATCAATTCAAAGTCATTCATATCTTTCCATGTTCTGCAGTATCCAATTGACTAAGTTACAACGTTGCAACAAGCAAATACTACCTTTCGCACGTGCTTATCAAATACATGTAACTGGAGTCTACAGATAAGAAAATCACGAATTATTGTACCTAGTCTAGATCCTTAATCGTGCATATCTTATGGAGGTGTGGAAACTCAACAAGACCCATCGTCCCCATTATCTTTTCAAAAAGGTAAGCCTAAGCGCATGTTCCACATTAAAACTGTGATCACACCGACAGAAAAAGATTGCACAACAGAGTAAATATAAGGTTGAAGGTTTAGTGGCGGTAACACAGCTAGAACTGTAAACCTCGAGTTGTCATTGTTCAGGTTGTGAAAATGAAGGTGCCTTTGTACGCAACCGCTGGTGTTGCGACATCCTGTGTTGCGTTCCTCTTTGGGTATGTTGTCCAACTTTGCACCTCAATAATTTATATCTAACTGTCATCAGAATGGACACTGGAAGTATTGGTCCCATCACCACAATGTCCTCCTTCAAAGAAACCTTTGGTGACTTCTCAGCAACCATCCACGGCGTCATCGTCTCGACCATTCTCATTCCCGGTGCACTAACAGCTCTTGTTGCTGGTGCCCTTGCCCATCGTTTTGGCCATGTGAAACTCGTTGCCCTAGGATCCATCATCTTCGGTGTCGGAGCAGCCATTGAGTGCGGCGCGCCTTATCTTGGTGTTTTCATCCTTGGCAGACTCATCAAGGGAATCGGTGAAGGCTTGTTTTTGAGCAATGTCTACGTCCAAGTTTCCGAAATGTCTCCTTCTCGCGTGAGAGGTGTGATGACCGCTTTGCCACAATTTCTTATTACCAGTGGTATTGTGACCGGCTACTTTACTTGCTATGGAACGTCACGACTTGGTAACTCATCAATTACATGGCGGTTGCCTCTAGCGATCGTTGCTTTTCTTGGAATGCTATTGTCGATGGTGGTTCTTATTGTTCCCCCATCTCCACGATGGCTCCTTTCCAAGGGAAGAACAGATGAAGCTCGTTTGGTGTGTAGAAGACTTGGTATCGACGAGACTGAAGAAAAAGAGCTTCTCTCACAGACTTCTGATTCACCAGGTGGTGTGGAAGGTGAAACGACGCTCTGGCAAGATCTTCAGCATACTTTTAAAGACTTCAGATGTGCTTTCTCGACACCATACAAGGGAAGAACCGCTTTTGCCTGTTTTCTCATGGGCATGCAGCAATTCAGTGGTATCGACGGTGTTCTGTACTACGCTCCGATTCTATTCACCCAAGCAGGTCTCAGTGGCGAAAGAGCCTCATTCTTGGCATCTGGAGTGTCTGCAGTTGTGATCCTAGCTTCTACCATCCCTGCTACCATCTTTGCCGATCAATGGGGCAGACGATTCCAGAGTATACTGGGTGGTGTATTGATTATTGGTCTGATGTTTATCATGGGAACGCTGTATGCTTCGGGATCTGTTGATCCAGAATCTGGGGCGGGTAGATGGGTTGTTATCGTCTGCATCTATCTTTTCGCCATTGCGTTTAGCTTCACTTGGGCTATTGGCTTTCGAACGTGGGTTGTCGAGAGTATGCCACGGCGAACAAGAAGCAGTGCATCGAGTCTTGCTCAAAGTTCAAACTGGGTATGTGAACTTGATAGAAGCTCAGAGTATCTGTACTGATTATTTATAGGCTGCCAACTACGTCGTGGCTCTGATAACACCAGTGCTGCTTGCCAAGTCGTCATTTGGCGCGTATTACCTCTTTGCTGGCTCTAGTCTGGTGACCACGATTATGGTTTTCTTGTTTATGGGCGAGACGAAAGGATATAGCTTGGAGGAGATTGAAAAGAGGCACGGTGAGACGAGGGAGAAGAGTATACCCTTTAATCTGTGAGGTAATAGGCGACAGAAGTGAAGGATTGAAGTTCAGGACCTTCTTTAGCAAAGGGACGATTGAGACGCTTGATGACAAACAGAGACAAGTCAGAGTTTACTGCAAAATCAAATTCTCTATATATAATCGCGAATGTTGGTTGCCTATAATACAGCGAAGCGTTTGCCGACACCGCCTGGGCTTAGCTTTGTAAGCATCAAGTTTTCTTGGAGAATAAGACGCATGATAGAGTTGGTGAAACATGACGAGATGTCTAACAGCAACTTCCTCAGCTGCATGCAGGATGCATAAATGCTTAAGCCACGATTGATCGAACTACAAGTTCGAGAAGAGTAGAGGTTTGCGTCTCTTTCGCGGACAGCTTCGATATGAGGAAAAAGGCTGTAATCAAAGATATCGCTGACATTACTCAGCAAGTCCAGGGCTTAGATTCATAGGCTGCATAAAGATAATCAAAATCCAACAAGCGGGTTTAGCTCAGTTGGGAGAGCGTCAGACTGAAGTAAAACTTCAATCATATGATATCTGAAGGTCGTGTGTTCGATCCACACAAACCGCATGTTTTTTTCCTTTTTGTCCATTCCATCATCATCCATCACCACTAATGAATGACCAATAATAATTATAGAGAGAGAGGTATACATACATACATACGTACATACATATACATACAATCAGTCTTCTTTTTGTATGGCATATACACAATAAAGTTATTCAACCTAAGCTTAGGTTTCGTTCTGAAAATATAATCTCTAAATACTTCCTGAGTTTATTGTGCCTCGGGAGCATAGGCAAACCACTCGTGCACACCAACCCCTCCAAATTGTCCAGATCCACCCGACGCCTTGATTACAATCCTTAAACTCGTTGTAGAAACAGTATCGAAGCTGACTTCTTCCGGCTCAAGTGAAGGCTGGGTAGGATACTCACCACTAGCAACAACCTTGGCCCACTGCCCACTCGCATCGACATACTCAGCGTACCACGACGCAGGGGGCGGAACACCAATGTTAGAACCAGCTGGTTGGTCTGCGAAGAAAGATACCGCCACACCATTGAGCTGAACCGTGCTGTTCCAAGTATAAATCAACACGTTCGTCTCGGGTGATTGTTCGCCGTTGTATGAGGACCAGTAGTCGGGAGGTAGGGGAGTCTCCTTGATACGACCGTCATTGAGAGCGGCAATCCAGTACTGGATAGGTGTTCTGTTCTCAGACGACGCTTCCGCCTTTGGGGCGATGTTGCGAGTTGGTTCAGTTGCTGCGGCAGGGCGTTTAGTCTGTTTGACCTTGACGGGTGCAGGCGGAGATACAGAGTCATCCCACTCGAGCGTATCGAAAGCGACACTTCGTCTGAAATGGCCTCCGTCTTTGGCATCGGCAGTGTGATATACCATATACCACTCTCCATCAAGTTCGTAGATACCGGGGTGAGATGTTGTCGAGGACACTATCCCCAAGACAACACCGCCGAATTTCCAAGGCCCAAGAGGATTTGACGACGTGCCCCAAGCGATGCAGGCGTGATAAGATGTTGGCGTACAGGGCGAGTCTGGACCAGCGTTGTTGGCGGCGTAGAAGAGATAGTAAGTGTCTTTTCGCTTGGATAGCCACGGTGCTTCGAAGAAGCCGGTCAGAGTCCTGATGGTGACTTGATCGCCCTTTACGGTGATCATGTCAGATTCGAGCTCATAGCCTCGAAGCTGGCCGAAAGAACCCCAGTAGATGTAGACTCTGTCATCATCGTCGATCAGAACGGTTGGATCGATGTTGTGGATATTGTTGCTGACAGGTTCGCTTTGAGAGATAATCGGGCCCTCGGGATGGGCGTCTTTGTAAGGCCCAGCAGGATTGTCTGCAACAGCAACTCCAATCGAAAACGGATCTTGCGCATTGCTTTGTTCGCGCACAGAGACATAAAGATAGAACTTGCCATCTCTTCCCTGTACAACTTGACTGGCGTATGCGCCCCCGGTCTGAGCCCACGAGAAAATACTCTGCGGCTCACCGATATTCCGATGCAATGCCCATGTGCCACCTGATGGCTTAGGGTTCTTGGCCTCATAGAGCTCCCACTCGTTCATGACAAAGCTGTTTGTTCGCTCGTCGGCCTCGTCTCTGCCTGCAAGAATGTACACCGTGTCATTGACCACAAGTGGTGCCGGGTCAGCTGTGTAGATTGTGCCATCGGCCAAGATTGGGTTGCCAGTAGACTCAAAGGTAAGAGAGTCTTCAGCCTGAGCAATTGCCAGGGCTGGCCACACTGTGGCTGCAAGACTGACGATCAAAAACTGTCTCATAGTTGCTGGTCTTTCCGAGAGTAAAGTTTACCAGCTTAACGTTAATATAGGACAAGAGTAGAAAGAGTTTCGATAAGTCAACATAGCTCTTGAAGTACTCTGTACATGTATGTATAAATACGAGGTCGGTTATGAAACAATCGCTCAAATTAAATGTCCTTGAGTTTAAGAATAATATGTTTCCGCCAATCGCGAAGAATACCTCAAGTCACAACGTCGCATTGCTTTGCTACCCCTGCGGGTATGAAGCGGAAACGGGCATTTCTCTCCAGATTCCATGTTTCAACAAGGTAAATGATCGTCACGCAAGTTGTAGGATGGTCAGTCAACGCACCATTTCCCTATAATTACGGAAGGTCATTAATCTAAGGACTCGGGGGACAATCCCGAACATACCAGATTTAGCCTTTACAAACTTGGCGACATAATAGTAGACGCGTGCCAATCATAGTCAATCGTTTAAGTGATCAACCATTGGAGTGACCAAGTTTGTAATTATTGATGTGATCACAGCCATGCGCAATATCCCATTCGTAGCTAGGGAACTTTTGTCAAGATTAGAGAAAGCTTTATAAATGATACTCTAGGTCCTGAACAGTGATGCAGAACGACGACTGCTAGTCACAGCCAAGCCCCATTCAGTTGGTCATGTTATCTCTCAAACATCTCGGCAAAATCCTTGCCATCTTCGCGCCTCTTGCGCTGGGGCAAACAGACAAGCTGGGTCTAGACAATGGCTACATCGCCATCAACACCGCCAACTTCAAAGCACGCATCGCTCGTGACGCTCAGGTCCTTGCATCATTGACCTCGGCTGACGATACCTTTGACTTTTTGCCATTTGACCTTATAGATGTTCGCGCCGACAATGGGCAGTATCACTGGGGAGATATCACATATCGCTATCGAAAGGAGAACGGTACTGCGTGGACAGACGGCGACTCTGCAGAAGAGCGTCAAGCAGTCAGAAACTTCAATTCTAGCCAATCTCTCGCGGCTTCGAACCTAGCCCCAACTCTACCAAATGGTCCTCTCAACATCACACGTGAATGGCTCGACGTTCAAGGAGACCTTGGTCTTCGGTTCACCATCACCAATGGAGGCGAGGACTCAATCGAGATTGGTAGTCTTGGATTCCCAGCCGAGTTCAATAGCATCTTTACTGGGCGAACAGCTGAAGAGATGCAAGCCCTTTGTTCACTCTCAGACCCTTATATCGGCCTCGACGCTGGTCAGATCCGCGTCGCACCCGTCAAAGGTACTGGAAAGGGTCTTTTGGTTACGCCATTGAACGGCACCAAATCACCACTGGAAGCGTACCGTAACATCGAAGAGCCCTTTTTTGAATCGACATACTATGGTAGTCAGACATTTGAGGGGTTCTACGAATGGACGGTGTTTTCTAAGGCTTGGGCTGAGACTGAGTGGAAGGATCAAGAGCCTTGGAATGAGCCGACATCTAAAGTCCTCGGGCCTGGAGAATCACTGAAAGTTGGCGTACGATTCTCTCTGGCTGATTCTATTCGTGGTTTTGATGATGCTGTTCGCAAGACAGGCAGTCCTGTTGCTATTGGAGTGCCAGGATATACTATCCCACAAGATCTTCCAGCCCAACTCGTCCTTCAGAGCGATAGTGCAGTTACGTCGATCGCTGTCTCGCCCGAGGGAGCTATGGAAGTAAAAGAAGGTAGTGAGGGCAAATATACGCTCACTCCCTCATCTTCCGCTTGGGGTCGTGTTCGAGTTACCATTTCTTACGATGACGATAAAGAGCAAACCGTTCACTACTACGTGACCAAATCCACGACAGAGACTCTAACTGATCTTGGAAACTTTCTGACCACAAAAGCCTGGTTCAACGACTCATCAGACCCGTTCAAGCGAGGCCCATCAGTCATGACCTACGACTATGAAAAAGATGCCATCGTCGAACAGGATCCAAGAGTCTGGATTGCAGGACTCAGCGACGAGGGCGGCACAGGTGCTTATGTCGCGGCCATTCTCAAACAAGTGGTTCAGCCAGACGCTGAAGAGATTGCAAAGCTTGATGAGTTTGTCCAGACTGTAATCTGGGGTAGACTTCAGGCTTCTGAATACGGCGTACGCAAATCTCTCTTCTACTACGAGCCATCAGAGGTGGATTACCCATACGATGAAGACATCAACTGGACCTCTTGGACATCCTGGAGCAAAGAAGCCGCATCTACCTTCGACCGAGCATACAACTACGTTCATGTCACGGTAGCGTACTGGTCCATGTATCGCATTGCCCGGGCGTATCCAGACCTTACGTCAAAACACTGGACCTGGTACTTGAACCAAGCTCAAAAGACCATTCTGCGCATGACTCAAAGAGATGTGGGATACAGAGATGTCGGCCTGATGGGCGAGACTGTTTTTGGAGAGGTTCTAGCGGACTTGAAGCGAGAAGGTAACAATACTGCTGCAGCCGCGGTGGAAAGTGCCATGAAAGCTCGCGCTGAGCTTTGGCACTCGCAGGAGATTCCGTTTGGAAGTGAGATGGCTTGGGATTCAACAGGCCAAGAGGGCGTCTATTATTGGACTAGGTGAGTTCTTATGACCTCTGGGTATCCCTACGTACTGACTTGTTAGGTACTTTGGTATGGAGGATTCGGAACTAAAGACTATCAACAGTGTGTTGGGATACACGCCCAACGTGCCTCACTGGGGATGGAACGGTAACTCTCGAAGATATTGGGACTTCATGTAAGTTACCTAAGGATAGCTTGCTGCAGCACCAGAATGCTTACACCTATACAGCTATGGAGGCAAGCTTCAAAGAATCGAGCGCCAAATCCATCACTACGGCTCCGGTCTAAACTCTCAAGTCCTACTCTCAGCATTCCGCGACGACCCATCAGACTCCTACCTCCTCCGCGTTGGCTACGCCGGATCTTCAGCTCCTCTAACCAACATCAACCAAGATGGTTTCCCCAGTGCTGCCTTTCACTCTTTCCCTAATACGCTCAAGTGGGATGGAATCACAGGTGATTATGGCGGTGGATTTGTCGGCACGGTTTTGAACTCGGGCACTTATGTCGCTGATGACGAAGATCTTGGTGTTGTCGCTTTCGGAGGTATTCTCTCGAAAGAGGGAGAAAGCTATAGTGTTCAGCCGAAGGATGCTGTGAGAAAGAGGGTTTTCATCGGGCCTCTGAAGGTTTTGATTACGGTTGATGTGGGATCAATCAGCGAGTTCACGTTCAACATTGCTCAGAACACTGTTGACGTGACGCTATCGCAGTCCGAGGGAGCGCCAGAAGCTTCTCGGGCTGCGATCTGGGTTTCGTCTACTGGAACTGGACAGTGGCAGGTCGAAGCAGATGGTGTCACTGAGGGACGAGGAGGGTGGATTGTTCCGCTTTCGGGTTCTGAACCTGTTACCCTTTCTCTCAGCCTAGCATAAATATGAGCTGAGGGATAAGAGTTTGAATATGAATTATTCTTTGTTCTGTCTATATCAGACATGCTAGATTCATTGTAATATCTCATCCATCCCTGTATCACTAAGCCGTGCTTAATCAAGCTTTGAATTCGTCGCGTGAAGAACTCTCACGCTTCCCTCACGGCAGTATCGTTGCTGTCACAGACCGCATACCCCCGAAATCGGACTCTGGTCCCGAGACATTAAGAGCTACCTTCAATGTTTTCCTTCTTGAGGGTGCGCAACATTGAAAACCAGTTCATCTGCCTCGGTTCTCGTGACACCCGTCCGAGGTAAAACTTGAACATCTGTCTCATACTTCTCAAAATTCGACCTATCGTCATTTGTACCATCCACAGCCAATGATCTGTTACGCTCGACGCTTTGACGGTTTCGACGCTTCAAGACGCAGCATGCTCCGAGTAATAGGAGCCCGAGGAAGGCAACGCCGCCGACAACACCTCCCACGATGGCGCCAATAGGGGGCGATGACTTTGTTGAGCCACCAGTATCAGAATCGTCAGTTGCACTAGATGTCGCTATCGTTGTACGAACTGCACTCTCGAGCCCTGTCTCGGTCGCATCCGTCGCATCGGGCTCGGGCTCGGGCTCGGTCTCGGCATCGCTATCATCGGACGTTTCTGGAGCTGCGAGAGTATATATCCTGGAGCCATTTTCGCAGCAGTCGTCTCCGTTTGCTGGTGGACAGCAATACTTGTTCTTCCCGCATTCCTGCAGCGCAAACCAAGTACCAGTGTCCGCTTCGCCATGTCAGCCAATGCACCTGTGTTCTTCAAGCAGAGGGTGCTTACAATCCATGCAAACCTCTGGACAATTTGACCAGTCCTTGTTCTGGCAAGCAGCGCGGTAGTCCCATCTGCCAGGCTGATTGCACAAGCCGTTTGCTAAACATTTATCGCCTTCGCCAAAATAACAACATGTTGAGTACGTCGTGCTCGAGTTCCCGCATGGCTCATATTTGTAGTCTTTTGCTGCGTTGCTGCCATTGGGGTAATAGCAAGCCGCCCATGCTCGGCTTGCGAATGTTAATATCAGCGCCAATTTGCGCATCGTGAGGACCGCGAAAAGCTGCCAGCTCTCTGATGGTGCGAGAAGTGTTTGAAGAAAGGAGGAATTGTGGCAATGCTCTGTATTAAACTACTACTCTTTTCAGCTTTGTCCCAGGGCTGAAAAGTGGCTTGCACTGGCGTGAAGCTATCTTGACACAACTCGACGCTTACTTGCTGGATCCTCGCAATGTGATATCTAAGCCACAAGAGGCGTTGGTCTAGATTGTCACGATGGACCCTGATTTGGCAGCTTAGCGAAGACTTTATACTGCGTAGTTCAGGGGCATTCCCTGCCTAGACTCTAAACTACAAACGGCTGGAATGGGCCTTGCAGTCGGCTCAAGCTAAGTTCTAGGCTTTAATGGTAGCAGTAAAGCAGCTCCTATTATTCTTTAATCATGTTTTACGGGTGTAACTTGGCGATTGCCTACAGCTGGAAAAGCTTCAAGGGTGTGTGGTAGCACTCAGAAAATGAGAGGTTGATATACGGCAGAGGCCATTCCTAGCAATGACTAGATTGCTGAGACTTTCCTTGAACAGAATCCTAGCTTAAAATGTCCCTAATTCTCCGCGGACTAGTTAGTTTCAATACATTCCTTATCTGGTACTCAGTTCTGAGATAACTATGTCTTGCTTTGCCTGTACATCTATGATGACGCTGTGGCTGGTAAAGTGTTTAGATGTCCAACAAATAGGATGCTGTATGGTCACATAAAAATCACGTCAATATCATAATGGAATCAGTCCTGACCTCGAACGCGCCTCAACTACCACCTTTACCATCGGCATTTCGTATACAAGAGCCTCACATATGCCCTGAAATAGTATCCAAGTGTTCTCCAATCAAGATGAGAACCAGAAGCGGCACTGATACCGACAAGGGTGGTCTCAGCAAGCCAGAGCCTCGGGGTCAAAAGAGACAATCAAGCAAAACCTCCTCAGAGCCCAAGTCCAAGCAGGCAAAGAAGTCTCAACATTCCAGCACTGAAGCCTCAGCAGTTCCATCGCAAGGTCTACCAAATGATCAAAAACCACGTCTCAAGTTGTCAGACATCGAATTTGACTATGACCGCTCCAAACTCCGCGATCCACGGGCAACGCCAGGTCGCGGTAAGCGTCCACAGTACAGTGACATGGACCTGAGCGAAGAGTTCATGTACAAGTTCTACATACCCAAGACCAGAAATCCCCGAACCGACATTACTGATCCTTATCACGATATGCACAAGTGTCTCAAGAAAGGTCCCGACGGGCCACCCACCTACGACAAAGCAGGTTTCCAGCTCGACTATAAGAAAGTCGAAAGGGCTATGAGGCCTAGGGCGTATAACAAGAGTTCTATAGTAAACGGCATGGCTAGGAGGCTTGAGAAGGATGAGAAGGAGCAAAAAGCCTTGTATGAGACTTTCTTTGTGGGCGCCAAAGGTCCTGATAATGCAAGTGCTATGACGGTCACAGATTACATCAAGGACCAGGTTTCCAAAGATTTGGGGGTTCCATGGCATCAAATTAATTTGAAACGCATCAAGCAGTGGGAGGAGAAGGGATTTCAGAAGGTCAAGGCGAATGACTGGTGGCGTGAGCCCAATGATGAAGAGAAGAAGAGAATGGACAAGATGCAAGAAGGGTCTGACTTTCGAAAGTTTCTGTAGGTATTTACTCAGGCAGTTGGATATGTTTTCTTAAAAGTAATGCTCATATGATTCATTGCACTATCTTCATCTGTTGTATTAGACAAATGAAAGAAGAAACACAACGAATTCCACTTGAATGTTACCTGGTCTAAACAGATTCGGCGACTAAAATTAACCCCTAATCTGGATACTGTCTTTCCTTCCATGAGGTCTTCGATAGTGCCAAAATATCTATCTAATATTGAAGCTGCCCGTGCAACGCTGCCATTCACCCATTCCAGCTTGCATGTCGAGGTCGCTGTATCGTATGGGAATACTTATCCAGCATTATCAAATATTAATACTTAGGCTACCGACGCGAGCAGTATGTTCAGGCGACGTACTAACGGCGTGCTTCTATGCGCACTCACGAATACCCTACTTGCGAAATACGAGGCCATCGGCTTGGTGACCAAGATATCCCAAGTGCCGTGGTGGTTTCTTGTCGAGCTTAACGCGCTTTCGGCGCCAGGAGAGAAGCCTAGGACGCGAGTCGGGATCTAGCAGTCGCATGACGCCTATGCGGTTGAGGGTTGCTTTACGATAGGTCGGCACAAGTTAGAAATTCCGGGATTTATCCCCAAGATCTATCATTTTCCCGCCACAGAAACACCTGCAGACAGCGACATATACGAACAACGGGTTACGTATGGGGAGTTAGATTCAAGTGAAGAAATCGCCAAGTCAAGCATTAGGACTGCCTGTATTAGCTGAAGACACGTACACAAGCCTACTCCAGAGGCGGCCCTGAGGTGCAACAACAGCATCTACGACGCCATGGTTTCATGTAACGGTCTGTACCAGGCTGTTGCCACTGCAACCGATGGCCAGTCTAGTATTGATACTCTTGTCGATGTGTTTGATGGGTATCACAAGATGGAGAAGGACTGCAAGCAACCACTTTGGTGACAAGGCTACAGATGTAAGCGAGCAGGCTCTACAACTTGTTGAATCTCTTTGTTCTATTGATATGGTTGGTCGTAAGTTATTATGCACTCTATGACCTTGTCAAGCATCGCAAAAGCAAAGATGTTTGACTTTGTGAAAAGGATATGGTTGAGGATCCAAGGGAATACACCCTTCGCAGAAGAGGCTGGCAGCGGCTACGGGAGGCTGGTAGATGCATACCCGGCTCCCCGATGAGCCAAATCAAACGGTTGAAACACTCCACTGTCCTACATCGATTAATCTTGCCGCATACAAGTGGTCAGATCTTGGTGCGTCATGTGCAACGATGCATAGCCAAGTTGTGATAGATCAGTCAGTTCCGCACTCCCGGTGCGTGGGATCGTCATAGACCGCTGGGGTTTTTCGATAATAAACAGGTAATATCTTTGTTTCGTTTCTTTTGTCGTTGCACGTTGCTTTTACTGTTCCCTGAAGACCTAGGCCAACAACTTCCACCAGAACAGTTGCCAGTCAGCTATGAAAGAAGTTTTCACTATGCATGCATCTACCCTCTTTATAAGCGAAAAGAGATAACAAAGCCGCCTGATCCGTGCAATTCTCTCAGCCACGTTATGTTGTTTGCTACAAAATGGATGGCTGTCATTGGTCGGTGTACTAGATACTATGTCACACAGCAACCAATTCAAGAGGATGTCTTGGTCCAGGCTTTGTTTGAAGATGCTTGCCTGCAGGAGCAATCGAATGAACAGACCAATTTTCTTTCCTTTGACTGTGGACTTTTTTCCCTTCTTTGTTTTGTTTTCTCTTTTCTCGAAATTACTCTTTAACTCAGTCCTCAACTCCTTCTCCCTCTCACTCTCCAATCTTCACTTACATGCCCCTTTACCAGATCCTTTTTCCGTTTCCGTTGCAGTCATTATGATAGATATCCTTGGCGAAGACTTGTACCTGAAGTACCGGTTTCACGCCGGTACACAATCCCTTGCCAAATGCATAAGCCAATTCGGTGTCAAGTGTCATCTAGACTTGCCACTGTTTGAACGCGTGTGTCGGCTCGACGACGCCCAGTCTAAAGGGACCGCAACTAGACTCAAGGTCGACGAGCTCAGCGAGTCAGTCGCCGAGGCGAAGGCCGCGTTCAACTATGCACGCGTCGACGAGGTCGTCCAGAATTTAAGAGACCAACTATGTCCTATCCTTGGCCGCCATCTTGCTGGCTCGGTGGTCGACGCATTGTCTGGAAATACCCCTGCGCCGGACAATAAGGATTCCATGAGCGAGGACGACGGCCATGTCCCAGAAAATGCTCCCAATACAAGAGAATCGAACAAGCGACATCATGTCGGCGACGGCGATGCAGCCACAAACAACAAGCGACGCAGAGTCACACCGGCTCAACCAAAAACCCTCACTTGGGAGCAGTTCAAGGCCCAAAAGATGCGAAGATCTGTCAAATATAAGGGTGCATGGTATTGCTTCTGGTGCGAGTGCCACGGGATCGAGTTTCTCACCAAGAACCCTATCGTCGATGCTGCAAGACATCTTGTTAGTCGCCACGGCCTAACCAGAATGTATGCTGTGGCCGTCAAGACTCTTGGTGTTCGTATCGAAGGTTGCACTGAGGAATTGGCTAAGGAGCACAATGCCAAGTTCGATAGGTGTCTTAGGCAGAGCAAATCTTCAACACAACCAAGGGCTCCAATAACCCCGGACGATGTCGCGAATCTGATGTCGGATCTCAACCCCGAGAATCCACGCCATATACCCGCACCCAGAACGACGAGGAACCGACGGCGGGGAGAGCCCTTAAGGGAACCTTCAGAACTCGTGGAGGGTGAAATCTACTTAGCCAATTACCCGAGGAAAGGGTTATACGCAGCTTTACTTCTTGGCTGGGAGCCAAACAAGCGTCTTCGATCAGATAAATGTCCCCCTGAGGACCTTGGGCTCATCGAGGGATGGGGTGGACTCTCCAAGTGCTATCTCCAAGGTAAAGAGTGGGAAGGGAAACGGAGACCTTGGGCAGCCGGTTACAGGAACGGCGAGGCCAAGGTCTCTCAGAGACAGTATCCGGTCCTTTTGTTCACCAAAGGCGTAAGGTTCCCCTGGAAGTGCCAGACAAGTTTTATTGGATTCACACAGTTTCGCAAATACGACTCTGAACATCTCAAGCCTGGCTACAGTGACCTTTTCAACCACTTTATACCGAGGCGGAATATAAGAACGCCGACTGCAGACTTAATAGATTTGGGTAAGTGGTGTCTCTCGTTTCTCGTTTTGCATGCTTTTCCTGAACATGGTTATTATAGGATACATGTCACCAGTCGCGAGCGATGATGACGAGGATGAAGATGATGATCTTAGAGTTGCTCCTGGAGGTGGTTCTGGAGACCGCCCCGATAACGACGGCCAAGGTTATTTTGCTGAAAAGGACTCTCCTGAGGAGGATGAAATTGCGCCCCAGTTTGATGACGACGATCCGTCGTTTAACCTGATACGCGACACCCCTCCACCGCGCCCTACAGCAAGTCCCGCACAGGCCTCCGATAGTGAGGAACGTCGGCGCAATAATCAGCGTACACGGAGCGAAGAAGTCCTGGCTCAGTTCTTGGGGGGCTGCGAGAGTCCTAGCGAGGCCTCATACCACGACGAATCAGACGAAGACTACCATTCCCATTCCGAACGTATCGAAAAAGTCAATGATGACAAAGTGGTCTTATACAATGACGAGGGTGCTGGTTTCGTTAACTCTGTCGGAGCATCCAACGCTCAACGGGACATTTCATATCAGCCCCGTGGACAGACTCATAGTCGGGCTAGCAACTTTCGTTCTGTTTCTCAACGTTCTGTTTCTCGGGAGGACATCATGGATATAGACGAACTTAGCAACGACTTTTCAGATGACCGCAACACCATGAGGCCGCCGCAGACCCGAACCAGCAGGCACAGTCATTCAAGAACACCCCAGACCCCACGACAACTTGACAAAAACACGCTCCGATTCGATTATACAGACCCTCGCCGTGCCATCGAAGAAGAGGTCCGACAGAAAAGTCGCGAAACATCCATCTTTTCAGACGCCCTTGATAGCGGCCTTGAATTGGTCAGTGTTATGAGTTAAAGAGAATATGTAGGAGCTTATGGTTTGGCATACGATCTACCCTCTTCTAAACTTTCGTGGACATGAGACTTACGGGTCAAAGCTTTGCATATGAACATTGGACGTGGAGGATTTTGGTTTGGTTTGTCAACAGTGTGGGAGTCTCTGATTACAGTCTAGGCTTTGTCCTGATGGCATGTTTATTTCCTATGTCAACGGTCGGTATGTGTCTTGTGCCTGGTGCTTGCGTCGAAAAGAGATAGGGTGAAAAGTAACGTCGATTATTGTTGATATTGACATCGAGGTCCTGTCTTTAGCATTGCTTTTCCTTTAGTTTTAGATATCTATACTCCGATCGTTATCACCTTGAACCTCATATGAATTCTTGTGACTACAAAAAGAACCAACACGATCAATAGATTCCAAACTCCTCTGAACGGCTCCAAAACTCGTAGCGAGCCTGAGACCAGCTCTCCCTCATCTGATCCTCAAACTCAGCCTGTTCATCCACCATTTTCAGCCGATGGTTCTTAGCCTCCTCAAGTGACATGGGCAGCGCCATCTCATCCAACTCTCTCCGTACCATATCTATAAGCTCCTCAGGAAGGACTGCTCTCCCTTCAACAGCAGTCTCCAAGCCATGATGGCCAGGCGCAGCCGCAAAAACAATCCGCACAATAGCGTATGATACCGTCCCAGCGTGGTCACTGCACATATTTCTGAAAGTACGCTCTATCCACCATTCCTGCTGCTGCAGCCGCACATTACCCGTGTTGATGATACGCGTACTCGGATCAATGAGCAACAGTGTCACGAAGCGACAGTAGCCCGGTTTAGTCTTATCCTGCAGCTCAAAACCCGAGAATCTATGCTGAAAATAGTTTGGAAAAGCCACGAGCCTACCCGGTTTGGCCACTACGCTTCCATATCTCTGTTGACAGTTGTCGCCCTCACTGAATTCTAACTTGGTGCCAAAAACCCGCTCCATCCAGTCATATGAGCCTATACCGACTTCATAACCCTCTAGCTGCGGGTTGTTTGACATTCGGAATTACACTTGGTTGGGCGTTATGTTTTCTGAGTCAACGTAGTAGAGAGCTGTGCCGACGATGTACTCGTTCATCTTACCTTCGACATGCCAGCCTTCCCAGGGGAGCTTGGGCTTTTCTGAGGTGAGTTCGATGGAACTCATTTTAACAATGATTTGAAGATCCTTGAAGCGTTCGCGGAGTGACTGGCCAGGTTTCACACCATACTCCCAAACCTTGAACTCGGGTGCTTTCGGTTGAACAGGCTCACAAGCAAGTTCCCATCCAATCTGCTTGCGGGTTCCGTGATATCTGCGCCCGTCTTCGATCCAGTCTATGATCTCATTGCCATCCTCTTCTTTGTCAAAGTCCGAGTCTGCTCCTTTGTTTGGGGAATTTGAGCGTGGCAACGGAAGAACCTCATCGTAGTTGGGCGTCCAATTGCTCATGTTCTGACCACTAACCTAGTCTGAGCAAATATCCTCTCTCTTATATCTCATCAACTTACTCAGGCTTTTTGGGTCGTGGGAAGCGCGGCTGCATTCTGCTAGCTCCTTCAAGTGCGCCATCACGGTCGAATGGCAAGCAAAAGTCCCATGCGGATATCGCCTCTTCGATGAGCTTTTCGATCGTCCCGTATATATAACAGCGTTTCTTAGGGTGAAGGCCGTTGATATAGCTTGTAAACTTGACGCTCCCGTCGTCCTAAAACTTGAGGTTGGATGGTAGCCATTGATATGTATCTGACCAATATGAGACGCCTAAATCTCCCGAGTACCAGTACCCATCCTGATCCTGTGGTTGATGTCGAGGAATGATGTCTCCCTTGCCGCTCCATCGATCAGTGGCATCGTCAACACCTACTACTTCATCTTGGAAGACTCGATATCGGCCATAGATAAGTGAGTATAGATATGGATCAATGAGGTTTTGCACCATCTTGAAGGAACGAGGATACTAGTCAGGATCGCCTTTGTGATCTTGCTTGAGCTTGCCAAATGCTATTCTGAGTTCCTCCGCGAGGCTCTTATCGACGAGACAGTCTGACTTGATGGTTGTTGCACACGCGTCCAGCGTAGGGATTAGGCTTGTCTCGCGGAAATGTTTTGCCTTGACGCACAGTGCCTCGATACACTAGCGATGGAATGAGTAGGAAGCCAAATACGAAGAATATCAGTCTCACGTGTTCAAGACAAGGTTTGTCAAGGATAGTCGTGAGTCTTTTGGGACCGACACCTCTTGTCTGGACAATCTCACTGTACACTGGCTCCGCTGGCATGGCAAGCTCTTCATCAATCCACTTTTCAGTAACGGCATGGTCAAACATTTTAAGACGCCAGTCCGGTTTGTCTGTCAAACGATCCATAACAATCATCATGGCAACCTCGCGAACTAGCAACAACTCAGACTGAGAGCCATTGTAATTAGGATGAATACCGTTTGGGTATTCGTCTGAGCCAGTGGATCGGCCGATATATCTAATATCTAGGCCGAGGCCGGGATATCGGTGTATAGTTGGATGATTGGACATGTCAATAGTGGGCTTTTAGTTAGTGAATGTGGCAGTGAAGGCCTGGAAGTAAGACCAACTATCAATCATGTGGGGGTGCCAAAGGGCAGCACAATAGAGCTTCCATGGTTTTCATTCAGCTTGGCATAGAGTTAATTCCTTGTTTGTTAGATGAAATTGCACCTTGTTCTCCGCATTCTGGACCACTGGCTCATGTTGTCAATTACTAGCTAACTTGCGTCATCAGCCCATCAGATACAGCACTTTTGATCAAGCCAAGGCAGCCCTAGAGGCGAACGCTGATCTGCGCCACACATGCACAGATTGCTTGTTTACCCACGTATCGGGTAAATGGAAACATTCCAACTGAGAAGGAGTGAGAGTCTAATGCAAGCAATCAGCCTGATTCTTACAGCGATTCTTACACCTAAATCTTGAACTAAGTTGTCATTTAGTTCAGTGCTTGGCCATTGAACTTACCCTGCAGTCAATCAAATCACAGGCTCCACGTAAGACGGGCGCGGACCGAGGTGGAAAAGGAAACAAAAAAAAAAAAAAAGCTTGTTCCAGTACTAACGCCGATCATGCTCGTACCCAAGAAATTGAATCAAACCCAATTCGAAACATTTTTAGCATCGTGTTTATGTTTGTCGCTGTCGCGTGCTCATATCAGACCATATCATTGTGGATTTCATTATATGTTGCATTCTTCAACAGGCCATGAATAAGGCATGTCGAGACTGGTTCTAACATGACCTCCAATCTTAGTCGCGTATCTACTGACTACAGCACTGCCACACACCACAACAACCCGTTGGGAGACATGGGAATCTTTCGAGGCATGATGAGATGGCTCGTACAGATAAATGACACTCACCCATCCCTTGGAACCTGGAATCTTGAGCTGACCTTTTGCGAAAAAGGAGGACCCGCTCGGTACGGAACTAATGTGGCCGATGCACCAGAACTGCCGCCGTTGGAATGGCGCTTTGCCAAGAGAACCCTGTCCCATTTCAATTTTAGATCAGAGAAGAGCGCTAGAAGAATGAAGGTATCCGCTTTTGACATGATGTTGCGAGTCAGCCAAGCACTGTCTACAGAGACCAGAGAGAGCAAAAATAATACCATATTCATCAGTGAGGCAGAATCATCCGTCAGCACAAAGGATCGTAGGATCGAAACAGGCTGAAACTGTTGTAATTCTGCACAATTTCTTTATTGGATGCACCGCATCCACGGCCGATCCCGCAACTCTCTGGGAATGGGCAATTGGGCTGAAGGATCTAGCTCTGCTTACGCTCCACAGCCCCCGCCAACGCCCTGCACTGTGGTGGCGGTGCGCCCATTCACATCTCGTCACCGTGTGAATTGATGGGCCAGGGGGGTCAGAGGTCGCATCGGAAGAGGGTTGATACGGTGCCGGAGCCGGAGCCTAGACAGAGCCAGGGTGAAACGGGCGGCCGGCCCATGATACCCTCAGAAATCTCGTATCTCCCATCTTTAGCTTCAGGGCGTTGAGCAGTGGCGTCGCAGTCGACTGAACTTTGTTACTCTCAACTGCCGGTCTACCGGCCTGAGACGGACTGCTCTAATATAACCATCATATCACATCACATCACTGCAACGATACGTCTGGAAGTCATCACAATCGTCAAAGGCGGCGCCATACTGTGTCGAATGCATTCAGCTTGTCTCGGAGCCACGTTACCACCCTACCTCCACTATACCTTGCCAAAAAGGGTCCCTAACAATTTAGCTACTAGGACGCTAATAAGGCTACAGACCCAACCCCTGGACACGCGACCCCTTTCTCATTTGGCCTTGGGTTACCCCACATTCTGCCATTCATTGGAAAGGACAGTGCAATCGTGAGAGCCCAGAGGCCCAGCTCAGCCCCGGGTCTCAAGTCTTCGGTCTCGACCGAACGTCGCAAAGGAGCACAGAGCAACAGTGAGAAAGCACCTCGGTCCTGCCCTTCCATTTGTTAGCTGCGGCCTGGCCTAGACTAGCACCGAACTGTGAGCTAACCAAACCGAACTTCTTCTCCTCCCCTTCTTTTGTCTTTCTTTTCTGCTCTTGTTTCACATCTTCCAATACACGTTTGCTTTGCCCTCTGCTTTTTTTCTTCTTCAACATCAGCGAGCGAGCGGCCTGCGTCTGCCCTCTTCAACCGAGACAGACGCAAAATGTGTTTCCTCTTCTCGGTATCGTTTGTTTTCGGCGTCTTCTTTGTTTCGGTACTCGGCAGCAAACTCCTCCATCTCTGGACGCATTTCTTCACGGTTCCGCTCTCAGCTTTCATTCTCTACCTGCCGACCTTCTTCCTCTTCGATCTGTTAGCGATATGCATTGCGAGATTGCTCTTGAGCCAGTCCAAGACCCCTTGGGCCTGGATCGGCTCATTCTTCGGTAGTTTGGCAACGTACGTTCATTTTTTTTTTCTCATTTCGTCGCTCTCCCTTTGCGCCCGTGCCCCTTTTGTTGTGGACAACAACAACTGACTTTTTCACGAATTAACAGTCTGATCGCCCTCGGCGGCTCTGCTTCACAACTCGGTTTTTACGTCAAGACTGGAGGAGAACTCGATTGGCGCGATGCGACAGCCTACGCAACCAGCAAGGAGGGTCTTAAGGTGCTCTTCACCGGTAGCTGGGCCGTGATAGCTTGCGGATGCGGTCTGCTCGTCATTTCCATGCTCACTTACGGCATCGTTTACCGAGCGTTCGGCGCCTTTCTGGGTGCCATTGGCGATAATATTCTATCAGGTTTGTGAGGCCGATCTCGGCTCATCTTGTTTGCATGCTAATGTGTACCGCGACAGTCTACAGTTACTTCAGGAGCGTGCGATTCCTCCAACGTGGCAAATACTCTGCGCTCAAGAATGCCGACGCCGACCTCGAATCGACCGATACGTACTCGATGGACGAAGACTACCGATCCAGCGCTGAGAACCATGGTCGTCTTGGCGGTGAGAAGTTTGGAGCTGCGCGAGGAAGGGTCGCCCGCTTTTTCTCGGGTATTCCCTTGTTCTCTTGGCTTTGGAAGTTGGCTGTCGTCATTTTCCTCATGCTTACACTCATCCTTCGCCCTGCCAAGCCGTACGATTACCTGTCAATCACTCTGCCTGTGTCGATGCTCGACGTCTTCAAGAAGGAACCCGACTTCTGCTCATCCCAGCGCGAACTCGTCGACAACGATTTCCCTTTCCCCGAGCTGCTCGACAATTCGACTTGGAAACAACCCTCGGGCGACTACTACAGAGGCTGGGCCCCCATTGCGGATAAATCATTGAGCCCCTTTGCCGAGGCTTATCGAAACCGTTCGGTCGACTGGCTGCCCGAGGAGGGAGAGCTGCCCCGTGGCTTCTTCCGCTATGATCCCAAGCGCTTCAAGAATGGATATTACGGTTCTCTTTCTGATCCCAGTGCTATCCTGTCCGACCACAAGTGCCCTCAGGTTTCGCTCATGGAGAAGGACCCCTACTATAACCCCGTCAACGATCCCCTGAAGATCACCAACCTCGACAACGACATTCTACCCACTCTCAAGGAGCACCTCGGCAACGTCAAGATTAAGCATGTCGTTTTCATCCTCATGGAGAGTCTTCGCCAGGACTTCTGGCCTCTTCAGCAAGGCTCTCACCTTCACAGTCTCATCATGGATCTCAACAAGGAAAAGGAACGCGAGGCAGTCAATGAGAGACTGTCGCAGATGACGCCGCATATTGAGAAGATCACTGGCCTGTCTCAAGGGTTCACTGACAACAACGGCAAGCCCTTCAAGGCTCCTGAATACACTTGGCACGACCAAGCGGAGGAGGGCTTTGGCGGTATCAACGTCGCCACCGCGTACACTGCTGCCACCATGTCCACCAAGAGCTACTGCGCCAACCACTGCGGTGCCTATCCCATGCCCGTCGAGAAGTTCAGCGAAGCCGACACCGACAGCTACCAGCCTTGTATACCTCAGATCCTTCACATGTTCAACCAGGTCAAGGACAATGTATCCTCCTCTGACGCTGACTACCGGGACTTGCAATGGAAGTCGGCCCTGTTCGAGGCCGAGATTGAGGAGTACGATCGCCAGGAAAAGTTCGACGCCAAGCTGGGCTTTGAGCACATCATCACCAAGAAGCAACTCGAGGCCGACTGGCGATACAACGAGTCGGACGTCCTTTACCAAAAGGTCAACTACTTTGCCTACCCTGAGCCTGTTCTCATGCCCTACCTTAAGGACTTTATTGGCAACACCACGGCCAACAACCAGCGCATGTGGTTGACACACTTTACGAGTACCACCCACCACGCTTGGGGTCTTCCCGAAGGCTTCCCTGTTTACGATTATCTGGACCATACTGGCATGAACAACGAATGGCACGCCAACTTGAACAAGTATATGAACACCATTCGCTATCACGATGGGTGGATGGCAAGCCTGATGAACCTCCTCGACGACTATGGCATCTCCAACGAGACTCTTGTCGTCTTTGCTGGTGACCACGGACACTCATTCAAGGACGACGCTGGCAAGGAAGGCACTTATGAGAACCAGTTCATCTCCAACTTCCGAGTCGGTCTCACTTTCCGACACCCCCACCTCCCCCGCGTGCAGTACGACGCCAATGCCACCACCATCTCGATCCTACCGACGATCCTCGACCTCCTCGTCAACAGCGGCTCCCTCAACGAAAAGGATACCCACATCGCCTCCGATCTCGTTCAAGATTACGAGGGCCAGTCTCTCATCCGACCTTACAAGACTACAGACGGTGACCGACGCTCGTGGGTCTTTTCCGTTGTCAACTCTGGAGCGGGTATGCTTGGTATCACTTCGGGAGATGTGCCATGGAGGCTGGTGATTCCGCTTAAGAAGACTATCGAGTACAGAATAACCGACGCTGTCAATGACCCTATGGAGCTGAAACCTGTCGCTGCGTGGTCACCCGAGGAACTCGTCACAGCAGCTCGCTCCGCACTCGGCGACGAGGCTGCCCAATGGGTTTCCGAGGCTATACCAGTAGCGCAGTGGTGGGTTCTCGAGCGCCAGCGTCTTTGGCGGTACCACTCTTTGTCATAAACAAACGTCACATTTCTTTCTTGCATTATCAGGCGTTTTCGGGACACTTGCTCTATCTCATCTACTTGTGTATCCTCACACTACCTATCCACATTTACACACACACAAAGCATAACGAACCCACGCTATCCCCGGATGGATGAATGGGTTGTCGATCTTGAACAGCGTTAATAATCTTTGATCATCTCATCTTTCTTGTAGAACGGACGGCGACGAGTGGGCAACGAAGCGAGATAGAAGGGATACCTATGTTATTTTTATTCATTTTCATAGCACTGCAGCAGAACACCTATTCTCATAGGCGGAGTTTTACGGGAGGGAGGCTGTATGTACGGTCGCTACGTCATGGTTTTTGGGCATCTCTTTTTTCGTCACTTTCAGTGTATAGCGTCTAGAGATATCTTGTTTAACAATGCATGCTTCCACACGCTCTAGTGTTCCTGGTCTTTGGTGATTGTGCAATGGTGAGACTACCCAAGGCGAGGTATGGCAGACCTTGTCCAATCCCATCCTGTTGAATGGGTCCCTGTTATAGGGATCCCCTAGTTTCAACGTTCGCAAGTTAACCTTTACTAGGGTGGGATGGCAGTCAAGCTGTGACAGCTGCTATGTAACGTTGACTCAGGGGTAAGTCGGTGACCGATGACCCTGACTACTGGGTTTTTCGGTTGCATGACTCGCTAGGCTTGTGACTACACTATACTGTGTCATGGGTTGCTATGGGTAGCTGCTCTTGTGCTGGAGCTGTATTCTGTTGATTCTGGCCCTTCAGGTTCACTCTTCTACTTACAATATCCAAGCATGTATGATCTATTCTTTTAAATGAAAACATGTCTGCTTACTCAGAGCATTACGAGCGGGCGACTTTTCGTATCTAACTGTTCAAGATAGGTAGCTAGCTGGATGATATGGGCCTGAAGCCCTCGCGAGACTTTGGTATTCGAAAAGCTTGGAACCGGAACTGCAACCGGATGTTAGGACTATAATAGACTATACTCAGCCTTGTGGAGTATCAGTTGATTTATCCATGTACCTTATAGATTGTGAACTTGGCAATCTGGCTGGGCCGATGTCATGATTCTGTTATCAGAATTCCCTTCAACCCTCATTGGCTAAGATCATGTATAAGTCGGCAGATGTAATAATCATAGACAAGGATTCTATCTGGAACCATTCTACATAGATTTCTTGCAAATCGTGACATGTTCATGATAATATTTTCTGATACAACTTCTCGTAGAGATCCTTACCCGCAGTCTTAGTAGGCCAAGAGCTCATCCTTATGATTCCTAACCCAATCCGCCAACTTCGTCGGTTCCTTTCCAGTATACTTTTTGAAATTCGTCGAAGCCTCCTTGTACGTCTCAGTGTCAAAGGTAGACAAGATATCGCCCGAAAGCCTTGCTTCACGCAGCATGATGGCATCCACAACCTGTCCCGGTAATCCCATCGCCCCAAGCTTCTCACGCTGCTCTGCGTCGCCTATCTCCTTGGTCTTGATGTCTATACCGAGACCCTCGCCGGCAATCTTCCACAAATCTCGTCGGGACACCAGCTCTGGCCCGCAGAGGGTGATGATGAGCGGTGAAGAAGGTGCTGGCTCGGCCATGCGGGTGCCTGCGACCACGCCAATGTCTTCAGGCGCGATGTAGTCGTAGTGAACTTGCGGGTAGGCAATCTCCAGAACACCCTGCTTGGCTGATTTGAAATCCTCTAGGTAATGGATGTTACTAGCAAAGTAACCAGGCCGCAGAATCGTATGCGCGACGCCAACGTCAGCCAGCTCGAGCTCCGTCTTGGCATGCGCAGCAGAGAGCAAGTCATCACTCGCAGCAGTTTTCTCCACGCCTCCCTGCTCAGTGACACCAAAAGTAGAAAGCAAGATGATGTGCTCAACGCCCGCCTTCTTCATAGCCTCGTATGTCGCGCGCTGGCCGCCTTTGTCTGCGTCGTGGATGCAGTAGGCAAAAGCCACGGTTGCGCCGGACTCGGTGATGGCGCGCTCAACGGACGAGGGGTCTTTGAGGTCTGCTTGGGAGCGGGTGAAGCCGAGTTGGGTTTCTTTCTCGGGGGTGAGGTTTGGGATGGGCTTTTTGGGGTCGCGCATGGCGAGGACGACTTTGGCGCCGCGGGATTGGGCTTCGAGGGCGGCGGCTCGACCGACAGCGCCTGTTGCGCCGAAGATGATGACCTTCGTTGAAGACATTTTGGATGTTATGAGTTGAGGTTGTTGGTGAGAAGAGAGGATGTCGATGAAAAGATAGGCTATTGTTGGTTTGTGTTGAGCTGTTTATTCGTCTATCGCTTTGTATATATATCCGTATATATGTCTATCTCGAACTCAAGCATCCACTACGGTGTACATTGTCGGCATTTCCAATCTCAACAACTCGGCGTTCTTTCTCCGTCTCTGCGAGTAGCTAGAGACTCTGGAGATCAACAGGATCATCCACAGTTGCACCAATGGAAGCCATAAACAGCAACGCACTGTGATGGATAGATCCACTGAACCTCAATCAGAGGCCTTTCGGAAATGTACAAGTGTCCGACAAAGTCCATTTGCAAGGTTGAGCGTGGGTCTGACTCTTACAAATTCTTGATAATGATTGTGTTCGGCCTTTCGCCTCTTTGTTAAAGATAGAGGCGGCGATTAGAAATCTTCGTGGTCGGCATATTCGCGTTCCGAACCTTTGAAACTATCCTCGATATCGACTGTTTTACGTGATGCAATCTAGATATAGTAGCTATGCTGCGGTTTCGGATCGCTCTGGGCAGGGGATAACTTGTGCTTCATATTCAACATTCTCAAACCTGATCTATCTTCTATGTTGTTTCTATTCTTGTCCTGGCCTTTGCTGGTCACTTAGATAGTAGCCTCTGCCTTTCCTTACATGGGCATGACATCCAGTCCATCAAGTACGAAACTATATAATTTGCTCCACCCTTCTGCTAACTGATAGCCCCTATCACCTACTCACTAGACTCAGGTGGCACATACCGATTTTTATCATAAAGTCCAACCCATTTGAGATTCTGGCGGGGGATCTCTGGAATTCCCACATTTTTGGTCTTCATTATGAGTCCCGCGACAAAGAAAAGCGCTTGCATTTTCGAAGCCAACATTCTAGTCAGCTTGCCTCCATGAACAATCAGAGAATTGACTACATCTAGACTTTTTTCTTGCAACTCATCCAAAGTACATCGTTTTGTATGATGGGTAATATCATCAACAATGTAATTGGTTATCTTTTCAACGATTTGTTAATAATGCTCGTCAATCAGGCCGATAAACGACTACCCAAATGGCCCTTTCCCTCAACGACATGTTCCACGATTTTCAAGTTGTGAAAGACCACATGATTCTGCCCAAGTGAGTGAAGAACGACTCCCTCGGAAATCCTGCTCGCTTGGATCGGTAAAAATAGGAACCCAGCTTGCGTCGTGGTTATCATGCAATTATCGCTAGGGAAATCGCTCTCTTGAACGTAGCTTCAAGGATGAAAGAAGGTTTGACCCGTTACGACAACACCGAGGATTCAGTGGGAAATCTGAGCAAGGATTTGTCGCTTCTTGATGACGACGTGGCTGTCATGCTCAACTCGACACCTAGGCGCGTCTATCGCTCCCGTCCTTGACAGGTGCATTGATCTATTTCTATTTCAAGGCATACAATCAAGGCTATCTCCAGGTAGGAATACTCTCGATAGTCGCTGATCTTTAACCAAGGTAGCCAAGCCAGCCCGGCCGCCACAATCAACGCCTCAGAGCATATTCTAGCCTCAGGTCCAATGAAACTCGGTTTTAATTACGATTTGCCTCGCTTCTCCAAATCCGCATTCCACAGTGGGCCTAGACTCTTGTCATCTCGCGAGTCGACAGGGATCATCAACTGTGGCTTCAACCACCAAAAACTGTATCGAAGGCTTGCAGTAGGTCAAATCCATCTTGACAGCCCTCTTTACATACATATGCGCTGGCTAAATCCTGTATAATAGCCTAATAAACATACATCACTGTATATATCTCACCAGGAGGCCTCTCGCAGAAGCAGAAGACCCCGACGCTAATCCCTCACTCATTGAGGGGACCCAATGTTTCCAATAAACAAGGGAGCTTGGAGCCAGAAGTTCAGGGGTAAGAAATAAAAGCAATGCATGCTTAGTTAGCTTAGCGGCTGCTCCTTATTCCATCGTGAAGTCCTCCTCCTTTAAATTGCTCCAACCCTGTCTGTCTCCAAGACTGCGCCCCCTTTTTCCAACCCATATTCTTTTGCTCACGCCCGCTCCTCAATGAGTCCTTCTCTCGCTCCTGAGACGCCCAGATACAATGACTGCTCACCTTCAAGTGCGAGCGAAGATGAAGACGACTCGCCAGACCCGTTGAATCACCATGGTGTTGATTTCAGCTTGCGAGGTGCGCACATGTCATTTTGAACCGCTTTTATTTATCGTGTGAATCTGAGAAAACTGATCAAGCAAGCTTGTAAAAAGACACGATAAAACGAGCCCTTCGTGCATCTTCACGCCTTGGAGACGGGGTTCGTTATCAGCAGATTGGGGTTTCAAGTGCCAATGATTTGGAAACGCAGTCACCGCCTCCAGAGCGAAATGGATTCGATTTCAACGCCAACCATGAGGGACTCTCGTTCTTTGGCCAGATTCGAGCCACGCTGGCCGCTTCAAAGCTGAATTGGCTGCTTTTTTTCGTCCCGATTGGATTGGCGGCGCATTCTTTTGAGATTAACCCTCTGTTGATTTTCATCACAAACGCTATCGCCATTATCCCGCTCTCTGTCATGCTGACAGAGGCTACTGAGCGTATAGCTGCTGATGCGGGAGATACGGTTGGTGCGCTGTTGAATATCACGCTTGGCAATCTTGTCGAGTTGATTATTTTGTGAGTTTTCATGCTGAGTTCGAATTGAGTTGTGTGCTAACCCAGATCAAGGGTGTGAGTAAAGACACGTATCCTGACCTTCGGTATCAAAACTGACTCTAGCAGTGTTGCATTGGTAAACGACCACATTCGCATCGTTCAAGCATCTATTCTAGGTAGTGTCCTGGTGAATCTGCTTTTGATTCTTGGCTCTGCATTATTGGCTAGTAGCACGTCCAATCTCGATCCTCACAGCAGCATGGAAGAGTCCGAACTCCTCGCGGCTCTCCTCTTTGTCTCCGTGTTTGTCATTTTAGTGCCTGTGAGTCATTCCGTTTTGTGTCTCATCAATGCCGCTGACTTTACTAGACGGCATTTGACTATACCTTTCACCTCAAAGGAAAGTCAAGCGACGCTGCTTTGAGCATGAGCCGCGCTTCATCTCTGGTAGTTCTTGTTATCTATATCGTATACTTTGCGTACGAGATGAGACCAAAGACAGTGGAAGCAGCACCTATCCCACTGCAAACGCTTCACCCAGGCCATGCCCAACATTCAGGTCATCGCCGTGGCCAAAACTCGCTGTCTCACAGCGCCAGATCAATTCGCTTTGTTGATCATGATGTCCAAACTCGCGCTAGAAGCACCACTCTTGACACAAACGGAGCGAATGAGAGTATTGAGGAAGATCACAGGAAAAGGGAAATGGCTCAGATTGGTAGAGCAGAACCGCACATTAGCCTGTCTCATCGGTCTAGATCCCGGGGACATTCACGATCTCGCTCGCTCAGTGACTATCGAGGCTTTGATGTGAGAGAATCTCCGGCAAGCAGTGCAAGACCCTTTCAACCAGATCGTCCTGAGATTATTGTCCACCCACCGCATGCATCGAGCACCGGTGGCAGGGTAGCTGCCGTCACGGTCCTGTTCTTCTCGTCAGCTCTCATGTCCATGAATGCCGAGTTTCTCGTCAAGACTATTGACGACGTTACTCATGAAGGCGGTCTCTCAGAGGCCATGATTGGTCTCATTATTCTTCCTGTGGTTGGTAACATTGCAGAGTATGTGACCGTCGTCACCGTAGCCATGAGGAACAAGTTAGACCTTGCAATCTCTGTTGCCGTCGGCTCAGCGATCCAGATTGCTCTCTGCGTGGCGCCCTTGACCGTTCTGATAGCCTGGATGATCGGTCGTGATCTCGAGATGGCCTTCAATGTCTTTGAAACGACGACGTTGGTTGGTTCGGGATTATTGATCAACCTGCTCATCCTCAGCCGCGCTGGTACAGCCATCAGAGCTATAGGACTGAAGGGAGCTCTGATGTTCGCCTGCTATGTTATTATTGGGTAAGTCCGGTGTATCAGAACGAAAGCATATGACTAACAGGTGATAGACTTGGCGCTTATTACGAGCCAAATGCAAGCAAATAACGCGGGACGATGAAAACCAACTTATGATAATATCAAGATAAGCATAACTATAGAATATGTAATACACGAATAGAGCAAATTGTCAAGTGAATGACTAGAATGACTTCCAAGTTAAACAAGCTTTACTACTGTCCGGCTCTACGTGCTACCACCGCGAAGTCTATATGATTCATACGCTGCGGAATCCTTGATCGTCTATAAATGTTGTCAGGACTGCATGTATTTTGAACTGAGATCGATGCGGTTGATCAGCCTGTTTGAGATTGTTCTCAGCAGGCCAGCACACCATGACATGCTCCGAATCATAATGCAGTACAATCAGTTGATGACTTTTGAAGTAGGTAACTAGTTTAATTTAATTCAAAGCAGATATTTATGCCTCAGGCATCTCATAACTGCATTTGGCAACGTATTAATGTCGCTGATTTGGCGTTTTGGAATACGTTGCCTGCTTCAAGACACATATTGCTTCTATACAAGCATACAACCACTCCACACCTCATCTTAACTTTACTTGAAAGTATTCTTGTCATTTATTCTCTATTATATACCACAATCAGGTAAAATGAGGAGATTGTGGCCACTTACAACGCTGTTTCATCGGCCGTGGCCTTTATCATCTGTTGTTGCTCCCCGAATCGATCCTTGCATACCCATTGAAGAGGAGAAAACACCGCACTATGATCACCGCACTATGATCACCGCACTATGATCACCGCACTATGATCACCGCACTATGATCCCGATCGCTTTTTCCCTATTCATTTGGGCCAAATACTGAACGAAAGATATCAGATCGCCCATCAAACTGAGGTATAGTGCCAACATAACTGTGTGGCTTGCTCGTGATTTGAATAGGTGAGTTTGTATCTGTTCCAGACGAAGGAACACTGCTAACTTCTGAAGATGGCGATGGTCTGAAGAAAAATACGTTGCGATTAAAGTCAATGCAATCAGGGAGCCTTCTCATAGGGCTTCTGCAGAAAACAAAATCAATATCTTGAGGCACATATCTCGAACGAATCCACAGCACAAAGGATGGCACTTTGTAAGGAAGCTTACCGACTCCTTCTCAATACAAAGCACACATGGTTCCCATGTCTGTCTTGTACTGGAGCAGTTACGCGAGCCACTATGGCTATATCGGTCCAGATACGTCGGCAATGTCCTCCTACCAGATATCTTGAAGGTTTTGGTGCAGATGATCTTACATGCTCTTGATTATCTCCATTCATAATGTCATGTCATTCACACAGGTAGAGCTTCGCCATGTTGTTTCACCTCGATAAAAATTTACTGACAGTCATAATAGACCTCAAGCCCGACAACATCATGATCAAGATTGAGGATCCTTCAATATTCGACAGAGACGCTCAAGACGAGTTTGATAATCCAATGCCACAAAAACAAATCGGCGGACGTACCGTCTATCTTTCTCGAAACGACTACGGACCTCTTTCCAAACCAACGGGAATTATACAGCTTGTAGACTTTGGCATGGCCGCCTCTGCGAAACTGGGCGAGCTCCATACGGGTGCCATCCAAGGAGATATATACCGAGCGCCAGAGGTCATTCTTAACTCCGGCTACAGCTATTCTGCAGATGTATGGAGTCTCGGGGCCCTGGTAAGTCTTTTTTTCACTATCAAAGACCAAACTGGAAACAGCCACTGACTTTCCATTACAATAGTTGTAGGATTTACTTGAAGGAAAGAGTCTCTTTAACCCTTCAACACTCGAAAATACACACGAGTGAGATGATGCGACACATCTTTGTCAGATCACTGCTTACTAGGGATGTACCGCAAAGCCTTCTGCAACAAGGGCGAAGAAGCTCCACGTTCTATCAAGAAAATGGTATGGCATACGTTCCTCTTGTATTATTCATCACTAACAAACTTTACAGGTACCTTGACAGATCTGAGCTGCGCCCCAAAGGAATTTCAACTGTAAGAACAATTGCAAGTACGTCCGGAGAGGAAAAGAAGAGGTTCATCGAGTTTGTGAAGAGAATGTTAAGATGTCAGCCGGAAGAAAGAAGTACGGCAAAGGAGCTGTTGGACGATCCATGGCTTTACCACGACTTCCAGCAAAATTAGATACCTGATGGTGTAAGAAAAAAGGACATTTGTCACGGGAGTCTCGCCGGAGAGCGTCTGTTTTTCTTGGAATTTCTATTGCAGCACATTCAACATCAGCAAATGGCTGGTTTTTGAGCTGTATGAACCTCAGTATCCTCTTCAATCCGTCGTCGATACCTATTCACAGGCACAACAGCTGTCGTAGACATTCCACCCACAGAAGCCGGAATTCCCATAAACGCAGGAATGTCCTCGTTGAGTTCAGGGAAACGCGCAAAGAAGTCGGTCGACATCGTCCAGGCGTTGATATCTCTAATGCGCTGCTCGAACATGGGCGATAGATGGTATTTCCCTGTTTGAGCGTCGTGGTAGAAGGTGTCGCGTAAACCCTGTGACCATAAGATCCTAAGATTTGGTCGGAAGAGCTCCCAGAAGGTGTTTGTGCAGTATTGGTGCTGGGAGAAGACGAGGCGCTCTCGTATGCCGGGCCTGAAGAGTAAGTGAGTGAAAGGGCTTGATGAGAAGAGATCTAGAACGTACCAGACGAAGAAATCGATTCCGTAAGTATGAGGCAGAGCTTGTGATGGTCTACGGCATGTCAGTCAATGATCAATTATACAAGACATAGCAACTCTTACCTGCTCCAGTACCAACGTGGTAGCATAGCCCGCCGTGCCAAAGTTGGATCACCATGATACGTAATAAGAAGATGCATCATCCTCAACATAGCAAGACGTTCTGTATCTGGACACGTACTAAAGCAAACCTCATCCACCTTGCGCAGTTTCCTCCACGTCGGCGTCATCTTGCCTGCCCTCTCAACACTATCCCATCCTTCTAGTATAGCGCGCACGGCAGTATCCTCGCCGGTAAAGTCCTCAAGTGCTAGCTCGTCGGCCGACAGCTTGGTGGGCTTCTTGAGGACCTCGTTGACTGCGCGCCATGTGTTGGGCTTGGCCTCGTGGAGGTCGGACGCGCAGCTGATAGGATTCGAGCAGTGGCAAATATTCGGAGCTCGGGGTACAATGACGTCGACTTCTTGGGGGGAAGATGTCGGAATGTCCGGGAGGAGACCTTGGAAGGGGATGAAGTCGTTTCCTGTTGGTGGGAGCATGGAGTTGTCAAAGGGCATGGTCGTGGGATAGGGCTCGTTGCTGACGCCGTAGTTCCAGCTGTCGTTGTAGGCAAAAGTGTCGTTTATTGGAGGGTCCATAGGCAGGTCGAGTATTGAGGAACCACTTGTCTCTGACGCTGCTCTTGTAATCGTGATTGGCACTGTTCGTTCTCCAAGATTTTGACACGAAGGGCCCGTTCTGAATGCGTGCGCTGATGAATCGGATATCGCGTCTGATATTGGTTCATTGGCTGTTGACGGCTTGCCGAGATGACGACGAATAGTCGACCCTAAAGAATCGAGGACCTGTAATAAATCATCCCTCTCTTTTGTGACCTTTGTAAGCTGATCCATCAACATGGCTATTTGGGCATTGGAGTTGTTCTGTCGTAGATTATCGACCATGCTCTCGAGTTGGGCGATACGAGACTTTGTCCTCTCACGCGCCAAACGCTGAGCCTTGCGATCGAGCTCGCGCTTCTTGAGCCTGCGGGCCTCGATGGTGCTCTGCTGGGTCTGGTTGTGCATCGTGATCGACTTCAGGGGTTGTGAATTGTCCCAGTGGAAGAGAGGGAAACGATGGATCACGGAGTCATGTCCCAGAACGGAGAAAGATGGGAACAAGGGTTCAAAAAAGAGAGAGACGGAATCGAATCTGGGGAAAACGGGAATGCTACGCAGAAGGGGTTCTTGGTGCTGATGCCAGACGGGACAAGCTTCGACGCTAACAAGCCACAATGGAGTCAAGCGAAGGGACGTTTGGGTCTATGATGTAATTCACTTGAATCTGACAAGGCCTAAAGCACGGCACATTCCGATTTGCTTAGCAGTGGTAGTATAATCACAGCTGGGGGTTCTCAGTGGCTGCGGGCAGGAACCTTTCAGCTCTAGTGGCGACACAATGTCTCGATACTTGAAGATCGTCCTTGACTGCAGGGGTGGTGCGCTGTAGCGTTACTTTAGCAGCCAATCTTTACATGGTCTCGGGTTGATTCCGTCGTGGCGAGACACTTTCGGACGAGAATCTCACATTTGGACCTATCATTCCATCAGTTGCAACGCGTCAGTTCTTTAATAAGCGGTGCGGAACGTCTGCTCGCCACGGAATTTCCGATATTATTAGTGCGGGTTATTTGTATGTCCGCAGTTGGTAGTCGAGAACTGATAATGACTTTAAGGGCACTGTGTATCTCATCTCCCTTGACAGGTGAAACAGTCAGTGAACAACAATTACTGGGTAGTAACTGTGAGACCAAGTCACCATGTTAAATCAGTGCGAGACAGCGAGTCAGCTCTTGGCGATATACTCATGGTGTTCTCTATTACTGACTGAACGACAAAGTAGGGTACCAATATTAACTAGCCTTTGTATACAGATACAGCATTGGCATGCTCATCTCTACATCTACCTATTAGGCTCACGGGTACATAGTAGCGCCCTGATACCCGTGACCGTTCGAAATAAATACATTTTTGGCACGACCCCAAACTCTCGCCACGTCCACGGTTGCTTCCTGAAACAAAACCAAAGCCTGGACTCAAACCTAAAAATATTATGTGTTTCGCATATAGTTCAATGTCGATTTCATGTAATAGTCTGAATCTCGTCGCCAGTTTCATGTCGATCAGATAATGAGTCTTCATAAGTATAGATTGTCCAGTCAGTAAGCCTGCTAGATGCTCCCGATCAGAATCTTTGCTTTACACTTTCTTTTTTCATTATGCGTACAGACAATGCAATAGTGTTCTGTTCCTTTCCATATGAACTTTAGAAATACCATTAAAATAAGTGATGTAGTTCAGTCACGGTCACACATGCGCGTTATCTGAATAAGCCAACAGATACCCCGAAAAATATTACAAAAACAAGTCATCCTAGACTCTTACTTGAATTTATGCTTAAAACGAGGGAACGTTCCTCGGGCTTTCGCTCCACCCTGCTTACTTCTGGGCAACATCAAGGGAATGCCTGAAGCATGAATCACTTAATTTAGAAAATAGGCTGCGATACTTTCTTTCAACATGAACATGAATCTCAAGTCTCATAGCCCTTACTCGGGGCAAGTACTGAATAAAGGCACTTCTTTCCGCCTTATTTCTCTCCAACCGGGCGATGGTGATGCTCCGCTGACCATCCGTCTTCTCGACACCGACCTCGATAATGCCGAACCGTACGAAGCAGTCTCTTATGCTTGGGGCGATGCTTCAAACGTTGTTTCAGTGCAGATACTACACAATGACTCAACTTCCGCTGAGGTTGCTATCACGGTCAACTGCCATGCTGCGTTGAAACGACTGCGAAAGCCAGATTCCTCTAGATTGCTATGGATCGACTCCATTTGTATCAACCAAACCTGTTCTACCGAAAAGAACCATCAGTTGGCTCTTATGGGTATGATATATCAGAAAGCTGCCCGAGTCGTTGTGTACCTTGGAGAGGGCGCTCAGGATACCGATATAGCCCTGAACTGCATTCGCGAGATTGATCAGCCATCCGATTACGGTGATCGCGATTCAGCCATGAAACCCTTCAGCTCGATGCTGGACGAAAGGGTAGCTCTGAAAGTTCTTTTCCAACGCCCATGGTTTCACCGTGTCTGGGTTTTACAAGAAATCACGTTTGCGCAAAAAGCTACCTTGGTATGCGGCGACTACGAAATAGACTGGGAAAGCTTGAGAACATTCTACCACTGGAATGTCAGTCGAGGATGGATCAAGAATATTCATCTTCCATATTCAATCAAATACACGATGTCCAAGTATCCGACAGGCATCGACATGATAGCCTATGGAGAAAGGCTTTTGAAGATGCTGAAAGACACCAGGCACTGCGGCGCCACAGACGCTAGGGATAGGCTCTATGCAATTCTGCCATTGCTGGATCGGGAGCACGAGACGATGAAGTTAGTGGCTGATGACCAGAACGAAGACTGGAACCGACAACAACGCGTTGCAGAGATTCGAGTCAGTTATGATCTTACAGTGAATCAGGTGTACACGGATCTTGCAATAACACTACTACGAGGCAATGGTCTCGATGTTCTGAGGGAAGTTGTCAAAGACCCACTGGTACAAGATCTGCCATCCTGGGTCCCAGATTGGAGCACGATCTCTCCGTATTGGTCAGCGAGGAACAAACCATGGGACTACACATACACAGCAGGCTTTCCAGAGAAGCCCCCAGATGTTACATGGGGCTGGAAGAGACTAAATCCACACCTGATCAATACCTGGAACACCTCGGAGTATGCTCTTAAAGGGGGCCGAGTCTCGACTCAGCTTCACATCAGGGTAGTCAAGATTGGAGAGATTAAGAAACTGGGGGATATTTGTGACATTTGGAATAATTACTTCCCTCTGGATCAGTGGAAGAAACTTGTGCTGGTTGAGAAAGACATCATGAGAAGACAAGCCGATGGTTCGCTATCGCCATTCATCAGAACCGTCTGTATGGATAGCGTAATCTCTCCCGCGGTAGCAATCAGAGCAGTCAGGTGCATCGAGCTATACCGAGATAACAAAGGAAAAATGAAGGAGAGGGACCCATTCCGGAGTCGAGGGCGAACTGAGGACGAAGTTCCCTTGATAGCGAGGTTTATGAATACAAGCAGTTGTGGGAGGCAGGGAGATAGGATCTTGAGAAATTGTGACGGAAAAAGACTCTTTGTGACTGAAGATGAAGATATTGGACTTGCGCCAGACCATGCTCAAGTGGGTGATCTGGTATTCCTCATTGAAGGTGCCAGCGTGCCTTTTGTTTTTCGGTTTTTACATCTCACTGATGATGTCACATCCACAAACAGCAAAGTAACTTTAGTACCAGGAGAACAAGTGCTTAGTTTGGTAGGTGAGGCCTATGTGCAAGGTGTGATGAAGGGTGAGCTGTGGGAAGAGGTCAGAGACGGGAACAAGCATGTTGAAAGAGTAATTGTGAGGTGAGCGACATGATCGTATACGCGAGTAATTGAAATCATTCAAAGAAGATGGGTGGTTCAGAAGTAAGAGCAATGAAATTCATTAAGCTAATAGATTAACTCGACTAAGCGTCTGTGTTGAAAAAGAATGGCAATGCCCAAGATCCCTCGGTTTAGCGAAAAGTCTCGAAGCCGTATCGAGCAACTTGATGCCGAGAAAGGACTTTCTAATGATACCTCTAATGAATCATTAAAACATATTAAGCGCCCCGCGAATAGCGTCGACGAGAATGTTGTTGAAGTCACCGCCAGCTTCGTACATGGCAAAGCCGGCAAGGCCTTGGTTTTCGATAAAGAAACCCTTCTCGGAAAAGGAGCTAGCATCATCGTAGCTAACATAGATCTCCTTCTCCTTGTCATAGATAACGCCCTAAGAAATTGGTTAGCCAGCCACCCATGTACTTATGATTGATCTTGTTTTGAACATACTGTCAAGCTGCAGTTATCCCAGTTATAGTCCATACCAGGAGCAGGGCTACCGTAGACATCCAGAAATTTAGCCTCAGTGATCATACTCCAGAAGGTGTAAGTGCCGCCGGGAGGAGAGGGGTTACCGCAGCTGTCAATAGCAGGGTCATTGTCCCAGCTGCTGCCCTGGAAGCGATCAGACGAGTTCTGCGGAGGGTACAGGGCGAGTTGGCCGTTGGATGCGAAGGCAGAGGTGGTGTTGACAGAGAAGCCGTGGCCGTAGGCGGGGACACCAAGGACAATCTTGGACTTGGGAATGCCGGCGGATTCCCACTGGGAAATGGCCTCCTCGGCTGCACCCTGGGTGTTGCGGGGGTCGCATTTCTGATGAAGAGGGGAGTTGGGGCCTGCGGTGGGAGACCAAGCGCCGTGAAGATCATAGTTCTAGATCATGTTAGACTCTATCTTGTGAACAGCATTGGCATGATGGTGAAGTGACATGCCATGAGAATGATGTAGTCGAGAACATCAGCGAAGCCCTCAAGTCCTCCAGTGGAAGCGGCACCCTCCTCGTTGTTCCAGGGAGCGAGGGACCCAGCAGCAGTGACATAGAGGTTCTTTCCGACGGGGTGCTGACGGAACTCCTGGAGAAACTTGAGGAAGTTGGTGGTGTCGCGATCGTTGATCTCATTGCAGCCGAGACCTTGACGGTTGGGATATTCCCAGCTGTGCAAACAAATGGTCAACATTACTCGAGCAATTGACAGGAACAAACTCACTCAAAGTCGACGCCGTCGAGTTGATACTTCTGGGCGAAATCAACGACGGTTTCGACAAAGGCTGTGCGGTTTGCGTCGGACCCAACACTGGTAGAGAAGTATTTGCTTCCAGTCCAGCCGCCAATGGCAACCATGGCTTTGACGCCCTTCATATGGTCAGCTCAGACTGTTAAGGTAAAAGGATGATAACAAACATGCTGCTTAGCAGCCTGGACAAAAGCAGGGAGCAGGTCAGGCTCTGACAGAGAAAGGTCCAGTCCACCATCGGGAGTAGTCTCACTATGAAGCATCAGTATATATCGCCTATGTCAATGCTTGATCAAATACATACGCAAACGCATATTTTACGTCAGTGTACTTGTCCCATGGCATGGCCTCCAGAGGAAATCCCTCATTGGCGTGGAAGCCAGCAAAGTAAGTAGAAGCCACCAGACCCGACGAGTGCTTATGGGGGTAGTGAGGTACTCCGAGAGAGGGCACGCCCCAGGTATGAGCGCTGACTCCTCCGAGGCTCAGCAGGCCTACAAAAGAGACCGAAAGTAAGTTGGAAACGGGCATAGTAGAAGAAACTAAGGAAATAAATGAGTGTAAGAAGTTGAACAAGGTAATGAGAGTTGTGGTGATGAGGGGAACTTGGATAGCTATATACTGATGTATGTGGCTTATGTTACTCTGCTATATTAGGCTTTGAAGCCATCAGACTATCACAATCAAAGCATAAGTTGACGGTTCAGCATAAGCAACCAACAACCAAGTCTCCAAGCCGAGCAGCCGCGCCCGTTATTCTGGATATTTCACGTAATTAACTTTGATACAATTGTGCGGCAGTTATATGATCATCTCCTCCCTGCTCTAAATACAGTATTAGCAGAAAGCTTAACCAAAAACTCCCCGCTTCTAGAAGCTCCCTGTCATTTCCGCATCTGCCGAAAACTGGGCCGAGCGTTTAGGTTTAATTGTTTTGTGGTATCGGCTCTTGGGTACTGACGCGTTGATATAATGCCCTTATGTTCATCTACGTCATGGGATCTTGGCAGGGCAGTTTTGTTTGTTTCCGGTTTCCGATATCTGATCTCGTTTCTGTTGGGAGATGTTGATGGATGTATAAGCCGTAATCGTCACTGTTGCCTTCTTCTGGTAGCAAATAAAAATGAACACTCCTCTTTAACAAGATGCCAACAGTCCATCCAAAAGTAAGTCCATCAAGTCTCAGCAGTCTCAATTATCTCCAAAACATGCAAAAAATAGTGCAGAGACTGGGATTCGAACCCAGGCGCCTTGCGGCATTGCAAGAACCCCAGATTACTAGGAAAGATTAACAATCTTGAGTGCAACGTGATAACCACTCCACCATCTCTGCGTGTCGTGTTGATGCAGATCCTCGACTTTGCCAGGGCTTATGGATAGGGCAAAACGAGTGCTCGGGATCGCTTTCCTATTGCACCTATCTTTCTCCGGCAACGATAGCCGTTCGTCTCTAACTTGACTTGTTATCTTTATCACAATCTTGGTTGGTCAGTTGAGAGAGGCAGTAGACTGCGATGCATGGACGGCTTGGCACGGCTTTAGCTGATGGGCACTATCACGGTGTCTCGATACTAAGTGAACACAGCGTGTATGGTGTAAATGACCAAAAGGGAATGCAAGAATAAAGACAAACAAGCAACAATTTCCGAGGCAACGAATACTTAAATAACGTTCGATATGCCATCAATAATGAATCCAAACACTCAACACTCACATTTTACCCCAATCTCTTACTACAAACTCTTCTCTTACATTTACACATCTCTGTTGAAGCCAATCTAACTTGCTTGCCTCACACACCTACAATCATGGCCGCTCTCAACACCGACACCTTGGACATGTCCCTGTTCTTCGGAACCGAAGCACAGAAAAAGGACTTTTGCGACTCTCTCCTCCGTCTCCTCAAAAAACGAGGAGGTGTCAAGCTTCAAAACCATGGCATTCCTGAGGAAGACATCCACGAGTTGTTTGCCCAGGTAAGACTTCACATCTCTCTTCACTGTACTTATCTAATATGTTTCATAGACCAAGCGTTTCTTCGAACTACCTCTCGAGACAAAAATGATCGCCAAGCACCCTCCTCAAGCCAACCCAAACCGCGGCTACAGCTTCGTTGGCCAAGAAAACGTCGCCAATATCAGCGGCTACGAAAAGGGCCTTGGTCCACTCAAGACTCGTGACATCAAGGAGACTGTCGACTTTGGCTCTGCCACCGATGATCTTGTCGATAATATCTGGGTTCCCGAAGATAAACTCCCCGGCTTCCGCAAGTTCATGGAGACATTCTACGAAAAGGCCTTCAAGACCGAGATGCAGCTCCTCGAAGCTCTTGCCATTGCTCTTGGAGTATCGCCAGACCACCTAAAATCGCTGCACAACCGCGCCGAAAACGAGTTCCGCATTCTACACTACCCTGCTATTCCAGCCTCTGAGCTCGCAGATGGCTCTGCCACTCGTATTGCCGAGCATACCGACTTTGGCACAATTACTATGTTGTTCCAGGACTCTGTGGGAGGACTCCAGGTCGAAGACCAAGAGAACTTGGGAACCTTCAACAATGTTGAGTCAGCGGCGCCTACCGACATTATTCTCAATATTGGAGACTCACTCCAGCGGTTGACAAATGACACCTTCAAGGCTGCGTGCCACCGTGTTACATATCCCCCAACTATCACGGCGAGTGATGGTGAACAGGTGATTCCTGAGCGCTACTCGATTGCATACTTTGCCAAGCCTAACCGCAGCGCATCTTTGTTTCCTCTGAAGGAGTTTATTGAGGAGGGCTCAGCATGCAAGTATGAGGATATTACCGCTTGGGAGTGGAATAATCGTCGCATCGAGAAGTTGTTTAGTGCTTCTGCTGAGAGCAAGGCTTAGAGAGGAGGAGAGGCAAAGCATCATATCAGATATGTTAACACCATTGTGGAATAGTTATAAAAGATTTAGCATAGCCGACTTTCATTCACTTCAATTACTTTCGCTTGTTAGCATGATAACGTGCGATATGTTTGCCGTTACCAGTCTGTGAGCAAGGTTGCAAGACTAACAAGTTTTCTTATGTTATCGCGAAATATTCTTTCGAGATAAAGCTCAAGAAGGACTCCTTGTCAAGCTTTCCTGCGGATGTCCTGGGAGGGAGAAATCATAGGAGGTCCAAGACAGACTATCAGCCACTACGCGGCCTCTCTCGGCATAAGAGAGCAGCAAACTGCAGATAAGCGTTGAACGCATTAGGAAAGAGATCGCGAGCCCCTTCCTCTTTCACAATTCTTAAGTAAACTAACAACCTCAAGCATTTACATACATTATTTACATACATTCAATATGAAGAACTCTCGATCTAGACGAACACACTCTTTCGGAGGATGCAAAACCTGTCGAAAACGCCATCTCAAATGCGATCAGTCTTTACCAAGATGCAACAGATGTCGCCAAGCTGGGTTAGCTTGTGAGGGCTTCACTCCCACTTTGCGCTGGTTGATATCTACGGGAGCAGAAGTTTATGATAGGCAGCCTCCTCAAACGGCGGAAAATGTTGGGGATCAATTCTCAAGACGGCATTTATATACTGGTGAGTGACTTCATTTGTTCAACTAGATAAGTATTAATTCATTCAAGAGGAGGAGAGGGAGTTTATGAGCCGTGCTTTGGTCAAGAATATTCCCTCTACAGTGGGAGCAGCTCTCAACGAAATCGACGAGGAGACAAAAGCTTTTGATACTCAAGACGATACACCAATCGTACGCGAAATTGGTCCATTCCAGGTTTTCAAGTTCGAGTCTTCGACATCCACCTCAGAACATATACCCAGCGATGATATGAATATCGATGGCTCGGTCGAAAACCAGTCTCAAGAACTCTTGGAGCATATTGACTATGATCCAAGCATAACAGTGCCGACCAGCGACTATTCTTCAACTTCGTTGGACTTTCTGCACTGGGGAGATCTGTTCACGTGGGATGTAAGCTTCTTGGATAACCTCCCTCAACTTTCAGATAATTTTGATACGCTTGCATCCAACCTCAACTGGCCTAACGAACCTCCCATCGACCTCTCTGGCTCACTCGAATCGATCATGCCACTTGACTGCTCCAGCGACGACGTAGCATGGCCTCAATTGGATCTGATGACAGACGCACCGCTTCTATTAAAACACTTCAATAACGATGTCATCAACCAAATGGGCTCTCTCCCCATTAACGAAAAGTCAGCATGGAAGGCCCTCCACTATCCTTCCGCCATCATGACGTTGAGCGAGTTGACTATACTAGACATAAACAAGGACCAGATCAGGCGCGCCAACCTGGCCACCTTTTACGCTCTGATAGCCGTCTCTGCTTTTCATCTCTCCTTAAACTCAACTACATTTCCAAAACTTGCACGTTCTGGAGATCATTGGAAACTAGTATCAAGTCGAACATACGAAGCTGCAAAGCAGCATCTCAAGATCAGTCTCGAGAAGGAATCACAGCCTGGACCGCAAAAGGCAAAGTATAAAGAGCAGCTGATGGGTATAAGCGCCGTGCTAGCAACAGCAGTACGTCTGTCTACCTACTATTCTAGATGTCCAACTGACATTCGCAGCTCCTCTCCGGCAATGAAACCGATACACGATGGTGTCTCACAGAAATGGAGCGTCTAATAACATGGCGCGGTCTCATCAAACCAAGTATATCCCGTCGCGCACGTCTCCTTCACAGCATTTATGCCTGGATGCGCATCGTCTCTGAAAGTCTCAACGTGCATCCCATAGAGACAACCTCTACGCGCCCCTCGCGGCCCGTCAATCCCGATATGACGCTTGACAACTTCCTCCATCTCGAACCGCGAAAGCTGCAAGGCTCGAAGTGTGATATCAAGGATATTCACCTCGCGGATACGTCGCAGGACCAGGAGAATATGTATATGCAGATCTACGGCGTTCCAGAGACTTGGCTAAGTCTTGTGTCGCAGATTACGAGGCTTGCAAATCTCATCGATAGGTTGTCTGTGAGGAACAAGTCTGATGCTGAAGCGCTCGTGGCACTGCAGCCTAGAGCATCTTATCTCGAGAACGCAGTGTGTCTGTTTCGCTCGCGCCATGGCGATAGATCAGGAGGAACACCGCATATGCACATGGTTCGCGCTCTCGCATCAGCTCTCGTGATATTCTTCTACCGACGAATTCGGAACGTGAATCCCCTCGTTTTGCAGGACAGTGTAAGCGACGTTGTTGATTCGCTGCACGCGTTTGATGATGCACTGGAGAGAAATAACCTCCTTGGGCCGGGGACGGCGTGGCCTGCGTTTATTGCAGGAGCAGAGGCGAGGGGAAAGCAAAGGGAAGATATTGCGAGATGGTTGGATAAGGGTTTGGATAAGTCTGGTTTTGAGAGTTATCGGGTTTCTAAAGAGGTGCTTGTTGAGGTTTGGAGGCGGAGGGATGAAGTCGAAGGAACGGCTGCTGGGGATGTTTGTACGTGGATGGACGTGTGTAGGGACTTGGATCGATGGCCACTGGTATCGTGATAGGAACTACTGGAATACTTTATTTGGACGGCTGGATGTATTGGGAGTGACCGAAATCATGGCCAGCAAGATTGTTATGATGGTTCTATCTGCAACGACGCGTCAGAATTCCTGCTTGAGTAGAGAGATCAAGGCCACCGAAAGACGCGCTGGCAAGATGGACTGGTTCGGTCACCATTTAACATGAATTGAAGTGTTCCTCGCTAGCAGACTCGCAGCAAGGATCATCTCTATGGGTGTCGCAACTTGGCGCCATCAATAGCCCAGCAACGCGATGCCCGTCATAATTCACCTACTCCCATTTCCCCACTGCAACGCTTGGTCGATGGCACCTTTGCACGCCGTCGAGTTGGCTGCTGATATACGGCAGGATGACACCATCGACGAGGCGGGAATCACGCGAGCATATGGCTTGGCTTGGGAATGTTCCAGTGATTGCTCTCGAAGCCATGGCGACGAGCATGGCGCGAAAGCTTCGAAGCGGCCGTGAGTTTCCCCTCGTTAAGCGCCTCACGCATGGCATTGAGTTATGTGTACGCTTGTGACGCGAAGGGAGTCTAGAACCCTGATGATGGGCCTGTCAATAGCGACAGACTGCCATTGATACCTGTAATCAACTGTGATGATGATGTCAATCACCACAAGCCCAGGCCAGTTCATCCCTCCTCATTGCCAGACTCAAAGCCACTAAGCACATATGTCCTGAACCAAGGAACGTAGATATCCCTCGTCCAACCCGTAAGCTCACGAATTCCCGCGACAACAGAGTACGTATCGAGAATACTCTGCGTCGTACCAAACTGCCTCTCGGTCCAAAGCACAGTCTTGTCTCCCTCGAGTGTCGAAAAGACAAACAGCCAACGATGTCCTTGGATGATGATACCTGGTATAAAGCCCAGCTTTCCCAGCGCAGCATCAGCCCTTCTCTTTCGGAGCACTTCTTCGGCCGTGAACGGTTGCGAGGTTAAACCGATGACAGAGCGGAGGAATGACCATTGGGCCGCGCGCCAAACACCCATTTGTAGTTGTGCCGCATCGAGTTCCTTGCCTGGACGCTTAGTCTCGATGCTCAGAAGGATGGGCGTCAATTGCAATGGGACAAAGTCGGTGTGGTTGACGGTGAGTGTGGGTGTTCGTCGGCCGAGGGCTTGGAGGGCGTTCGAGTCGGATTCGGAATAGAGGTAGAGGTAAAAGTCGACCATTTTGGCTGTCGAGGAGTAGGGTACGAATTTCCGATGTGAACGGGGAGTGGTGCTGAGATGATTAGCTGACTTGTTATGTTGTGGATTGTTGTGGCCTACCAGGTGGTAAAGTCGAAGGAGTTGCTTTTGAACTTGCTTGGATCTCTTAGAACGGCTTGCAAAAGACGGTGATGGACCTCCATATTCCAAGACGCCTCTTCGTGACTCGTATCGTGACAACGTCGCGCATAATCGCAAATGGTTGATATCTCGTGCGGTGGAGGCACGCGGCCTGGTAGTGTATCTGTCACTCCGGCCTCTTTGAAAGCAAACCTCCACAATCTCGTGTTCTAGCCTCGAACGAATTTGTGGACTCTCGAGAATGGCACTCTTCTGGCCATCGGGAAGTATCCCGATGCCATTACCAATCTCATGAATCTTGTTAAGAAGATCAGCGACAACGGGAGGCGCGGTATCGATATTCAGCTATCGAAAATCCAAGCCCTTGTCCTCTAATCGTAGACCTAGCATCTGCTTCTTTGGCGAGTCCGATCGGGAGGCGCCTCCGCTGGATTCAGACCTCGAGATTGAGCTCGCGTTTGAGTCTGGAGGGTGTAATTCGACAGCTCGTGGGGTTTTATCTGGGTCGATAAGTCATCGTCTTTTGGGAGTGTTGCTCTCCATTTCGCTCAAGTGTTGGTCTGAAGCCGGTGGACTTGGTTCTTGCTGGGCGGCCTTTCGCTTTGATGGGAAGCGTTTGGCGTTTAGCGAGCATTCGTATAAGCCAGGAATAGAGTCGAGCCAAGATATCAGGCATTCAGTATCGAGCATGGCTAAGGATGTATGGGGCACATTCTTTTGGTAGTTGTTGGTGATTGAAGTTGAAGATTGAACTGATGTCACGGCACGGCACGGGCGCGATAACGGCTCCGGTTGAGTTGGCGCGACAACATAACCCAATGAACCCCACCAAATTAAGTTGCCCAGACTTGAGGCTCGACCCTCAGTGGAACCAAGATACAGATAGACGACAATTAATTCATGGCAAGATATAGGAAGATACTCGAGGATGAACAGAGTAACTAGATTTATTGTTGATGCAGGATTGGATACTGTGTGTCACTGCGATCTACCAAGAGCTGTTTTGCTTCGAAAGCCACGCAACCGTCCCCGGGCACTCTTCGCTTGACCGGTGTAAGTCACGAAGCTTCACAGTTCAAGATAAATTCGCAAGGAGCATATAACTGGGGTATCATTAAACTATCAAACATTTGTTACAATTGTTTTGCCTTTCATACTTGCTCGCAACACCTCACTGTGCCTTTTGAAGTATTTGATGCCGCCTCAGCCGGTATTGGAGCGCCCGCCGATGACGGTAACCTTTGTAAATCATAAAACTCCCCTGGGCGCGCATTCGATGGTGATCTTTGCCTATCGTCATGTTGCCGTTGAAGATCTTTGAGAAGCGCGTAGAAGAAAGGAGTGTTAGCTACCACGCATGCGCACAGCATCTCGATCGAAGCCCACTACCACAACATCAGTACATAGCTAAGGAGCGAAGGGAGAGGGGCCAAATTACCATCGAGCGGGATTTTTGCGAGACAGATTCGTTGAGAATGAGCGGGAGACGGAGGATAGTGACGGCTACGACGAGGCCGCCCACGCTGAAGAGGACGCCAAGCTGGAGTTTCTGTTTGAGGTCGAGTGGTAGGTGTCGTAGAATCGGAAAAGGGAGGATTATCAGGGCGATGTTGATTATAATGTTGCAGACAGCCATCAGGATTAAGTTTCCCACGGCACGTTGACATGCTGCCTCTGCAATACGACGTCAGTAATCTATTTCCCACGAGGCATCCGGGATCTTGTACCAGTATCATCATAATCGAGCGCCCACATTCTAACATCGAGTCAGCCATGCGCCGTTGTCGCAATCGGTGCAAACGTACAATTGAAGAGGACGACATTCTGCCAATATCGTGATAAAGACGGCAATAAACGTGACAAGGATGAACCACCAAAGCGCATGTGTGATAGTGTTGCCCCAGCGAAACACATGAACAAATCGTGAATAGAACGCCAATAGCCCCAGCTTAAGACACCACAAACTATCCAAGTCAGTAGATTCCCATCATCTCGGTCGCAGGTCACGCACAACCCAGAATAAAAGATGCGCGCAGGTATAAGCAGCTTATGCGAAAGCTCTCGGTCGGCGTTGAGCGCAGCGACGCTTGTCCCGAAGATGTCGGCTTCAGCTTGTGTGGCGGGTGCGTAGGTATGTGTCGGATTGAGGGTGAATGAGTACAAGATACAGACGGCGCGACCGATCAGAGGGAGGATGGCAATGGTCATGTAAAAGTCATCGATGCGCCATGTGCGATGGCATGTCTGGTGGATGTGGCAACGAAACAGCACTCGGTAGAGACAGCGGGCGAAAATGAGGGCGAGGCACACGCTGGTCGAGGAGAAAGTGAGGGCGGCGTCCGAGGACGATGCCATGCCTGCTCATGGTATTGATGTCTGATGCATATCTGTGTCTTGTCTTGGCTAGGATGGCTTGGCTTTTGTGAGGTAGCAGCGAAGTATGTATACGTATAATATGGGGGGAGGGAAAAAGATGGGAGCCGAGAGTGGAGAGGGAGGGAGGATTGCCGACGCGGGGAATGGGGCAATCTCAGCTGAGATGGAATCAAGTCCGACCTCCCGAAATGAAGCTTTATGTATGGCTGCTTTCTTGTGGTTGATGGCGAGTAGCTTTCTCTAGCATACATGGCGGTCCGTATTTGGTCGGACCGTCGGCAACCCAAACGGCGTCGTTGAGTTTAATAGTTTGTCGGCCGTTTTTCCGACGTTGAGATAATGAACCTACGTACTAACCTTTGTGCAAATTCAAGATGGAATGGAATGGATGGCGCAAGACGCTCGCTGATGCATGCAATTTGCGTAGCTCAAGATCCCTGCAGGTCATTTCCAGGGGATATTGCATTTAATGTCTCAGGTGAAGTAAGCCTATTACAATCTAGATCGTTGTGTAACTGTCTCACTGTTCATACCCCTAACAACCAGGCCTCTCCTACAGAAGATGTTATACTTTCAGGCTACTAATTGCAATATATCATGCTTTCAACGCCTTGTTTGTCATCCGTCCTCAGCTAATGATATGTCGGCGCGACCTGAAGAGACAAGATTCAATTGGTGCTGTTAAGAGTGCTGAATAAGCGGGGCTTTTATCCCGGGCCACGGTAAGATTTTCCCGTCCAGTTGGATCGTGTGGTCTAGTCCTAACATGGAATAGTGACAGATCGTAGCCAGACGAGAAAACCTAGGGTAGATTCCGATAGCAAGAAGCAATTTAAACAACAAATTCCTCCATTCAGTAACTGTCGTTTGAAGCACTCCTCTTTATTATACCTTGCACCATAACTAGCAGACACCGATTATCGTGAGAGCCTTCAGTCTTTAGGTGGCATTGCCTATCCGACCACCATTTACAGAGCCAAGGCCATGCTTCCTTCAAGGGGTGATTTCTAAGAGGTGGATAAAATAAGACTGGACAAGACAAAAAGCCAAACGGCATGGATACTATAATGACAAGAACAACAATATAAGTTCTAGCGCCTACTGACTCTATTAAGGCGCTACGGGAGTTTTACACGGGCAATATGGATAATCAATCGCTCAGCTTCTTGGATAGTATCTGGGAATAACAACAAGTGTATGCAACCACTAGCAATCCGCAGCTGTTAGTTCAGAGAAGTCTTTTGAGCCCCTAATTGGTCAAAGCTTCAAATTGCTTGCTGCATCTATTTTCTGAGTGCCATACAATAGATTGATAGGCTACGACGTAGCGTCCAACCAACATCTCACTTACAAGGTTAAGAAGCTCCGATAGAGACACTCTCGATAGCGTCATATATTGGCAGCCTCCACCACAATGTTAGGGAACCACTCACTGATATATAAGAATCGGGGGGAAGTGTCTTTGCAGAATCGAGTCAACTTTCTTCATTCGAATTGATCATTTATTCAGTCACTCATTATGCGTTCGGTTCATTCACCAACAACCGAGACATCGACTACGACAACATCTCTTTCTGAGTCCCCACAGTACACCAACCGCATCCTGAATGGAGATTTCAGAACTGTTCCCGAAGGAGAAGAAATAGTCCACGGCTTCATCTCGTACCTAAAGAAAGATCCCAATTTCCGAGGCCGAAGGCTACACTGCAGATGGAAGTGACGAAACACGCAGTCATTCTTCAAAAACCGCCATCTATACCAGTCCCTTTGATGGTACCTCTACCCGGACTTTTTCTAATAACATTCTATAAGAGGTCCCACTTTCTGGTAGTAAAGTGGCTTTTCGGCTATTCTACAAGATCATCTCACATGAGCAAACCAAATGTTTCCAGGCGTTGTCCTACACCGGGAAGATTCTGACTGCTCATATCATCACAACAGATGACCGGGTGCGACACTGGTTTACTCTTCAGGGCGAGGATGAGCTGCTAGAATACCAAGGATGGGCCGGGGTGCGTTATCACTGTAACAATATCCTTGGCGAAAGCAAGGTTTTGGTTGATCGACTTGTGGTAAGCGATGGGGTCTCTTTAAGAGACTTGGATAGTGTAGAGCTTGCTTAGCTTACAACAAATCTTGCTCAAAGCACAGAGGTCTAGAAAAGTATAGCTAGACTCGAAAGGATGCCGCGCATAGATACATTCGATTATGGGTGTTGCTCTCGCAAGCTATAGACGTTCTCTCGACCACATATCTATTTCTGTCCTAACCGACGAGCTTTGAGTCGAGAGCCGACGCCTATAATGAGATGTGATATTGTCCAATAGCCATGCTATTCGTCTCTTGGAACTACCTGCGGAAGGCATCAAATCTGTTTCTCCATTACAGATCGAGACGAGCATGAGTTCGGACAATCATAAGCAGCACGTTCAACTCAAGTCTAAGCCGGGTTCTCAGCACCCTAAACTGAGGGCCTTCGGAAGAGATTTTTAAAGTCTTTGATTAGCTCCATATGTCGTCATAACATTTATAGCACCTTGAGGTTATCTCCAGTCAAAGTTCGCCGATTGAAAAGCCGATGTTCGGCAACGTTCTCCGGATCCAGATTTAAGGCCGACACTTAAAAACACCATCCACAGCTTGGCGATGATACGATACTCCACTCGTTCGTGCAAGCGTCCGCCGATCCCGCAAGATAAGGGCAGGTCGGGGTAAAGTCGATCGGTTTGTGGGGGTTTAACCTTGGCTAGATAACGGTCATTACACCGACATTGGTAAGGTATAAAATGGTCTCTACCTATCTCCTTCGCTGATCTTCTTCGTAAGACCTCCAACAGCCAGCCCGCCGACATGAAGGTCTTGTCAAACCTCGGTGCCCTGCTGGCGTTGTGGCCAGTTCAACAGGCTGCAGGGGAACACTATAACCCCGTCAAGCTCAATGGCTACGGAAGCTTCTCTGGCACCGTCATCAACAGCACCTTTACCAGACAGGAACTGCCAGCGCCCGTGGATGCTTGGCTGGGCATCGATTATGCAACTCAACCTACAGGACAACGCCGCTTTCAACCGGTAGACTGGCCTAAGCCGTTCAAGGGAATTAAGCGAGCCGACAGCTATGGAAAGGCCTGCATTCAAGAAGTGACCTCCAGGACCCCAATCGACACACAGAGCGAGGCTTGTCTCAACTTCAACGTCTTTCGAACACAGGGAGTTCCTTTGAGCAAGAAACTTCCTGTTCTGGTCTGGATTCACGGCGGTGCTTTCTACGCTGGCAGCTGGGCAAGTTTCGATGCAGCTGCGTTTGCGGCTTCATCAAAGGTCCCGATGGTGGTGGTCAATTTTCACTACCGCGTCAATTCACTGGGATCTTTGCCGTCGAGGCTGTTCCAGGATGAGGGTCTGTCGAACCTGAACATCCGGGACCAGCATCATTTCTTGGAATTTGTCCAGAAGCACATTGGTGCTTTTGGTGGCGATAAAGATGCTGTTACTATCGGTGGTCGCTCTGCAGGTGGACACTCTGTTGGAATTCATTACTTTCACAACTACGGCAAGGAGTCTAAGCAGCTGTTTGCACGGGCAATTCACCAGTCTGGATCCGTCACTTCCAGAGCTTTCCCCAACGCGACTTATCCTTTGTATAAGCGACAGTACGACGAGTACCTGGCATACATTGGTTGCGACAAGGAAAAGACGGACAAGGCCACGCTCAAGTGTCTTCGAAAAGCAGACATTAACGCTATTAGAAACATCAGCACAAAGCTCTACCACGACTACGACCCCCAGTTAACGTGGCCGTTCCAGCCAGTGCATGGAGGACCTCTCTTTGAGAAACCAGGCTCGCAGTCTGGATACGATGGCACATTCTTCCACGTCCCAACTATAACATCCACCGTCACCGACGAAGCCAAGTACTACACTTCAGGTGATATGGAGACGAACCAAGAGTTCTTGGACTACCTTCACAACATTTCCCCAGCCTTGACTGAGAAGGATCTCTCAGAGTTGAGCGCCCTGTACCCTGATCCAGCAACGAACAAGAATTCGCCTTTTGCCAACTCGCCGAACAGCACACAGTACGACCGCATCTCCGCTGCATGGAGTGACTACGCCTACATCTGCCCCGGCCAGGAGACAGCATACCGCGCTTCCATAGCCGGCGTGCCAACATGGAAAGTCCGCTTCAACACCAACAACAGCTTCCCCGCCTGGCAGGGCATCCCCCATACAGCTGACACAGCGTATACCTGGGACGAACCGACCACTCAGTTTCCAGAGATTAGCCATATCTACCATGCGTATCTGGCAAGTTTCGTCGCTACGGGTGATCCTAACCGGCATAGATATCCAGGCAGTCCAAAGTGGCCAACCTATAAGGGCCAGGAGGATTCACCGCTGCAGATTGTAGTGCAGCCAAAGGATACCAAGGTAGAAAAGGATGACATTAGAACCGAGGCCTGTCAGTACTGGAGAGATCCTGAGCGAGCACCTAGGCTGAATAAGTAAGCTTTAGGAGCTGTGTTATGCCCTAGTCAGCAATTGTGTAGATAGCGTTTGATAGTCTTGTAGATAGAGGGAAAAAAGATCCCTTGATATTGATGCTTTCACTTTCATGTTTCCCGATGCGACTAAAGTCTGCATTCTGTTTCTTACATCCAGTCAATGGCAGGATGATGGCGAACTTCCTTCCACAAGATTGAATTAGCAAGCAGCGGGCCAGCTACCTCAGTCTCAACTGAAAGCCATCTTAGAACTACTGATACGAATCACCATGCATGAGACTTAGGGGCGAATGATGGTATAGTATATGATCAACCTGCTGTTGGTAGATGTATACCGAATCACTCGTACTATGAGGCTGTTTGTCACTGCATCTGATGCATACTTCTTCGACACCAGTATATGCCTTTCCCATTCCGAGCCATGAAATGATGTTTTAAGGACCATGTATAGAACTTGTTCAGTTCTCATTTGACTTTTCCATCCATGTTAGCAGTTTCTCAAGCCTATGAATCCGTGGATAATCTGGACCAAAAGTTTCCCGAAAACTACCTAAAAGCTCAGTAATAAGCGACAAAGCGTCTTGATAATGACCTTGAAGAAGCCTGATATAAACCAACTGGATCTTGCGGTTTGGAAACATGACCTTGCCACCGGTGGCTATTCTCCCAAAGTGAATCCTCGGCTGCGGTGGCTCCTGTGCTAAGCGGCGTCGTGACACCAACTGACCATTGCATCCGCACTTTTCGCAGGTCATCTCCTTATCTAGGTGCCGGTATTTGGATTCAAACAACTTGTCGTGTTGGGTTCCGGGATAATCTGCAGCCAGTACCGGTTCATCTTGCAGGACGGCAAGGTAGTCTTTCATATCGGATTGTAGGGATCTTTGAGCACGAAGCCCTCTCAGTTTGGACAGCAGTCCACGAATCTCAGCGTTTGGTCTTCCCAGGTTTTCTTCAAGTTCATGCTTGCGCTTGAAATGATCAGGGAATTGCTGTCCTAGATAGTATTGGACAACTCCCTGGCTTACCACGACATCGCCAAGTATAATCTCATGACCTGCATTGCGGGGACCAGTGGTAAAGCGAACCACACCGCAAACGCCCACTATAATAGTTAGCTTGATGTTGAGGTAGCTGGAACGACAATTGGCAGCGACCGCGGCGGCATTAGCCTTTCCCATACCAGGCATATAGGCAAGGACGACATTGTGGTTGCCGATACGTCCAGTCGAGTAGGCGTTGGCATCTCCTGGGGCTTTGCTGTAGGTATCGCAGTCCCAATGCTCATTGAACAGGGCTTCGATCGCATCCGCTTCGACGGTGAGGGCACAAATGAGGGCGAGTGAGAAGTCAGCACGCGAGGCTGGTCGACTGGGCTGGTCAGACATGGGAGGTGAATAAATAGGCGAGAGACGGAGAATAGTCGAGACACTTGGGGAGATTCAACTGATACCAGAACTCATTCATCCAGATAATGTTCCAACAGCATCACGCGTATTCCATAGAGCGAAAGATTGACTGAAGGAGGGGAAGTCAGGCTGCAACCTGGGATTACCTCCCATTCTGCCTTGTTCAGTGGTCTGCATCACACGCGACCGTCTTGGCCAACCAACAGCACTTGAACAGTGGTGCCAGATACTTTTTTTGTAATTTTCAATGAAGGCGCCTGCGACTACTACGTGGTTGTTGAACCACAGGTGGACGACCGCAAGTTGATGTTCAGAGGGTAGTATTTGAGTGGTCCCTTGACTGTAGCCTCGTCCAGTGAAACTTTCCGTCTTTAACTATTCTTCGATTGGAGGAACAAAGCCTCGGCCATCTGCATTCTGCTATCTATGTAGCCAGTCAAGGAACAGGTAAGTAGAAGGAAGTTGTAGCATAGTCACAACTTTAGACCGTATCCGGAAAGTCTATTTCCAAAGTGCAGGTTTGTTGTGCCATGGCTGCAAAGTCCAGCTGTGTAAGATAACGAAATTGGATGTTTACTATATGAAGCTGATAGTATTTCTAGAATTGATGTACATTGGCTCTTCTGGAAAGAGAAATAACAGCTCTCCAAATAAGAAAGTGCTTGAGAGTATCATGGAAGACGCTATGAAAGCCAAGACTGGCGCAGAAGATCTGTTCATCGAAGCCCTGTCGCTCCACGCCAACACGAGCACCGTAGATAAGCATACCGACGTACTCGATCCCATTTCGGATTTCCAGCATGAGGATGTTCCTTATCTCAGGAAACAGGAAACTGAAGAGGAAGATGACAATGAACAAGTCATCTACGACAACGAATGCATCCGCGTCCCATAATGGTTGTACAGATTCTTGACAGCATGTGCTCGGCAAAGCTATACATCGGAAGCCGGTTTTTCTACGTTCTCGTATTACTGGACGGGATGCACTCACTGTCTCTAAAAATAACACCAGGCTATGGGGCGCAGGAGGAAGAAGTGTTTCGCCAAGTTACATATACTACATTCAGAGCAGTTCTGACTTGCTGTCTCGTGGTCGGGCTGCATAAAGTGCAACCAACGGGCTGACAAGGGTTGAAAGTGCAACCAGAGAAAACACCCGACGGTTACACTTGTTCATTCAGCTCGACGCCACTGTCTCCATTCTCCGCACTTGATATAATCGTGGGAAACCTGTCGCTCTATGTAAAGGGGCGTAGAGTACAGCATATAATGGCCACTTCCCGCTCTCAGTGCCTGATTTATCCAATCCTCTTCTCGTGTTGTTCACAGTAACTGCGATGGCTCCCCCAGCATCTCAAATCGCGCTCAATTTAGTAGTGATCGTTGGTTTGATGGCATTGATCCCAGCTATGATATGGATCATCCTGGCTTCGCCCGTCATTCCCCGAGACACACCATCATTCGTCGTAGCAGGCATCACTGTCGCTGCTACTCTAATCACATCAACCGTCAAAGACCGAGTCCAGAATGGTCTCATGCGGCATCTTGAGGCACCATTGCGAAGTATCAGGAACACATCAGAGGACCAACAGCTTGTGCAACGACGGTTGATTGACAGAAAGTGGCGAGCTGTCCTACGTATCGACGGTATAACGGAGAAATGGCATACCAGATACATCTTTCTGATATATCTATGCTGCGCTCTGCTGACAGCGGCACTGGTCACAACCTTCACCCCAGTAGCTGGTATCGAGACGATCGACTACCTGCCTTTGACACCAGGAGCCTAATACCCCTATACTTCCAACGGGGCGACCAGTGCATGTGCTGGAGTAGAGGATAATGTGAGAGTCCCAAATACATATGCCTGGAGGATGCCCAACGGCAGCGCGTTCTTTTCATCATACCAAAGAGACTGCCCGACCACGCGCATCTTATCCCATGTGGCCAACATCAACCACCAAAGTCCAGAAGAATACGCCTACGTGGATGCAGGTGTTGCTGTCCATCAGTCGGCAATGGGTGCGTCGGCGCATCTGTTCCGCGGAACGGCTTTTCAAAAACTGGACGAGAAACACGGACGGATTTTGAAGAGCACAACACAATGTGTCCCAGTCATGGTCAGCAACCCAGTCACCTGTGAGAAGGGCGGAGGAAGGCTGGAGCGGATGGAGAACGAGGACAAAAGGCTGCGTCTGACAATGGGTGGCTTCTTGGAAGACTCGCCGAGAGTGGTGGAATTTGCTGCAAAAAACTTGACCAGAGATAGTGCTATGGTCAACTACCTCTGGTTCGATAGCACCAGCAGGGTTGTCGGAAAAGCAGTAATTGCTTTCAGCGCTTATAATGACCCCAAAGGCCAAACCCTCTTCGCCAGAGATTTAGCTTGGACTATCAACGATACAGACAACAAAGCAGGGACTGAGGGGTCTGAGACCTACGTGGTTACCTGCTCCATGAATCCTCAAGAGTCTTTCGAGTACCGTCTTGTCACCCTCAATCTGCAAGCCGGCGGAGAAACCACCAATACCAAGCTGGGTTACAGCCGTCTCTTGAGTGGCGGCGATACATGTATTCCTACGCAAAAGACCATAAGCAACCTCCACTACGTTGCAGCCGCAATCTCATCCTACAAGATGGTCATGGGAAACTACGGCCTTGACGGATACTTCACAACTATCAACCGCATCGCCGGGGTAGATCGGCCGCCCCCGTATGCTTTCAACAACAGTCGTAATGGGCTAGAAGATACACTGGGTATAATTGCTGCCCTTGGAGTTTCCACGATGGATCTGCTTGACGATGCTGTTGTGGCAAACGCCCTTGATGGAGAAGGGGGCTTGGCGAAGGCTGTGATCGATGTTAGACGTCTCGGAGGAAATAGACAGGTGCTTGTTTTTCTCATCCCGCCTGTGCTGTCACTATTTATTCTGTTATACTTCTTCTTCGCAAGCTTTCGTCTAGCTTATGAGCCTGGTGGAGGAGTCACAGATGGGAAACAGCCCAAGCGGTATGCAACAGAAAGTATAAGGGAGCTCATCACTTTAGGAAAGCCTGCTCAGGAGGAGACTCAACTCGCTGAGCATGATCCACTAATCAGACAACAGGGAGTCTAATATAGAAATCTTTTAGCAATCTTGTTCTTGTGAACGTAGCTTGTTTACAAAACTTAATGCTGGAAGTAAAAATACAATCCTTCTCATACTTTCTTATTTATTCAATTAGACGAGTTATATAAATAACCCTAGTAGTAATACTGTGATTATTAGTAAAAATAACCAGCCTAAATCTCTCGTGATACTCATGATTTCTCGACTTTAACAAACCTAACCATTCCAACTGTTTACCACAACGATGACCCCGAGTGATGAGAGCCGAGAGTCATCTGGGCTCTTCATTCGCCTCCCGGCTGAGATTCTCAACCAAATACTTTCCGAGATACTAAACATCGACATAAAAAACCTGCGTCAAACATGCAAGCATCTCGAACGCATCGTTCATCTTCGCCTTGACCGCTTATTTCTTTCGCCTAATCCGCACGACATAGAGGTTTTTAAGGCTGTTGCAGATCACGACATTTTTCGATTTGGTATCACAGAGATCGTTTACGATGATGCGCGCTTCGATGATACCCAGGATAGGCCAGACGAGGCTTGGTTTTACATTGAGGATGATGACATTGGTGATACTGAAGGAGTCCCCTATTGGTATCGCCATATCTACCGTGAGAATCTTGGTATTATTAACTCTTATGGAAGCGGGGACATAATACACTGGCGCCATCTCGAGGTTAGAGACGCTTTCAAAGACTTACGCAGTCCAGTGGAGTCATATAAGTGTTTTCAGAAGTTGTTACAACAACAAAAAGAGACCATCGCTACAAATGGGGACGCAGATGCGCTCAAGTATGGGCTCTCACGTTTCCCTAACCTGAGAAGAGTCACGCTTACTCCTGCGGCTCATGGGATGCCTGGAAGACCCTTGTATCTTACACCCACCATCAGATCCCTCCCTCGCGGACTGATCTACCCTATCCCACGTGGCTGGCCAGCTCCTGAGGCCCAAGAGGATCACCCGGTAGCTGAGTTCTGGGATGGTCAAGAGAAGGACAAGTGGCGTGGTTTTTGTCTCGTCACAAACGAAATCGCCCAGCACCAACGCGAAAACCCAACAAACAGCATTACCGAATTCCTCGTGGATAGCAATCGCCTATTCACTGGAATGAGCTGTCGTATCTTTGACGGCGCAAATGAAAACAGCGAGTACAGCGATCTTACCGCCATCTTGAGCCAACCTGGGTTTGCGCGCCTTGACTTATCTCTCCATTGTGCCAGCCAGGAATATGCGCAATGGTGCTCTTTCCGCAGTGGCCGTCTTCACGAAGCACTCAGTAGAGCAGTGGATATACAGCATATCAGCCTCTATACCAACGTTCCGGTCCTTAGCCAATTCTGGGATGAAGATGATGAGGACGACGACTTTATCCCTCTACGCACCATCTTCCCTATCGATAAATGGCCTAACCTCCGTCATTTTTCTCTCTCTCGCTTTCTTGTCAAACAAGGAGATGTCATGGAGTTCCTTGGCGCGCTGCCGCCTGCAATCGAGTCTGTTGAACTCAGCAATCTTGAATTCCTTTCACATGGAGATTACTACAGTCTGTTGCAAGACATGCGCGAAAATCTAGGTTGGCGGGAGCGAGAAGCGAGGGATCGGCCCAAATTAATCGTCTGCGTTGATGAAGACGGGTGCTCGATAGACGGGAAGGTGTTGGTGATCGACGTTAGCCGTGAGGTAACAGATTTTGTGTATCGCGACGGCAAGAACCCATTTCACCAAGGACACGGAAGCAATATTTATGATGGTACTGGAATATTTGTGGATGCATTCGATTCTTTGTATGAGCGGCCACAAGTCGGTCCTTATCAGTTGATGGACCTGGGGATCAGAGAGAAAACGCAGGAATGGTATCGACTACGGGCACTTCAAGACACAAACAAAAGATAAGAGTACTAAGATATAGTACACGTCTGCATTATTGCCTCGGGCATCAAAATCATCAGTTGCTGTAGGGGACTCTCTCTTGTGACCTTACCGCTCTGACTGATCTCATGGATCCTGCATCTGGAAATATTAAAAAAGAGGCACTGGCCCTTCTACGAAGCAAACCAGACCTACCGCATCCTTCGGGGCCGTTACTCGAGTCTTTCATTACTGAAGCCCTTCAACCTCGACTGGCCGCTGCCTATGTTCTTCACGTCTGTCACTCAGACAACCACTGCAAAGATGAAATCCTAGAGCTTGTCTCAAACTGGACTTGTATTGGATCCCGTAAATCCTCTCACATTCACATGTCTCCCTCTCTATCTTCTCCTGATAGATCGGACAGTTACTAAGTACGGTACACCGCCCCCTCTTGTCGATGATGCTGTCTGCGCACGCATCACCAAACGAGATGGAGACAGATGCTGTAGTACCGGCAAGTCAGGTAGACTCAGAGACCCTTGGTCTTTCTACCTGTTCTTCTCGTTCCATCAAGATGGGCCGACGCTGAGGTATGTATCGGCTATGCCCAGCTATTTTCACATACAGTTAACAGAAACAATCGATAAGCCACAGATTTTAGACATGCTACGTGCTTTCTTTGGCCCTCCTTACCTCGACTGGTGGCTAAGCTACGTCCGACAGCCGGAGAGAATGAGTTCTCATCACAGCCATTGGCTTGTTCTCAAATCAGCAGCCGATGCTTACAGAAGAGGACTGCTGAAGCTCGACCGATTGCAGCCATCTATGATCGAAGTGAGTGGCTTCTTCCCATTGCCAAGCCATCTTCCTAACAGTCACCATCCAGTATCGGGTAACTCCTTGTCTGATAGAAACCCTTGAGCCGATGATCGAGCTTGCCGGTCCCTTTCCCCTCCTCGGAGATCACTCACGCTCCGATATACCAAAAGTCGACGCCCGATTCGTCGGAACTCATGCTCGTCTGGCTCTCAGTATACGATGGCTTGAGATTAAGAAACAAATTGCCCAAGATGAACGAATTCCATCACCTCATTCCGAACCGCATTTTCCGCGACACGAGCTGACTGGCGCATTCCCGGTCTCTCAATTCCTTCTCAACATCTACTTAAAAGCATGGCTTAGTCCCTCAGGAAGCTATGAGAGCTGCTTATAAGTTATCGAAGATGATTGGGTTCCAGATATATGGACGTAGCAGTTAGGTTTTTGTCCAGCGGCTCCCCTTCGGCCTCTACCTAAAAACAACGATAATGGTCGGGGTGCAGAATGAACTGAACGCGCTCAATATGATCCATCGATACACATCGATACCAGGTACCCGAGGGTTAGACTTGGTGTCGGATGCTGAAGATGCTTACCTTTTGACTTATCGTTTAGCTGGTGTTCCTTTCTCACGGGCGATGGATATGCTATCAGACAAAGACTGCCGGGAATTTGTCACTTGAATGCAATACTTCATAACCCAACTGCGAGCTATTCCAAGACCTGACAGCGCGAAGCATAGTATTTGCAACACATCGGGTGGGCCTTGTAGCAATCCAAGAATTCGAGACGGCAATCTCGTTGGCCCCTTTGAAGATGAAGAAGCCTTCAGCCAGTGTCTCCGCTACCCAGACAACCCAGCCCATAGAGAACACAAGATCGTATTCACCCATGCTAACTTGGACTTGCGATATATTCTCGTTAACCGAGTTACAAGACCAGAAGGGACCAGAGGCTGGGTGGTTGTTGGAGTCGTGGACTGAGAGAACAGCGGCTTCTACCCAGAGTATTGGGATTGTACAAAGGCGCAGTTTGAGGGTTGGAGGTATGACTAGCGCTGGGGGAGAGCCTTATTTGATGCGTTTTGGCCGTTTGGTAGCTATTCGAAGGAGCTTGAACTTGAGAAGTAAAGCTGGCGAGAGGGTGATGGGGCGTGAGTATTATAACGACAGTTCCGGGGTGACGGTTTCGATCAGGATGCGTAGAAAGATATGTCCATTAGACCCTGGTCTTCTCATCTTCTTAGTGTAGAATACTTGCATGGACTTCCTGATTACTTTACAATCTCAATACCATAGGTCGACTAGGTTATCCCCCGTATTAGCTTGCGACGCTGCGCATCAAGTTCCGTACATAATATCCCAACCCCATATCCTTGCATGACAATATCGATGGCCCAGGTACACTCATACTGTACTCCGCAATGCTAACAAGCTCCTAAAGCTCTCCATTTTCTCTCTGTCGAATCTCTCGCACTTTCTCCATGGCCCACTCTTCAAGACTCTTGTCTCCAACAGGGCTGTCCACGAAATCGCTCAAGTGCGGTCCCATATTGACAAGACGGTGCAAAACGACAAGAGCCCGCTTCTGCTTCTCCTCGGCCTCCATAGTCTCTCGGAAATCATCAATCTTGATCTGGAGCAGTTCAGTCTGGTACTCGGCGATTTGAAGCTTGTTCGAAACGTCGGCGAGATGCTTTTCCAGCTCAATCAGCTTGACCCGCGCCTCTTGCTGCTGGGCTTTCAGTTCTCTCTCGCTAGCTTCGTATCTTTCTATCGTGACCTCGAGGTCATGCGAGACCACCTGGGAGTAAGTATCGCTGATGCGGCGTAGTTCCATTCGGAGCTCGACTTCAGATTGGCATTGTGCGGTGACTTTGGTAAGCCATTGACAAGCATCGGAAACCTCAGCGGTTGCTTTCTGCTTAGCCTCGGTGTTGGTTTGTACGCTTTGGAGGAGATCGTTATTCTGCTGGGTGATATTTTCGATCTCGCTCTGTGCTCGACGCATGATGGCCTCTGATTTGGCGGCTTGGTCCCTGAGGTAGATTGTAATAGTCTTTCTTGCGTCGACCTGTGACATGCTCTATATTGACGCGTGAGTACGAAAATGTAGCGTAAGGGTAAGGGTAGAGGGCAGATACTCACTGTCATGTCGGGGAGAGGCGCTGCCGCAACAGACCCATTACTTTGGACAGGGTCTTCCCGACCAGGGACATAGTTTCCCGGGACAAGGATAGATGGCTCGCTGTGTTGACCTGGCCCCTAACCAGATATATCATCAGATCCATCCATAACAAAAGGTTTAGAACAACGTGACGCTACTGCGATGCAGTCTCTTACTTGGGAAGATAGTTTTCGGCCACCCAAGGGTGTGAACCTGAGGTGGACCATGAGTCGTCTTGGAGCTGGGGCAGCGGCCACGAATTGGATATCATCGTCTGACTCTTCATCGCTGGTATCGACAACACGGTTGCGTGTGGATCGTCGGCCTGTAAAAGTCTTGTTAGCCGCATGCTAGACGCTTGGAGTGAATCCTCATACTTCTCTTATTTGCCCGAGGATGGGTGTCATCATCTCTGGGATGCATGACGATACGCTTGCATGCGGTCGGTCGGCGTTGGACTGTTGGAGTCTTGTCAGTCGAATCTTAGTGGCTTGACGAGAAATGTCATACCTCTGGATCTTGCGGTAGGCTCGTTGGAGATGTCTTCATCGCTAGAGTCGTAGTCGCGCTTGCAGGCAGTCGGTCGGCTGACTCGGCCTATAAGGAGCTTGTCAATTGGGTTTCATCTCCTTGATGTGATGACTTTATACCTCTTGAAGTCGTGACGGCCTCGTAACGAATTTCATCATCTCTACCTGTAGGGGCCGACGACAGAGTTAAGTTGTTGACATGCGATAACCCAGTGGCTTCCCCAGTTCCACGTTTCTCTTCAAGCCACTTCACTGCCTTTGCAATGGCCATTCTGTTCAGAGCCCCCGCGAGCTTAGAGTTTGGGTGATCAACGGAGTTGTCGCGTAGGAAATCAAGTAGTTCGCTCTGATCGACCCCAGGTGTTTCAGGTAGTTGGACACGAAGCAGATGTGTAAAATCCTGGGTCATGTTTTGAGCCCATAAGCTGGGCTCAAACCCTTGGACTAGCTCCCAGGGCCAGCTACCTATGTGATGATAAAAGACGCTGAAGAGGTAGCGAGTAAAGTCGGCATATTCATCGTAGGGAGGAGGGATCGGAGGACCAGGAGGCGCGTTTCGGACCCTACCCATGGTGTGAGGAAGGGCGAAAGAAGAGAAGGGAAGAGGAAAATTGTGCGTGAAGTTGAGATTTGCGGTATAGAAAAGAGGTGCCAAGTTGAAAAAGATTCAAGACGCGTAAAACATCGAGACGCGAAGATGAAAGAATCTAAGGCAACGGACTGGGAGGAAGTTGAGATGTAAGGCTGGACTGCCACTGGCAGCTCGGCTTGCAATCAAATCAACGGGTATCCTAGTGGTGCACCCGTCCAGCTTCAGGGGAATAACGACTCCCAATTGCCTGCTTATAAGCCCTGACATGTCATTCTTAAATTGGACACAAACGCTCGGCGTTAAAAATCCAAGTGTGAAAGGCGTTTGTAAAGGTTCAGCTAAGGGATGACATGCGGTATGCCTCCACAAAGCGTTTTGTAACTTGTTTGTCGTTGCACAGCAGCCAGTCATGACGCTGCCCGGTGTCCAGGCACCACTATCACGGGAAATGATAGCATACCTGAGATCTGATAGGTATATTTATCAGGCCATGCATCCTTGTTTTGCGGTAGCCTAACCCCTGGCTGACAACTTTACACCCCAAACACCAACAGCCCATATCCCGACCTCCTCATTTCCGAATAAATATATCAGACTATCCGTTATACTCGAAGTAGCCTCGACAAACGATTTTATGTCACCTCCACAGTAAATTAAGTTTCATCTAGAAAAGAAGATAAAAACCTACCATCACTGCCAGGGTATTCTCAGTGATGAGTTTAATGCACATAGAATATCTGCCTTGAAATGAGTCAACCTTCTTTCGAGGCATTCAAGGTATCTCTGGGCATCCCTGATGCGAGCATATCGATCGACCGACGACACACGAGGCAACTTCTCTTCGAGTTTTGACGAACCACAGCTATGCCACTATGCACACAAGAACCCGAATACGGATGCTTTGAAGCTTCCTCATGTATCCCTATTGCACTCAGTCTGCCGTCCTACACAAGTGGTCGCCTTTTCGCTAGCAAAAACCAGGTGCGGTGCAAGATAGCTGGGAGCCACTATCAAGGCACTCAAAGTGCCAATAGCCCATGCATTCCCTCAGCCTTGTTCTTCCGTAGACTAAAATAGACATATGTCTCAGCAGAACGGGGGTCGGTCGGCGGAGGCTAGATGGGCTTTATAAGCTTTCGACAGACCGTAGCGAGTGAGAAACTCCTATGAACGAGAGTCTAAACTGTTGGTTTCCATGGAAGATATAGAGCAGGTTTTCCAAGTGTTGAAAACCACTTTGAACACCAGTTCGCGCTCGATCTTCGATCAAGTGGTTTTGTATATGGAATATAACAGATGCTTTCGTTCTTCGTTAGATATTAACACCACCGACTTGTTTCCGGTAGTACATTCTAGATACCCTATGACCATTTCAAGCGTTATGCCGGCTCTTTTCCCTTTCCATACTGACATTCACTCTTGCAGATGAATTTTCACCGTCCAAATAATCGTTGGATTTCGTACTGTCTCGATATAACACGGCGCTTCTCTCATCGGCCGCACGGCGGGTGGACACTGAAACACGTCTTCCAAAAGCCCGTAACAAGCTCCTTTGGCATGGAACTGCACATACACGAATAAATACTGGTCGAAATGGAGGTTAACGGTACCGTAGCGCTATCGACCGCCAGTAAAAGCGCGTGCCGAGAGTTTATGTCTTGCTAGCCTCGCGACCGTTGCCTGATCTTCATTCTTATCATGTTACTTCATCTCAGAGACAATAATCTAAACGTCCGCTTAACCATCCTTGTCAGTGCCTCATCGCATCCTTCGCAGCTGTTCTTAGGTCATCGGCAGTCCAACTCATCGCAGCCAATGACGTTGAAGAACGAGCAGTCGTGATAGCCTCTTCAAATACAATTGGCCAAGCAATTTCTGCAGGGTCGCACAATTGTTTTCTTCAGTATAAAAATCTCTTCCGGCAAGTCTCGGGAGTTCGTCCGCTGTTTCGCATTGATTGACCTTCTCGTCATCGCGATGCCAAGATCCAACAACTCAGCGGTCGGACGTTATGGTCCAGAATGCGGCTTAGCTGCTACGTACGTCATCATCTAGATCTAGCAATGTCATGATGCACTCCGTTAAATCATGGGGCTGAAAATGGGCCCTGATGTAATAGAGCCGCATTTTAACGGGGATTGAGAAAAACATCGACGATCATATGGGGATTCTCCAAACCGGATTTATTTGCGGGGAAGAAATCTCCAATTCCCTCCACCATGGGGGAGGGAGGAGGTAGAGTGGGGGAAGGAAACAGTCAGCCTTGTTGTGATAGTTCACGAAACAGAAGAGCAATTGAAGGCGTGATGGTAACGTAAAATGGTTCATTAAATAATAAATAGCAAAACACCAAGGGAATGCCCAAACTCCCTATCCAGCCCTGCATCTAAGCGCCGTGCTTCTATCATAAATGCCTGGGAATCTTCTATATGCTACATGCTTGTCTTGAACAAAAATCACAATCAGACGCTATATTTAGTCATCGCGGCTCTTGCTCAATGTACCAGTGCCACCAAGACCGTTCAGATCAACGTCCAGTCCACCAACGCGCGTAGGTCGCGGTGTGTGCTCAATGCCGCGAACGGGCATCTTCTCCTCCTCGGACTGTTGCACGGGCGCAGAGGTCTTCTGCTCCAGACCCATAGAGGCTAGGAAAGCGATGGCGTCAGCCTTCTCCTGTTGCTTGCGCGCGTTGCTCCATTGTAGCTCAGAAGCCATAATGTCGAGAACGCGAGGGAGAGCTTGGAGAGCCTTGGAGGAGTCGAGGAATGAGAGACGCGTACGGCGGGCGATGATGTCGGCGGTTGTGCAAGCAGCCTCGGAGCGGATGCCGTGGGCGACTTCAGCTTCGAGGAAGGGGAGGGAGGAGACGAGACGGGTGTTGAGATCAGGGGAGATGGAGAGGAGAGTCCAGGCGCGGTCACCGTAGTTGTGCGCGAGGTGGGCGGCGACGTCGGCGTCGATGGGGTACGCCTCCATGAGCTGCGAGGCGAGCGAGGTAGAGTAGCCGTGGGCGCCAATGAGGGGAACATTGCGCGTGCAGCAGACGCCACGGGTAGTGAAGCCAGAAGCGCCGGCGCCGCTGATGTCGGGGAGGGCGACAGCCTGGGGCTTGAGGTCGAAGAGCTTGATGGCCTCGTTAACGGTGTCCTCAGCCATCTCACGGTAGGTGGTCCACTTGCCACCGGCGCAGGTGAGAAGGCCGGAGGGCGAGGTAGTGATGAGGTGGTTTCGGACGAGAGACTCAGTGTTCTTGGCGTTGGGGTTCTTGACGAGAGGTCGGATGCCAGACCAGGCGGCCAGGACGTCCTCGCGCGACAGGGCAGAGTCGGGGTTCAAGAGCTTGCTGACTTCCTTGAGGATAAAGTCGACGTCCTTCTGCTGAGCAACAGGCGCGCGTTCGACTTCGCAGGGGTTGTCAGTGGTTCCGGCAAGAGTAAAGCCCTGCCAGGGAAGAACAAAGATGACACGACCATCAGAGGTAGCAGCGTCGAGGAGACCGAGGCCGTTGGGGCAGATCTTTTGGGGAAGCATGACGTGCACGCCTGAGGCGGGAGCGACAATGGGCTTGCGAGAGGGGTCGTCCATCTGGTGGATGGCGTCGGTGAAGGGACCGGTCGCGTTGATGACACCCTTGGCTCGGACGGAGAAAGACTCGGCGTTGGCGGAGTCACCGTTCTTGGAGGCGAGGACATCGCGGACCTGAGCGCCGTGGATCTTGCCGTTGGCGTCCTTCTCGAGACCAGTGACCTCGACGTGGTTGAGAACGGTCGCGCCGTAGTGAGCAGCAGTGAGAGCGAGAGCGACGTTCATTCGGGAGTCGTTGTGCTGACCGTCGTAGTAAACTAGGGCTCCGACCATGTTCTCCTTGCGCAGAAGAGGGAAGGCCTCGAGAGCCTTGCTCTTGGTCATGTAGTATGAGCTCTCTAGGCCCTGGGAGCCAGCGAGGAGATCGTAGGCCTTTGTTCCGGCCCAGAAGTAGGGCGCTTCCCACCATTTCTGGAGAGGAAGAAGGATGGGCAATGAGCTGGAAAGATGAGGCGCAATGTTGAGGAATGTCTTGCGCTCGCGAAGAGCCTCCATAACAAGCTGCAATTGACCATAGTCGAGGTTCCAAACCGCCTTTTCTAGGTATCGCACTCCACCGTGTACGAGCTTTGTGCTCTTGGAGCTGGTACCAGAGGAAAAGTCATCGCGCTCGACGAGAGCGACCTTGAGGCCGCGGGTGATGGCATCGACGGCGATACCAGTTCCAGTAGCGCCGCCACCGATGATGAGAAGGTCGTACTCTGCGTTGGGATCAGCTTGGGCGCTGCGCCGCAGTTCGGCGAGTTGTTCTGCGCGCGACTTTGTTGCGCTGAATGTGGGAGGGACGATGCGGCCTGTGGCATCGCGCTTGAGAGGGACGAGGGGCTTGTCGACGACGTGAGTCTTGTTGCGTGTGGCGTAGTATGCTCCGCCTGCGGCGACAGTTGTTGTGGCAGCTGCTGCAAGGAGCAGGGGCCTCTTAAGAGATCTTAATCTTTGCTGCATTTTGTGTGATGTTTGTGTGGTGTTGCTGTTTGCGCTGGAGATTTGTTGCGCAAAGTGGGCGGGCAGCCGCTGAGGGGGGAATGGGGTTTGGGGAAAGAGTCTGGAGTCTGGGGATGTAAGAGATCAAAAAAAGAGAATGGACCAAGGTTTATAACAAAGACAAGCTACGCGATGATCGTGAAGAATGACTGAGTGTTTCCATATTTTGCGGAGTTGGAAATGGGTCTTTTAAGTCGAGCCTGATATCATGGACATGAACATGACTTGTTTTTACTCCTGGTGCATAATGTGTCTAAGCGGTCCAAACGCAAGATTAGGCTATTATTCATCTGCGATACCCCCAAAGTGTCTCCGGATTACCCTGGAAGGAAGAGGGAAAAAAGTAATCTTTGACCCGCAGTCAGAAGTGAAGCTGTTCAATAAAAGTCGACAATTGTCGCATGCGCGCTCCTGAGCCTCAATCGATCTATGCATCTCGGGGTTTGCGCACCGACATGGCTGACGTTTACGTGGAGATTCTACCCCTGGGCTTATGCAGCTCGGTGTTTATACCCCGAGCTGGGTACCGAAATGGCCAAAAATAGACTAGATCAAGACTGGACTTTTGATGATCCGCTCCATGTCATCTCGTTCCCGTCATTTTTTTATTCCTTTGCCCCCACAGCACGGAGACGAAACCCCCGAAATGTGTCAGCTGAGCGTTCACATTTGTGCATTTTATGCGATTCATCGCTTTCATTGTGTGGTAATTATCCACCAACTGGCGATGAGCCAATCTGAGCTGAGATTCTTTAATAACTCGCCGTGACACAACACCCGTGCGTCATTTTGCTCGTCGTGGCTAACAAAGAATGCCAAACACAAAGAGTTTTGTTGTCGACTTTATTATTGGATCAACTGGAATGGAGTTCCATTCTGGGTAACCCGATATTGACTGCATTCAACGAGGTGTTGTAAGGTCAATGCATGTTTGGAGCAAAACTCGCCTCGCTTGAGGTATAGGGTGAGCGAACACCCTCCGGGTCAATCCTCTGAGATCATCATCCAATATCAAACAACATACAAATCCACAACAACTCCAGCATCACATTTCATCACATGTGACTCACGATATCCACAAAAAATACAGGCACCGGGATCAACTCCTTCAACCATCCAACGCTGATCATTGTCACATTCAAAATTGTCTCAGTGGATAACATGAGCTCATCATCGTTCATTAAACTAACAACACTACTTAGCACTGGGCTGCCAACTTTTACAACAACTTCCATAATGACCGTCTTCCTCGTGTATCAAGTTCTGTCGTTCCTCTATTCCTTCATGGACACCCTTCCCTCTCCCATTTGAGCCAAGTCTCACTACATCTTCCACGTCGAATTTCAAACTGCGTTCGACTGCCAAGCATACCTCGTCCTCACCACGAGTGCCTCCGAAATGTCGACCGAACCTCGAGATACCTATACCGGAGAGCCTGTGTGGCTGTAGGTGTTGGACCATACAGAGCGACGAGGGTTCACGAGACGCTTGAGGCCCATGGCCGGCGTGTTGATAGGGCTAGGTCCTGTATAGATAAAGACATCATACAACCAACCACCAAAGACACATCCCAAGAAGGGAGCAACCATGGGAATCTAACACATCATGGTTAGTCAACGCTCATCTTGAAGATTTAAACTTGGACTCACCCAGAAGTAGTATCCTCCAGCAGACCACACCTCACTTCCATATCCAAGCATGTACGAAACCAGACGAGGACCAAAGTCGCGAGCCAGATTAATCGCATACCCGGTCTCCCAACCAAAGCACGCGCCGATACCAAAGATCAGGAAGAACAAGCCAAGCGGCATCAAAGGGCCAGCACCGATATTGGCGCTGTCAGCCATGGCAAAGATGACAAACTGCAGGATCGTGCTGGCGATGAACTCGGAAAAGAACATGCCAGTACGTGTCATGAACTCGGCAGGATACGTGCAAAAGATGCCAGCCGTGGCGTTCTCCCCAATGACAGTTCGAATACCTGGGCCGCCCTCGTACGCATTGATTGCGGATTTATAGTTGCCATACACTACCGCCGCGGCGGCCATGGCTCCCAGGACTTGGGCGACGGCATAGATGGGGAATTTGCGCCAGGGATGGCCTCTAAATACGCAGTTGGCAAGTGTCACGGCTGGGTTCAAGTGACCACCTGATTTACCACCAACGTAGACTCCGAGCATGACACCGAGACTATAGGTCACGTTAGTCAAGTTCGATGGACTATGAGAAGACCAACTTACCCCCAGCCCCAAGAGATACTTTGGTAGTCACCCTTTGTTCCTCGACTGAGGACAACCTGAGCAACAACACCGTCACCAAAGAGAAGCAGGATAAAAGTGCCAAAGAACTCTGAAAAAGCATCTTGCCAGAGTTCTCTGACCCGACTCCATGCCAACTGTTCTGGTGGAGGAGGAAGCGTCGAGTCACTGGGAGCCTCGGAGTACTTTTCAGTCCGACTCATCTCAACCTTTGAAGGAAGAGCAGTCTTGTGGACAGACGACTCGGAGATAGAGTCATTCATGGTCGAGATGGGCATTCTTCAAGGGTTGACCTATATCTGAGAAGCAAGAAGAGTGATGATGTCGAGCAGGATCAAGGAAAACCGGATACAAGGTGTGCTGCCGTCACCAACTGCTGCAACTCTGGGGATGACGTTACAATTTATGGTCAGCAATGGCAAGACAGACGAAACAAGACTCTTCTGCCCCTCAACCCGTTTGCGGCCAAGAGTGCCCAGGCTATCAAGACGTCTTTCTCGGCCTCGGCTTTGCACACACGATCGCTTTCCCGGACACCGAAGACCTCAACCCGTCTCTCTCGCCCGCTCTGTCTCCATCTCGACCAGCATCCAGAGGGTGGCTTACAAGCATGCTGATCCGCCCTGTGATAGGAAAGAGGTCCAAGAGGGGAAGCCAGCGACTAATCCCGATACAATCGAACGATAGAGGTCGAGGCTTGTAGGTCATGTGAAGGCAAACGACCTGCCGCTCGGCGGGGCAGACCGAACAAGCAAAGAGAGTCGAGCATCTTCCCCATGGGCTCCCAACACCGAGAGGTTATTCTGATCTGGATGTTTACACCGAAGAGGTGTCGAGACTGGCAGGTTGCTCCACCCTCTGTAACAAACACCCCAGACCCATCCTAGCAGACAGGCATCCATCCGGTTGACCGAGGTTGGCTTGGCTTTGAATTAAGGTATGGTCAAAGTGGACGCTGACCCGCAGATATGCGCAAGAGGGGCTCCCTTGGATGGGAATAAAGCTTCTAGAACATGGGACCTGACCTTTGTTCCCACATGTAATCTTGTCTCTGTGGAGATTTGTAGCTGTCACCAACCTGAACGACCGTTTTGACACTTTCGCTTACAAGATCTTTGATTGCGTCTTGTGACAACTTTTGTGATTCGGGGATCGCGGAACCGAAGCGAAACCTGGAGCCTTTGGGCTTGTGTGTGACGGGTGTTGGTTGTCTGCACCCCCGGGGATGCAACACCAACCTCGGAAGGATTCACAGTCAGATTTTCTTGATCTCGTGCCAGCCGTCTCACCAAGAGAGAAATACCCCGCAGATTAACTCAACTTGGAGAAAACCAGCTTTCAGGGGGGTGGGAAATGATTCCCCGAGTTTACAGGAGAACTTGCAAGTTTGTTGATGAGGTAGTCTTGGAATCTCGGGTTGGCTTGATATCAGATACCGAGGTGGAAATACTTAAGGTCCCATGAGATTGCAGTCTGAGACGCTTTTAACAATCGTGATTTTCGTCTCTGATCAAGCTCCCCAAATCATCGCTCTTTGTCAGACTTTCTCCATTTGCGACCTAGTCACTGTTGCATTCATCCCACATTCACCCCGCAAAACAGATCTTCTCCTCTCTGTCACAATGCCTCTCCTCAATGGAAAGCCCAACCTTGCCTTTATTGGTGCCATTGATCAGGGTACCACCAGCTCGCGTTTCCTGATTTTTGACACCAGTGGCGAGGTTGTAGCTACTCATCAGCTTGAGTTCAAGCAGTTCTATCCTCATCCTGGGTAAGATGATTTGCTATTCTTTACTATTTGGAATTTGAAGACTAATTGTGGTGTTTAGATGGCATGAGCATGATCCTGAGGAGCTTGTCAGCTCGGTTGAAGAGTGCATTGACCGTGCTGTTGAAGCATTTGAAGGTCAGGGTCACTCTCGCGAGCAGATCAAGGCCGTGGGCATCACAAACCAGCGAGAGACTACCGTCGTCTGGGACAGGACGACCGGCAAGGCTCTTCACAATGCGATCGTATGGACAGACACGCGATCAAAGGACCTTGTCCGTCGCTTGAAGCGTCGTCTCGGGGCCAACGAGCTGATGTCGCGATGCGGCATCCCTCTCTCCACATACCCATCCGTCAGCAAACTGCTGTGGCTTCTCGAGAACATCCCCGAAGTCAAAGATGCGTACGAGCGCGGCGTTCTCGCCTTTGGCACCGTCGACACTTGGCTGACTTATAAGCTCAACGGCGCAACGGATCGCGACATCTACGTGTCTGACCCGTCGAATGCGTCGCGCACAATGTTTATGAACATTGAGACGCTCAAGTATGACGAGGATATTCTCGACTGGTTCCGTATCGATGTGTCAAGGATTACTCTGCCAAGAATCGTGCGGTCTTCTGACACGAAGGCCTACGGAACTCTGGCGAGTACATGCCTCAAGGGCGTCAAGATCACAGGCTGTCTTGGCGACCAGTCCGCAGCGCTCGTGGGACAAAAAGGATTCACCCCCGGTCTTGCCAAGAACACGTACGGCACGGGATGCTTTCTGCTCTACAACGTGGGCAGCAAGCCCGTCATCTCGTCACACGGGCTGTTGACGACAGTCGCCTTTGATTTTGGCGAGGGGAGCACCATGTACGCTCTCGAGGGGAGCATCGCAGTCGCTGGATCGAGCGTCAAATTCCTCGTTGACAACTTTGGCTTCATCGAGTCATCCGCCAAGCTGAGCGCGCTGGCCGAGACGGTAGAGGACAACGGCGGATGCACTTTTGTGACAGCGTTCAGCGGGCTGTTTGCGCCGTACTGGATTGATGATGCGCGGGGTACCATCTTTGGTATCACGGCATACACGCAGAAGGGTCACGTCGCGAGGGCAACTCTCGAGGCGACGTGCTTCCAGACAAAGGCCATTCTCGACTCAATGGAGAAGGACAGCGGACATGCTTTGACCGAGCTTGCTGTCGATGGAGGCATGTGTAATTCGGATCTCATCATGCAGGTACGTAAGACTGAGCTGAAGCACAAGCACAAGCAACACCCCTCTTTTATACATGACCCTTGCTTCTGTACAGACCCTTGTCCTGCTTGCGTGGCTAACCTTGTTTTAGACGCAGGCTGATCTCATCGGCATCCCCGTCAACAGACCAGGCATGCGCGAGACCACGGCCCTTGGCGCAGCCATTGCGGCCGGCTTTGCTGTCGGCATCTGGAAGAGCTTTGACGATCTCAAGGACGTAAACACCCAGGGCCGCACCATCTTCAATCCCCAGATCACAGAGGAGGAGTCGAGCAGACGGTTTGGCCGCTGGACAAAGGCCGTTGAGATGTCGAGGGGTTGGGCCAACGAATAGAAGGATCGGGAACCAATTTTTCTAGCGTTCTTGTTTTTTCCTTCTTCTGTTCTTTGTTGGTCGTTTCTGTACTAGTAGTATACATGGATATCTCTTAAACTGCTGCCTGCTTGGACACTCCTGTCGGGCTACTAAAGCAGAAATAAGCCGTAGCTTAAACTGGTTACTATCTAAACTTGGCTTCTTTTTGGCTGTCACACAGCTCTTTAAACCATCGTACCACGAGCGGCTCCGCTGTGTAGTGAGGGGCATCTCAGCTTGTATTTGCAGTGTTAGTGTGGGCAGGGTTAGAAGCTGTCACGCATCCATGCTGGGTCTCGTCAGTTGCGGTTGGTCCCGTCAGCCATCAGCCAGGCGTTTTGACCAGGGATCAAGTATGTACATGTACGTACATATGCATGCGTGTTTCTATTTCCTGCGTGAACCGCCGAGGCCCGAGTGATCCGGGGGTGGTGATGCCGGAGCGGGATTTGTACCATCCGACGTGCAGTTTGCTTCTGTCAGATGTAACGGTGATGCAAGGTTAACCAGAGATAGAAGGTCTGTAGAGTGTTGAAACGGGCAGAGTTTCTGTCACCAACAGAAGGGCTTGGCTTTTGGCTATCCTGCCTTGAGCCAAGCTGGGAGCAGGGGTCGGTTGTATACTGTACATGGCAGGTCGTAGCACACTTTAATTGCTTGCCAAGTAATTATCGAGATTGTCTTTTACTGGTCAATTGAATATTCGATTGTGTTGTAGTCGTATTCTGACGATTGATGCGGTTGCAATTTTTGATAGAACGTTTGTTGCTCTGCTTACTATTCTGCCACTGATCTCGTCCTTTGCTTGGCTGTTTGCTTTCATTTGCCCCAGTAAAATCTTGGCAAAATCTTTTCTCTCTCTCTCTCCTCCACACGACCGAGCCTCGGTCCTACTTTGAACCACACCCGTTCGCCTCTTAACACACTCACCCAACGCCAACCTTGTTTGCTCCACGCGTTTCTGCCATGATTCCGCTAAAGTACTGCGATTGAGCTGCAAGGTTTCTGCGTATCTCCAGTAGCTTGTTTCCCCAGACTCCAGAGTCTTTTTGCCTCCCCTCCCGTTGTCCTCAAAGGTGGAGGTGCCCCCAGAAAAGCTATTGGAGATCGATATGACGTCTGCAAGCGGACCTTCAATGGCTGAAGAAGAGGTCAACTCGACATTTAGCAACGACGATGGTTCCAGCGGTGATGAGTCGAGGATGGCTAACCCTGGGCCTTCAAAGAAGCGGAGGAGGGAGAAACATCAAAAGATATCGTACGTACACCGTTAAATTTCATTGATTCTTTCAAAGAGGTTTTTGTCTAAGTTTGTTTTAACAGATGTGAGATGTGCAAGGCTCGCAAAGTGAAATGCGACCGCGCTGAGCCTGCTTGTTCATGGTGCGCGCGTCACAATCGCGCCTGTGTCTATCTTGAGCGTCAGAAACCAGGAGCAGGACGGAATGGCTTTAGCATCGAGCTTGAAGCAAAAGTCAACAGAATCGATGCTCTTCTTCAAGCTCTTGGCCGTCGCGTCGAGGAACATATCGTCCAAGACCACTCTTCATCTGGCTCACCAGGATTATCACCTCCAAACGCCAACACATATAATCCACCCCAACTAGAGGCTTGTCGTCAAGATGGCAGTAGGCTTACACCGGCAAGTCTTCCAAGGAACTCTTCATTTTCACAGGCTAGGTCGCCAAGCATTTCCGGGCCAGCGTGGCAGACTGGCAGTAACCATAGCGTCCAATCTTCAATACAGCTTCAACAACCAGGCGCCAGCGCTGGAACACCTGCTCAATCAACTAATATCCTAAATCCAGTCGGAGTTCGACGAGATCCTTCAATTCAATCATATGTGATTGATCTGCCACCTCAAGACATCATATACAGCCTTGTAGATCTCTACTTTAAACACTGCAACACGTGGTGTCCTATCCTTGATCGAAAAACCATCTTTGCAACCTTCTTTGGTTCGACGTCCATGGAAGAAGCTGATAGGATACTGCTCTACGCGATTGTGGCCACTACGCTTCGCTTCCTCAAGGATCCGAGGTTATCACCCGAGATGAGCAAATATTATCACTCTGTGGCCAAGCACACAGTTCAGTTATATGCCATGGAACACATCACAGTCTCTGCATTGAGAGCTCTTGTCATCATCACCTTGGACGAGCTGGGAACGTCCAATGGCCCGCGTGGCTGGAATCTGCTGTCTCTGTTGGCGCAGAACGTCAGGCAACTCGGCATATGCGAGGAGAGTAGCGTGTTTCTCTCCGCTGATACATCTGAGATTGCGCATACAGCCTCGGCTCATAGAGTAGCTGCTGGGAAACCCGAGTCTTGGATCGAAGACGAGGGAAGACGGCGGTTGTACTGGATGATTTATCTTCTGGACCGATATGCAACTATCGCCACGCCTTCCTTTGACTTTATACTCAACGACAAGAAAACAAATCGTTTCCTGCCCTGCTCATACGACTTGTTCTCTAAGAACGTACCCGTTGAGACACGTTCATTAAGCGCGTCTAACAACCGTCAGTCGCCGATAATCACATATCTGGTCAACAAGCCCGAGAACCTCGGCAGCTTCTCTTACCACTGCGAGATTCTTGTCATTCTTAGCCGGATACACGAGTTTCTCAAAACACCTGTCGATGTTTCTTCATCAAGCGACATGGCTGAATGGCGAAATACATACCGTAATCTTGACAGGACACTTGACGGTTGGTTGCAGAGCTTACCTAGCGAGTATAGCAAGATCTCTGCTCTATGCCATTCCGATCCCGCGAGTCGTGTAGCCAATTGGTTCATGCTTCACAGCGCATATGTCACAGCTGCTGTGCGACTGCACTCCTCAGCGGCGTATCCAACGGTAAGATCCCACATATTTGTCCCATCGCATTACGCTATGCAGAGATGTCTATCTGCTGTCCAGAGTCTGGGCGACATTACTCGAGATGTCCTCGAAGCAGATGGTTTGAACCTGTTGGGACCACCTTTTGCTTTCTCACTTTGGGTGGCTGCGAGATTACTATTAGTTCATGCTGCTACGGTTGGATCTCAGGTGGATTCACAGATTGACTTCTTTATTGATACTCTTCGCGATGTTGGTCAACACTGGGAAGTGGCGAATGAATACTCCAAGATCCTACATCGAGTAGTGCAGAGAGCTCGACAAGGCGATATGGGCTTTTCCGCCATGAGAAGGTGAGCTTTATAAGCATTTACTGAGAGTGAGCTTGTCTAACAATGCCTAGGAGCGCTTATGATTTGGTTACTCTCACGTCTACGGCAAGATACTCAAGTCTAGAACCCACGTCGACACAAGCTACTTCACTGAGTGAACTGGATAACATTGACGTTTTTGAGTTCTTTAACTACCCGCGAGTTTCATCCAACACAAGTGGTCAGTCCCAGCTACAGCCTATGAGAGCTCAAGCTTTGGGGGTAGAATCAACAAGGAACAATGGTGTTCCTGATCCGGAAGCGGACTGGCTGGCCTATGGCTCGCCATTTAATTAGTTCTCTATGTGGAGGTAGTGGGATGGTTCAATTTCAGATCTATGAAATGCCTCGCGGCACATGTTAGTACATATTTGGAGTGGTACAACAGCACATTAGGGATAATTCAGCATTGGTGAGTCATTCTCGCCTGACTTTGAGACATAAACGTGAAAGATCCTTGTCCAGGACCATTCACTCGGACATTCCGAGAGCCGTGATCTATGGTATTCGGCTCCGTCGGAAGAGAAAGTAGCCTTCCAAGCCACTCTTCTCTAAAGCCACCCCATCTCTGTGTGTCTCACTCATTGAGTTCAACCACATGTCGATCATAATCTGAACTCAATCGCTCAACGGCATAGTCAATCTTGCCCTAAACTCAGTCTCAGCTCAAAAACATTCGATGCCAAGAGCAACTGCATTCCAGTACCCGTTTGTTTGTGGACGTGTTTCACATCAGCTTCATGTCATCAAATAGTAATCATTCATCATATAAGTAACGTTTTCGTCCACACACAGCTAATTACCCAGCAACTCCAGTTCTGAATGGCCGTTCAATCATGTACCGAGACATAACGCGTGACCAGAATACACCATGGGGGTTATGACTCTAACTATCCCAGATCGCGCCGTAAGCTGGCACTCCGCGCGTCTCTAAACCATAAACCACCTTCTTCGTAATCTTCTCATTTGCAATAATGATAACAGCCTCAGCCTTGAAGCTTTTGGCCAAGTTGTAGCCCATCTTTACCAAGTCTGGTCTCCCGAGTTTCTTAGTATCGTGAATGATCGCGTTGGGGATATTCTCGTTGATGGTCTGGCAGAGTTCCCTGCCAAAAGTCTCTTCTGGTGCTTTGGTTGACCAGATGAGTTGTGTTGGACAGCTGGGGTTTTGGATGTGTCCGAGAACAGGTCCAATACCTGAGCCTGTCGCGATGAGAACCACGCGATTGAATAATGTTGCTACGCGCATGACACCGCAAGTTGGTACACCTCGTGTCCAGATATACGAGGGACCATCTTGAATCGTGGACTTAGTCCAGTCTCCTGCGTTTGAAACAACCAGTGAGTAGCCTTTAGGCCGACCGTTGACAGCCCTCGGGGCCGGAATGGTGGCGAATGAATGCCACTCTTTGAGAGGGTGATAGGATAGACGAGTGAACGAGCCATTGACAGGCACCACGTAGTTGAAGTGAAGCCTGGTAGCGTGTTCGGAAAGTTTCTCCGCTTCCACAGGGACTTTGCGGAGGAAGCACCACGACGAAGCCACGCTTGCTGTAGCTACAGCCAACAGCCAGAAAGAAGGCGACTTGACACAAGCCTGTCCGAGAGTGGTACCAGCTGGAGCATTGTCGTGGCTCGAAAGCACGACCTGAACCCAGAAAAGGACGAGCATGGTCCAACCAGCGAAACGATGTGTTTTCTCGAATAGATCATGATGGTGCTTGCGTACTGGCGGCCAAGCAAGGCCAATCATAACAACAAAAAGGGTCGAGAGAATCCACGAAATGGTTTGGGAAGCAACAGATAGAGTGCCCCAGTTTGAACAGCTTCTAAACACACACGCAATATCTGCAATGTTGGACGCCAAAAGCCACGCTCCCGCACTAACAGCTGCACCGGAGTGGACTCCGCCAAGGTGGTAGATCTTTGCACAACGGGATCTGATAGGCAGAGGCCAAGACTTGGGCGCACTACAAGCAACGGTATAGAGGGCGTTGATGACAAATTCTTGGCGGACTAGGACAGCAGTGGCTAGGTTGATGGCTGTGATAGTACTTAACCATTCCCTGCTAATTCTTGTAAGTAGGAGAGCGATGGCAGCACCGATGTTGAATAGGCCGACGAGAGAGAAGAGGCGGCGGTAAACGATGAGGAGCCTGTAGCGAAGTCCGCGGGCATGCTTCGGGAGATCCTTCTCAGGAAGGGCTTTCTCAAGGTCATATTGATGTTCATTGATGAGAGTCGTGTCAGAAGCATCCGAGAAGGAACTAAGTTGCGTCGCGCTCGAAGCATTGGAGTCGGTACGTGAGTGTGCCAAGATAGCTGGCTGAGGAGTTCGAACAAGATCAACGTGCCACTCAACCTCAGTTGTGAGAGACTCTTGTCCAGCCATTCGAAGTGCCTTCTTGTCGATCTTGCCGTTTGCGGTCATTGGAAGATTGTCTAGTTTATGATAACGCGTAGGCATAGCGTAGTAGGGCTGAAGACTCTTGAGGTGGGCTTCAACAACCGGAAGAGGACAGTGGCTGGGTGTGAGAAAGGCATGGATTTCTCTGTCGACGAGAAGAGCTGCTGCGGATTGAACCGAAGGACAGGACCTGAGAGAGGCTACGATGCCGTCGAGCTCAACGCGGAAGCCTTTGACTTTGACTTGGTCGTCGACACGGCCTAGGATGTGTAGTGACCCGTCGGGATTCCACTGGCAGAGATCTCCAGTGTTGTACATGCTTGATCTTGGAAGACAGTTAGTTGGAAACAACATGTGAAGTAAGATGTAGGTAACTTACCCATCTCGAGAAAACGGATCAAGCCTGAACTTTTCACTCGTCTTGTCAGGCAAGTCGACATACCCCCGAGCAACACCCGCGCCGCCGGCCCAAACAGTACCAACTTCGCCTACAGGTACAGGCAAAAGTGACTCATCAAGGATGTAAATGTTGTTGCCCGGCGTTGGTCTGCCAATGGATAATGACTGACCTGGCTGGTGTAGGTGCATGGTGTTGATGATGGTAGTCTCTGTAGGTCCATAGCAATTGAAGTACGAGAGGTGAGACGCCCATAGGTCAGCGAGTCTGAGACTAGTTAGTTGAGATATGCTATGGTGACGAAGGGTAATTACCTCTGGGAGCTGGGTTCACCTGCTGTGGCTACAACCTTGAGATTTGCATAGTCTTGAGGGTTGTATTTTGAAAGAATACTTGGAGTACAAATGAGCACGTCGAGCTGTGCAGGTGAGTTAGTCAAAGACTAATAGTTGAGGAAAAAGTATACCTACTTGTTTCAGGGCTTTTGACCAGTCTGAGCCACGCAATACTAAAGTGCCACCGTTTGTGAGACAGCCAAGTATTTCCCAAGCCGCTTCACCATTCAAGTTAGCTTGTCGGCTGGAGTAAACATGAGTTTTTGAAACTTACCCATATCAAAGCTGACGTTCAACACCTGGCCAACACATGTTCCGGAGGCGATGCCCAGGTTACTTGGTGCCTGACATAGTAGGTTTGTGACATTGCGGTGGGTGATATCCACCCCTTTTGGTGTACCGGTAGTTCCTAGTCCTTGTGAGTTCGGAAAGCCATAAGGTATATGCTTGACCAACAAACCTGATGTGTATATCACGTAGCAGCCATCATCTGGCTTACTGACATGAGAAAAGCTCTCAATATCCTCATGGTATGATTCATCAGACTCGATCTCGTCATCGATAGTAACAACCCTAGCAACGCCCGAGTTGTGCAAGCGATGGGCCGTTGACTGGGAAGTCAAGACAATGCGGCCACCAGTCTGTTCCAAGACAAACCGCAAAGTCTCATCTGCCACAACGCCCCCATCAAGAGGAACATACTGAGCTCCACATGACAAGATGGAGAGGATACCAACAAGCATACCAACGCCTCGTTTCACAACCAGTGGCACACGGTCCCCAGGAACAACGCCGAGGCTTCGTAACCGTTGGGTCAACCGGATGCTACGGCAAGCAAGCTCACCATAGCTTATCTCAACGGACGGCTCGATGGATAGATCCCGTGCCGCAATGGCCGTGGGTTGTGAAATGGCATGGTGGTAGAAGGCTTCTGTGACGGTTGAGAAACTGGGTTTGCTGCAGGTACCTCGTGTAAACGAGATTGGCACGGCAGTTCCCCGAGGGGACACGGCATGTGTAGATGCCATTCTAAGCTATAGTGTGAGCGAGGTACGTGGAAAATTAAATGAGGATCGTCGTGAAATAATCAAAAACTCAAATACTAGATGCTTGACATGGTAGATTTGACAGAGTCGTGTATCAAAGATTTGAAATTTGGAAGTGCATGAGAACCCTCCACTACAAGACAACAGTCTTTAAATAACACAAACCTTTCCGCTTCTTCATCCCACCAGCCCTCTCGTAATGCCTTAGCAAGCTATCTAACACAACAGTCGTCGTCCAGTCAGCTGCAGTAGCCGAGTCTCACCGCGGCCCCCAGCCGTCCCCAATATGCGTCTTTTTCTGCATCGACATATCAAGAGCCGACATTTGTGCTCCGCCTAGGAACTTGGAACTTGTACTTTAACCAAACACGTCTTCTGTTGCATTGGTGATTGAGGAGCATACGCCAGGCTAAGGCATGCGGTTGGGAGGTAGTGTTGAGGGGGGGACCAAGTTAGCTCGATAGGGTGCCACATGACAAAGCGGGATGGCTGAAAGGGACATGTTTAATGGTTCTTTTGGACCTACTATCATGTCAATCTAGTACCTGGAGGTTCACCGTCAAGCGTGGGGTGTGGTCAATGGACCCCTGCTGAGGCCGCATGTAGATGGATCTGCAATGGTTCCATGGCGGCGGATACATGGGCCGCCAAGACATCTCCAGCACGCGGGAGCTGCATGATCGGGCTCCGGCATCTGCACATCTGCACCATCTCACATGAGCCGAGGGTGGGGTTTATATATGAGCGGTAGTTGATGAGACCGGGTCTGATATCAGTTAGTTACAAACTTTCACTCGGTGCCAACAACTTGATGATATGACCATCCGAGCTTCTATAACATTGCTGATAGCCCTCTTAGAACGCGAGACTCACCGAGAATGCAGTGTAAAAGATCGACAATCTGTCAAACTCATCACGCGAACTTGACAGCGCCACTCACCTGGTCCAAACTAACGGAATGACAGACACCAAGATCGACAACAATGCCAGCAAAGCTCCATGATTTACATCAACACTTCCCGACATAGTAGTTGATCTCCAACCACTGCCTTTCAAAATACCTCAGGTTAAACCACGACATTTCGTCTCTGGGACATACCCAGCCGTGTCTCAGTTGAATCAGAGACAATATCCACTATAGATTGACTGATCGACAAGGCTAGATGGCGTTATTGACGTCCTCGACTATTTGACTCAACGACGGCCAACAAAAACAGCTTTACAGACTGAGTCAATCTTGCCAAGTGCAGTCTTTTCAGCTCACCCAAAGTTCACATCACCAACAGCAACACTTGGCAATGAGCGGCCAACTCGTCCTCGCTTCCACACCCGCAGACGGCATACGGGTCATCGCGCTCAACAGACCCTCCAAGCGCAACGCCCTCTCGCAAGAGCTCATCACCGAGTTTCTGGAACAGCTGAAGACGGCATCTCAGGACCATGACGTGGGAGTGATTGTTGTCACTGGCAGCTCGAGGTTCTTTTGCGGTAGAGTGCCTTTTTTTTCTACAGGGGTACCCTGCTAGGCTAACAAGATAGCGGGAGCTGATATCGGCGAGATCTCGAGGCTTGATGCACAAGGTGCGCGGGGCTGCCGCTACCTAGCAGACCTTTGCACGGGGATGCGAGCCGTGCGCAAGCCTTTGATAGCGGCTGTTGAGGGAATGGCGGTGAGTTGGCCACATGGCGATGAACATGACAGGCTAACTTAGCCTTGTGGGACACATGCTGATGAGTTGACAGCTCGGAGGAGGCTTTGAGCTTGCTCTCATGGTGAGTTGAGCTGAGCTCGGAATCCGTACACTCTGACGTCGTTAGTGTGACCTAATCTTTGCCGCGTACGACAGCCGCTTTGGCCTTCCAGAAGTCACTATTGGTCTCATTCCCGGGGCTGGCGGTACACAACGGCTGACAAACGCTGTGGGAAAGTTTAAGGTACTGTGACGACTCGACGCGACCAATGGGCGAACAGCTAATTTTGGGTGCAATAGGCTATGCAGATGATCCTTCTCGGGAGACCCATCTCGGCAGAGGAGGCTCGGTCCGCCGGGCTGGTTGCGCAGTTGTATGAGAGTGGCAAAGTCTTGGAGAGCGTTGTTCAAGAAGCGGCATCCATGATTGCGGGACTAAGCCCCGTGGCGCTGGGCTTGGCGAAGGAAGCGATATGTAGAAGTAGGTTGTTGTCTTGCAGATGTCCCGTCTTCCCCGTGTTCTGTTTCGCGCTTACTGACGCAGAGAGTATAGGTGACGATTTGGGTATCAATCAGGAGTGTGAGAGGAGTCTGTACTACTTTGCTTTTGGGACTGATGATAAGGAAGAGGGTGTCAGGGCGTTCCTGGAAAAGAGGAAGCCAGAGTGGAAGAGGCGATGACCGTTATTCCACGGGATAGGTTATCTGCAATATAGACATTGATGGGTTGAAGTGGCTAAATCGGGACTTACTATGAACTTAAGTTGGTGGTATCCTTTTTTAATCGCTGGTATGATACGTCGAACAAGTGCTTGGTGCAATTATAATGCCATTGTGTCTTTATCATCTCACCCACAGCCCATCCTTTTATCCGAAATGCAGATTGCTACCTGATATCCTTTCAGGCTCAGATGGCATTGAGCATGGTTTATACAAGTCTTTCAAATATCCGTGAGTTTCAACAGTCTATGTAACGGTAAAGATTTAAGAGCTTGTTGTACGCTCTCCCACTCCATACCGTTGAGTTACTCGCGTAACTCAAAGATTGAAACCTTCCCTCGAGCTTAACTATCTCTCTTCACGCCCTCTTCAACGGTGACCGATGCCAAATGAAGGGAAACCGAGGCGTGGCACCAAGCTCTGGCATGGGGGTTGAGTTAGTTCTCCCAAATTTCTACCAAGACGTCAATCCTAGAACACTGATATTTGATAGCGCAACACTTTTGCATATGTAAGTTGCACTCGGAATCCTTCGGCCGAGAACTCAACCTATTTCGGTGGTTATGCTGAAGAACATGTCCAACGTTTATAATAAAGTTCAATCACGCACAGGAGGCGCTTTGACTCGTGTTTAATACGAGGTTGCAACTTAACAATCCTATAAACGTTAACCACGTTCTAGCCACAATAAACTATTATTGGACTTCTCAAGGATCACCAAGAATGACCAGCATATTCAGACAAAATCTGCATGAATCATATGATTTTCGCAGTCGCATGATGGATCCTTGACGCCAAAGTGGTCATCCTTCTCAGCCCATGACCCTCATCAACGCCATGGCTAGACACTAGCAGCACGACCGTTGATAGTTCATCTGTCGCAAAGCGCGTCTTCTTTGGCAGGTACGTCATTGGCACATTTTGGTTGTTGGCGTTAGACTTTGGGTCAGACATCGGGAGTCTCCGCTGTCTATGGGAGCAACCCTAGATTTTGAGAATGGAGTCGTGTTACGCCTTCTGGGACAAGCTACAGTAAGAGTTATACCTGGGCCCATTTATATGAAGATATGTTTCAAGGTAATAGTTTGTTAAGCATGTACATTGCTGAGCATCAAGATTACCAATTATGATATTGTGTAGAACTTGAGAAGGATTCAATATCTGCAAGTAAAGATTATCATATATAAAGTCATCCTATGGATAGTTTTTACCTCCCATACTGCTCCTTCGCAACCTGGTTCATAAAGGTTGTTCCCGCGAGACGGAAGGTATCAGGTTCAACACTCGATCCGTTGGGGTTGAAGTAAAAGTTCCGACCATAACCACCAGCATTCTCGTAGACAGGCCATTCCGGAGTATCAGCAACTTCAAAGGTTAGTTATCATCGCCATTAGCCATAATTGCCAAGACTTACTGCCGTGGTTGTTGGGATCAAGGTCATGAATGAAGCTGATCCACATGCGAGACATCAACTGGGACAATCCCAGAACCTCCTCCGTTGCGTTTGCGAGGGGACTTGGACGGCCCGCTCCATAGCCAATTCCGAGTGTGTTGTAGAAGATGTAGGGGACATCAATGAAGTGAGTGCTTTGGATATACTCGGCTACTACGAAACGTTAGTAAGCTCAACTCGCGCGTTCTTGCCATTAAAAGTCAAGGGTTTCTTACCACCAGGACCAGCACTTCGTGGGGAATCAAACAGGTACGAGTATGTAGGTAGTCCATGCTTAGACCAAATATCAGTCCTCAAGCGACGCCATGAAAGGAAGAGATTATCAGTCTGATAGGCAACCGCACGCTTGAACTGTGCGTCGACAGGTCCACCTGGCTTCACTCGATAGCGAGCAGGGAGACCGAGGGCATCAATGTTGGGGTAGAGCGACATGAGAATCTCTGTCGTGTTGGCGTCTGGTCCAGCTCCTGAAACAAAGCGCGCAAATTCCTCATCTGTCTCGACGCCAGTGCCAACAAAGACAGTAGCCTCATCAGCGTTGGTTCCCAGCAGGAACGGAACCTTAGTAAAGTTGCCCTGCTCCAGAAGTGTGGAAGGGTAGTCTGGCACGAAGTCGTAATCGACAACGGGGTAGAAGCTTGAGACCAGCTCGCTGGTAGCGTTGAGCTTGTCAAATGGTACTTCCCGTAGACAAGCGAGCTTATCGTTTGCAGTGTCACAGCCAACAGCCTCAACGATAGCATCGTAGCTCTTTTGCGGGTTGGTCAAGTTCTTCATGTTGTTTCCGTCTGCACCGGACTGGGAGATGATGCCTCGGAAGAGCTTATCGTCTCGGCCTCCGTAAGCAGTAGCCTGGTAACCGACGTTACCGCCGCCAGCACTTTCACCCCAGATGGTGATCTGGTCAGGATCGCCGCCAAAGGCAGCGATGTTCTCCTTGATCCAGTGCAGGGCAATGCGCTGGTCTTTGAGGCCGAGGTTGGCTACCCCGGCGTCAAGGATATCCTGGCTGGCCATGAAACCCCAGAAAGAAAGTCGGTCTGTCAACTGTTAGTTCCTTTCTGGCTGTTGTATTAATGTGTACGCACAGTCGACAGAGACACCAATGAAGGGCTTGCCCATATTCACAGCCTCTTGGACGATGAAACTAAGATTATAGTTGCCGTTTGCGCTATAATCCATTATCCAAGCTCCGCCATGGATCCAGACACCAACAGGCAGCTTGGTATCGTTGCCACCCGACCTTGCAGGTCTGACAATGTTCAGTGTCAAGCAGTCCTCTCCCAGTGTATGTGGCCAAACTGGGTCGTTCTAGGGGCTGTTAGTAACCAGTTCTGCGGCCAGATTCATGCGAATGGCTTACTCCATATCCGACACAAGAGTCAGCATACTCAGTCGCATTCTTAGTGTCGAATGTTTCGTTCAGACTCTGCGGGTTCTGGAAACGCAGTGGTCCTACAGGAGGCTGAGCGAAAGGAACGCCTAGGAAGAGATCCTGATCGTATTCAGCGACGTATCTGCCCTCGAGCGTGCCATTCTTGACTCGTGCAGTAGGGGCCTGTTTTGAAAGCGCACCCTCTACTAGCAGAAGAGCCGAAGTAGCAAGCTTCAAGAGAGAAGGCATCTTGAAGAGGTATGGCAGATCTTGGACTCTGCTCTAAAAGGCATCGCATCTTGGGAATGGCGGCTTTTATTCAAGTTTTCGCAGCGGAAATTGAGTTATCGGTATCTAAGGTAATGCCGGGGTTTGAGTAGCATTTAGCGGAGTCCTCCACGTCATGCTAGTATCCTCATGATTTTAGCTACATGGATAGTAGGTTAGCGTCTGATTCTCCATCTCTCTGGCAGTCTGGATATTCCGATGTTATGCCTATAGTGGTCCGGCTTGGCTTAAAGGCCCGAATTGTCTTGTTTGCCGACATCAAATGCCGTACCTGCGTGCTAGGTCCTTACGGGAGTCGTAGTCAACTGATTTACGAAAAACATACCCCATGGAGAAATACATCCATCCTAATTGCGGGGATACCTAGTCCATGGGTCCTCACACTAACATGACTTTTCCGTTAAGTCGAGGTACCGAACAACAGGTTCTGGCGTATAAGCAAGTAATGTATTAAATGACTGAAGGCAACGCGACAACGCCTTGTAACTATGGAGCAAATTTAGCCTACCCCTATGCATTTCTTGTGAGCAAGTCTAGCGAACCCCCTGTGGAAGACATGGTATAGGTCAAGGTCAAGGCCCGTTCACCGATACAAAGAAGACTCGACCCCTGGAAGTGCTTAAAGTTCCCCGAACTGGAGACGGATGCAAGGATCCAGGCCAGGTTCCTAGAAACATTCCACCTTCGGGCAATTCAAGGAAATAGGTAGCCGTCGAATGGGTTAGACGAATTTACCATCTTGGTCTTGTGCTTCGTATATAATACATAGTAGAAAGACTAGATCTCTCAGAAGGAATGAGGTGATATTTGTCAAATCCTATCCGGACATTTGGTGAGATGAGTTCTCTATCTACCAAGACTGAGAGTACAATTCCAAGTTCAATTCATTTGAAATAAGGGACAGCAGAGCTTTGTGCGCCGTACAATTGCGGTCGCTGAAGATCTGGAGCAGGTCGAAATATACCTTTTGTTCGATCTAGGTATGAGTTGAGGGTACATCGCCTTTTTTACCGCCGGCCTTCCATTCTTTGACTTTCTTGAGTTTCTGTCGAACAAGATCGAATGTGTCGGTCGGATACACGTAGTTTCTCCGCTGCAACAAAGTCTTTGTATATACTCGTAGCCGCTTCAACCTCGATAGTTGGCATCCCGTTTTCGGTCAGGGTTGCCGGAAGCCGTTGTCGCCAATCATGTCTATAATACTTTTCGTTTCCTTTGAGACGATTGTGGACATCGTGAATCCAACGCCCGATTTTCATGAGAAAGGATATTCTTCTATAGAGAGATCGAGACTTCTCGAGTCGATGCCTGAAGTCTCCAACTTTGACTTCATGCTCTTCGTCACGGCAATGATAGTACGCAATAATAGAATAAATTACTGAACTGAAAAACGTAGTATTTTCATTCCCATACAATCTTTGTTATGTTAGTCCTCTTATCCAATAATCAATTGTCATGCTTCACAGATTATCCCATCCCAGAAGCCCAGCTTGGCAATGATCTTCCCATCCGCCTCTGTCATCTGGATCATTACAATCCATGATTTCTCGCTCTAGTGTATCGACAAAACAAATTGAAGAACACCAGGGGGTCCCATCTCCCACTTGGCGTATGTACTCCCACTCATCCGAACTGGTGGCCATGTGATAGCAATCGACCTCCAAAAGCTTTCTGTCGCTGGTGTAGAATGCGTTGTAGCCGAACCTGCGTGGATCTTCTCTGTAAACAGGGGCGTCCTTCTTTCGCTTGAGATTATGGTCTATGAACCAAATCTTGTTGACACAATAGACGTCGAAAGCGGCGTTGATGAATGTTTCCATAATCGCGAGTGACTTTGGACAAGGCGCTGCCTCATAAGCTTGTATCCCCCACTCAGGGCTATACTCTATCGCAAGTTTCTGAAGTCCATGAAAGCCAGACAAGCTGGATCCAAGGTGAATGTGATAATTGATCTCGCCCCAATCGATTTTATCCAAGCTGTCTGCCTGCAAGACAAACAGATCCTGATGTAGGAATGCGGTGAAGTAATGGGGCGAACCGCCTAAGAAATATCCGGTTGCTGGCACGTGCGATGGGAGCTGGTCAACTTGACTTTCTATCTCTTGCGGTTGTGCTTGCGTCGATGGTCCCATTCTGAGCACCAGAAATACCTGTCCATTATGAGTCTTGACTCCTTGCAAGCCGTCCACATTCTTGTCGGAAAACGAGCAGAACCCACCGATTCAATGTTGTCCATGCAGATTGGGTTTAGTAAATGAAAGAGAATTCAATAATTCCAACATGTAAGTTATGCATCAAGTTTGTTTACCAATCATTCAAAATTTGTGTTTATTTAATAGCCACATTTTTAAGCTCTATATGCCATCTAAGGTGCCTCTACGCCACCTCAAGCACCCTGTCAAGTGACAAGGCTTCGATTAGGCGTCTCAGTACAGCTACTGCCTTGTGCATTCATGAATCTGATAAATATTCTAGCTAGGTTGGTCGCCACCAGTGAAAGTAAAGCTGAGAGATAGGTCTTCGAAGTACATCAAGAACGCAATGTCAACAGGTTTGTGTTTTGGACTACTGGTCACGCCGGCCATAGACTGAAGAAGCATTTGATTTGTCTCATCCTGCGAGTAGGGCATTCCAGCACTTCTGGCGAGTCTGTGAGGAAATATAAATCGCTTTCTCACGGACTTTTGGGTTCCGGGTCGACAAATCAGTGTCAAGAAACCAAACAACCCATATCTTGTGCCACGCATATGGTAACACGACAGTCAAGTGTAAACACAATTTGGATGGTGAAAGTGGTGCCACGAAGGTCATAAGACTCGAAAACAACATCACCGACGGGTGGCTTCCGTCTGGAGCTGACGAGATCCATGCCAAGCAACAGAGCTGTATAAACAGGTAGCATTGCCCAGATATTTCTACGAGATCTATTCTCGCGTTCATCTCAAAGCTCTACTATACTGATCCAAACACTGAATTAAGTTGAAAGTATGAAGGCTGGCAAGGTATCTATGCGAGGTGGGGGGTACTATAATGAAAATTGTACAGTCCAGGGTATGGCTGTCGACAAGTTCTTTGAGCTTGTTGAGCCTCCAAAGACGCAGAGTATGTAACGGAATGAGCCATCAACTCCAGATTATACCGGATATATTGCTAACATATTAGATACATCAATCACTCTAGCAGACTACGGATGTTCCGAGGGGAATAACTCGTAAGTTTCTTGCAACTTCGCTAACAATAGAACTCAACTAACCAGGCTGCATCAGTATTCGTCTCCTTGCACAATATCTAGACAGGCTACCTTTAGTATCGTCCGCAACCTTGATATTCAATGACACGGCGTCAAACGACTATTCCAGCCTCTCTGGAACCATCGACGCCAACTGGTCTGTTCTCACGCAGGGTGGGAAGCGCAGTATTCCTCCACCACTCTCACCAAGGTCGTACTTCCAACAAGTTCTGCAGAATAACTCTGTAGATGCAGGCTTTTCGTTCACGACTCTCCACTGGTTACAGAACATGCCGCCTGCATCATGCGGGCGATCTATCTTGGTGAGCGCAGCACATAACGATCTAATCGCCTTTCTAGCAGCTCGAGGAAAAGAGATTCGTTCTAACTGTAGCCTCATAATCTGCATTCCCATTGAGGGTGACCTTCACTTTCTACCCACCAAAGGGTGTTTTGAAGAAACTTTAGCTAGGTTTCCAAGTCCTTATCGGCCCAATCCCTCGAAGCTGGCTCGTATTCCGAATCACCTTCGTACCAAGGACGAGCTCCTATCGACCCTTCTAACCGCGGAACCCGACTGGCGCATCGTAACACACACCGAATTTGAAGCCGTGCATCCTGCATGGGCGCCAGCCATTTATGAGACAGGATATCCCGAGGCAGAAGTGGCTGATGCTCGTGAAAGGTACGCCAGTGCTGTGGTGGGATTCACTGTAGCGCCATTGGCACGATGCGTGGTAGATGCGGTGGAGAACATTGATAGCTATCCAGGAGGCGAGGAAGGGTTTTTAGAAGACTTGAAGGCCCGGTTTAAGGATGAGTGGCTGCGTTCGCACGTGGAAGAAAAGGTTGGAATCACATTTGCATTGGTACAACTTGAGAGAGCATAAGGAATCTTTGTGGCTCAACTCAATTTACATCTTTGTTTCAACGATGCTACCCATTTAGCCTGTTTTGTTTAATAGTGGTACTACCAAAGCAGAAGTAGCTGCAATGCTGATGGTGACGCCGTCCTTGTTTTCTTCTTCCATGACGATGGAAGCCGAAAGCCGAGTACGAGAGTTCAGTTGCACTGCTTTGTACTCTCCATAAAAATTCACGTTTTGTCACAACCCACTTCACTTGTTTGGGTAGGGCACTTGCTTGGTTCGGAGACGAAAGCGATTGCCGAAGAGCGATGATGAGCGAATATCAGCACCAAGGCCCTTAACCGCCGTTCTGACTCTGGCAGGACTACCTAGCTTGTCCAGGTTTGAACTTACTTTCTTCAACGGAAAGCTTCGGCAAGTTTCAGACGCAGGGCTAGCTTCCGCAACTCCTCTCAGCCGATAGTCTCGATACTCATCAATGGTAACCAACACTTGACATCGGTGGGAATATTGTACCACTGATACGCTTGTAACACGCATTTCATGATGTAGTATACCAAACAGCCTAAGGCGATGTAAGACGTAAATAATAAACTGAGTATTCGGACATGAGGGCAACACGTGTTGAGGACAAGATTTGAATACAACGAGCCAGACCAAGACCAGAATGATATCATAAAGATGGGTCCCATTAGGGTCACGATGCGTGAAGATGTTCATAAGAAAACATATGTTAATTGGGCCATGTACAGATTGCAGTCCTTGGTTGCTAAAGGGGTATATTGATCTTAACCTTAACTTCAATCTTTCACCAAAACCATCATCATGCCATGGAAGACTTTCACCCCCAGTAACTAAAGTAACTCAAAAGAAGCGGTTCAAAATCTATTGAACGCATTGAGAAATTCCTTCAAAGACAGGATCCAAAAGGTCCCTTATCGAATCGTGATTTCATAATTGGGCAACATTTCATCGAGTGCTTCGCCCGCCTGAACTTGTTCCTAGAGAGTACTATCAGCCTCTGAGTCTGTCAACCATTTGATGTCACCTACATAAGTCGGAATAGTATCAATCTCCGTCTCGTTTCGACCGTCAACAGCAACCTGAAGTGGAAGTCTCAGGGTAAAGCTTGATCCATGCGTTCTTGAAGCCAGGACTACTTCCAAGATGTAGGATCGACTGATGAGACAAGAGTAAAAGGTGGGTAGCAGGATTTTGTTGTCGGGACTCGGCAGTGTGATAGATATCGGAAGTGTAGCAGTGTGCCTTGGAGGTTCTGTTTGCATGATATCGCTGCTCTTGGATCCTCGCCTCGAACCAGCCTGAGACTCACTGCTCCTGGAACCGCGTCTTAAGCTCATATCAAAGATGCTACTCTTTGAGCCTCGTCTTGAGCTTGAGTAAGGAGGTTCAGGTTCTTCGTCCACGTTGGGGTTCTCCGAGCCTCGTCGGGAAACAGCCGGTGACGACGCTGCTGAAGTCGATTCCCAAACTAGCTGGTGTGATGGGTTGACTGTCGCGCTCTCGTCGAGGACAAAGTTGAGGATTGGGTTGTTCATCACGCTGGGATAACTGTGTTGATCTGGCAGAAAACCAATGTGACCTGTTGAGTAGTACGTCGATGCCTTTATGGAAGCTGACTTGGCGTAAATCTCGGGCGGTGTTGCTTTCTTTGCAGTAGGCCAAAACTCAAGATCAACTGATAGTGAGCAGTCTGAAGGTTGCAACTTGTCTGGTGAGATAATGACAGGGTCTGGTTGACGTGTCGTCGCCCGGATGAAACCGAGCTTTGATGAGAGCATATCCTTTCGGATGGTCTTTTCTTGCGATAGTGTGAAGCGAGGGTTGCCGGGGAGGATATGCAGAGGTGGTTGCTCAGGAAAGAAGGGAATGACCTTGACAGGATGGATTTTCTCCAAAGCGGGAGATTTGGACTTCTTGTCTGAATGCAAATGGGCCCGCACCTCAACTGCGTACTGGACATTGACAGTATGAACCGCCATGTCATCGTGCTCCCAAGATCCAATAGTTGGCGGTAACTGCAAGTGTCGCTCACGGATTACCGGATCCCGATGTCTACACGCAGCGCTGGGAAGTTGGTATGGGATGACGAAGGAGAAGGGAACCGCATAAATCTTTCCAGCTTCGAGAACACCAGAGGTTGGGAGAGCAGCTTCGGGAATTGGCATTCTGAGTAGAAGGAACTTGTGGCCAGACTTGGGCATCGAGCCTTGAGTGAACATTTGAATGAAAGCTGTTTCAGACCCCGTGAAGAGCACCTCAAAGCTGTCAAAGGATATGTTCGTCTGTGGAGAGATGGTCACGGTTCCTGCGACGGTTGAGCCAGATGTGTATGTTTTGGCTTCGAAGTGTCTATCGATATGGATGTCGACTAGACATTCTGATTTCCTGCGTGTAGGAACCCAGCTTCCCCTGCGCCTGGGCTCTACTGGGAGGGTGACTGTAGTGGTGGCTGTGGTTGTAGTAGTCGACATTTTGGGTAGTGTAAGTGTCCAAGTGAGTTAGATTTACAAAGCAGGGACACGACAACTGATATTCATGAATTTACAGAAATTGATTCAATTGTTTTCAGGATAATGAAAGGATTGAAATCAAGAAGAAAAAGAGTCTTCCCTAGTACTTAGCTGACCATTTCACTTCCGCCACAAGACAACTTCCGTCCGTCTGCCAGCACATGACCCTTTATCTCAGCCAAGACTCAGATCTACGTTGATTGGTTCTCTTGGCCGAAGGAGCGGCATGATCGTGCATTAGAGGCTCTCTAATTGGGCGCCAAAAGCCGACCCCAGACTTGGAGCCAAGGGCGCCGTTTTCTGCCCATATCTTTAGACCCTTGTCTCTGACACTAACACTTCCGGAGTTCATAGTCAGACGATCAGCAGCTACGGCTATTCAATTGCATCTTTGAGACCTGTCAGCCCTTGGCATGACAAGAATGACGACCAAGGTATGCTGATTTGTAAAGTTATTTTACTAATGTTGCTCACAAAGGCTGAAAGGACACAACGCTGTGGAGGGGAGACTATCTCTTAGGTGTGACACTACTACGACAGCCAAGAGTCAGCCACCTATCAGTGAATGAGGGGTATCAGCAGCGATCAAAGGGAAACGCGACTGGGGTAACAACATCCTTGCTTTACTGACGCTGTGAATAACCGGTCAAGAGATAAGGTCATAGCCGATGATGAGAAAAAGCCCTCATCTTGAAGAGATAACCATGGATATCCCCGACTCTTTGAAGCTAATAAACAACCAAGCCTCATTCTACACTGCCTCTTAAGCCAAGACCACACCCCCGGTTATGCTAGCTCAACCTTAACCCCAGAATCCGGGGAAATCAGAGTCGAGACTGCAGCGTGGCACCCCCTCCCTAGGCTGAGGGCGGTTAGGGCGGGCGCAGTTTGTGACGTCGATCAGCGTGCGTTTTGGTTAATTGATAAAGCTAACGTCGCATGGCCAGGTCAGATCAGGTGTTACGCGTCACTAAGTCTTGGCTTTCATCGGTTAATCTTGTGTTATCTGCTCCCCATTAGCGCTGCAGCCGGAGAAAGGTTTATGAGCTGTTAGATCGAGGCATTTGAGGTTGGCATTTGTAATGTGAATGACATATCTTCATGTAGGGGCATTGATCCTGTTTGTTATTGGGATCTAAACTGTCACCAGTTGGCACAATTTCCTTGGTATTCTGACTGTGAGTAACGTCGTCAATACAAGCGCTTGCCGATTTCAAGATGCATGGAACTTAGCCGGGAATATAACAGAGATCTCCAGATTTTAGACAAGCTAGACAGGCTCCCTTTAGCCCTGCAGCCAGACTGCGCTTTATCCGTGCTTGGATTCAAGATCTGCACTCATGTCCGAGGCTTGCGAATAGGGTCACACTCATCTCTCGAGCCACGTGGCCTTGCCCTAATTGACCATAGTACCAAAATCTACCCTAGCGTCTATTTCCTTAAGCTACATATAAAAGTTCTCTTAATAAAAATCGACTTATACGGATGGTCGCGTGCTATAACTTCCGAAAGATGGGTCAAGATCCACAGAATCTGTCTTCAACAACCGACCGAGATTTGATAAATGGGCCCAAGTGACGTGCGTCGGCAATGCGGGGCTAAATAGACGACGGCATCTTTAAAAACGTGATAGACTCGGTAGTTATACCTTGACCTTTCCGAACTTCTTACACATAGATTCTCGACATGACGCACATCTCAACTCCGATGCAAATTGGCCGCTGTCCTCTCAGGCATCGTGTGGTCATGGCGCCGATGACCCGCCTGAGAGCAAAGGACGACCATGTTCCCTCGTCCATGATGGTCGAATATTACACGCAGCGAGCTTCAGTTCCAGGCACGCTTCTCATCACCGAAGCTACTTTCATCTCAGCCAAATCACGAGGTCGCGATGAACATGCGCCAGGAATCTACTCCAAAGACCAGATCCAAGGATGGAGGCGCATTACAGAAGCAGTTCACAGAAAAGGCTCCTACATCTTTATGCAGCTATGGCATGTAGGAAGAGCAGCTCGACAACAAGCCCTGGATAAAGTTGGACTGGAGATGGTCAGCAGCAGCGACGTACCCATCAGCGAGGAGCATCCGACGCCTCGACCGATGACGACGGAAGAGATTTGGGAATGCATCGAGTCTTTCGCCAGTGCTGCAAAGAATGCTATAGACGCTGGCTTCGACGGAGTTGAGATACATGCAGCTAATGGCTACTTAATTGACCAATTCACACAAGACACCTGCAATCGACGGACTGATGAATGGGGCGGAAGTGTTGAGAAACGCTCGAGATTTTGTCTTGAGATTGCAAAGGCTGTTTCAAAAGCGATTGGACCAGACCGAACAGCGATACGTTTATCCCCTTACAACACGTTTCAGGGTATGGGTATGGAGGATCCTCAACCGCAATTTACTCATCTCATATCAGAACTCAAGTGTCTTGGGCTTGCGTACCTCCACTTAATTGAGCCTCGCGTGGCTGGGAATGTGGACAGATCGGTTGATGATGAGGAAACATTGGACTTTGCTCTCAATGCATGGGCACAATCTGGACCTGTAGTCCTTGCGGGAGGCTACACTGCGGAAAAGGCCAACCACGCATTGAAGACTTTGCTCAGGGACGAAGCTGTTGCATTTGCTTTTGGAAGACATTTCATTTCCAACCCAGATTTGCCGTATAGACTGGCAAGTGACATACCTCTTACGCCTTATCAAAGAGATACTTTCTATAAAGTTATGAGTCCGGAGGGTTACATAGACTACAATTTCGGCAGAGCTTGGGAAGAAGAACAAAGGCGTGCCTAAGGGATCTCGATGAACAAGATAAACCGATAACTGAAGATCGCAGGACTGGTCAGATGTTGTTGATATTGAGGTTTATATACAAGAATTGGGTTGCAGTGCTATGTATACTGTCCGCGGCTGGTTGGTTGCAATAAGTGACATATGGTAAGACACCCTTGCAATAGTTTACTTTCTCTTCATCCTTCATGTCCATTATTAGCATTCCCACACAGAGACCAAATAGCGTCGTCTACCAATAACAATGCCTGATATCAATACTAGTCAAAAATAATAGAATGAACATGACGCAAGTTTATATAATGCGGTTGTTCATTAGGAATGATTATTAATAAATGAGTTAAGAGAGAGAAAGAAAATTATATAAACCCTTAACTGATCCGCGTGAAAAGGTTAAAAAGAGTCGCTTGATTATTATCTTTTATTTCTAACCCTCAGCTTCTACATAGTCAGAATGCCTCTCAATATTTGACTATTTAATTATCCTCACCCCTCCTTACGATACTAAATCCTACGAATAAGGTATCGTATTTAACAGAAATCAATCACTACTCTTGCCTCACATCAACAAAAATATCAACAATGATTTCTCAACACAAGCTTGGCCTCACTATACAGTAGACTATACACAAAGTATATATGCTTAAACTTCAACATAAAGGAGCAAACAAAGAAACAAGACAAAGAAAACAACCTAAATTTGTTACTAATATAAAAGCCTCAACAACAAATAACAAAGCTCTTTGTTACAAACAACAAAAAATAATCCGGTACTACTATAAACGTCCCCTTGTCACTTTGAACAAAGAAGAATGTTGGCCATTCGCACAAACCAGATAATCTCACGTGCTGGGTCACATGACTCTGATATTGGGCACCGCCTCAACTCCGCCAGGCTCTCTTCACCCTGCACTCAGCATAAGCAACGACGTGTCGCGGTACCAAGACATCGCTGAGCAAAGTGGCCTCGCAAATCACTTCCTACGCAAGCATCCCCTGGAACCATCTGATCAGCTGCAGCTCGCCAAGCGGCAATGCGGGGCCAGACGCCAACCGCCTTTTGCTGCGACTATGCTTCCTGATGCGACAATCGACAGAGCAGCTGGCAGGCTTGCTGAGTTTCGAAGCAACAACGCCTTGAACGAGCTTCTGGACCAGTATGCCGTACTTATAGATGACTATAAACGCCTCAAGAGCGACTATGAAGAGGAACGCGAGGGCAGAGAGCGCTACAAGCAGCTCGCTCGTGGTCAGGAGCGCAACCCTTTCGCTCTAGTTGTCATCGACGGCGATGGATACATCTTTGATGAACACTTTGTGAAAGACGGTGAAGACGGCGGTAGCAGAGCCGCTAAACAACTTAACGATACTATCAAAGATAGTCTGCACCGCAAAGGTCTTGAGAGCTGCGAGGTCATGATTCGCGTCTACGCCAACCTCGTCGGTCTATCCAAAGCTCTCTGCAAGAATGGTCTTGTTGGCGCTGAAAAGCGTTCACTCTCATCATTCACGGCTGGCTTCAACAGATCTTATGGCCTCGCCGACTTTATCGACGCTGGGGAATTCAAGGAAAACGCCGACTTTAAACTCAAAGCTATTCTCCGCCTTTACGCCGACAATGCTCAGTGCAAGCACATCTACTTTGCCGCCTGCCACGACGTGGGTTACGTCTCGGATCTTACACCCTTTAGGGGCAACCGCGGGAGATTCACGCTTGTTCGAACCCCGAGTCTGATGTTTCATAAAGAGTTTGACAGACTCGGTATGAACATTGAAGAGCTTCCTGGTGTGTTCCGACTGACGCCCCTTACCCACACCTACGCGTCGCCGCAGACAAAGACAAGCTTGAACTCGGCCAACAATACCGGAAGACCTAGCTTGACATACTCAAACTCAAACCCTACCTCAAACAAGGGGACTACCAATGAAGGCATTATCTGCCAGTTCTATGGCTACGGTAACTGCAAATACGGCAGCAGTTGCAGAAACCTCCATATCGACGGTAAAACATCTAGCCAGGACAGCACGCCTTCTATCGGCAACACCACGAAGCCGGATAGAAACCTTACAAGTGACTGGCGACGCAGCTCAAGCCTCAAACCCAACATTGAATCTCTGCCAAAGAAGGAGGATATCCCGGATGGTTTCGTAGCCATCAACGCAAATGGAGATCGTCTTGATCCTTACACACCCCATCCCGATACGGATACCATCAAGCGCCTTAAGGCGATATCTCAAGACAGAAAGCTCTGCAATAAAGCACAGCTCTATAACAACTGCGAGAACGAAAACTGCGAGTACTATCACACTCCCATTCCCGAAGATCTCAAACCGGCTCTTGAGAGTCTTTCACGATCTGTCCCATGCACCGGCCGAGGCAATTGCAGAAAGGCCAAGTGCGTCTTTGGACATGTTTGCCAAAAGCACAACTGTCGTCATCGACTTAACGGCGGCAGAGAAAACTGCCGTTTCATTACAAAATATTGGCCGGCGGAAAAGGCGGACTACACCCTCTATGAGGTTGTCCTTGGGGATGACACTACTCTCATGTCGCCGTCTATGGACTCAGAGGATGCGCGTAATGCTGAGAACGGGGGCATTAACTTGTGGGTTTAAAGTCCAACCAGGCTATACCATGATACGTGGTATAAGGAATGGTGGAACTAAGGGAAATATTGATATTGTCGATTACCTCATATGAGTTATTCGAGGTATAACACTTTTTATCTTAGATGGCTTTGGTTTTGATTTTATGGGGTTTCTATTCAATGGGCCAGCAGTAGCTTGCCTTTGAATTCCACACAGATATCTGCGTAGCTGGGCAACTCTGTTACTTTGGGGTGGATGGGTTGTATTCTGGCAGATTGTCAAGACGCCTTGATTATCAAATGCATAGCCTGAGAATAATCAAAGATCTTAGAATACAACTTATTTTAGGTCTGAGACCTTTGTACCGAGATGTTCTCCTTACTCGATGAAGAGGAAGACACTCAATGAGGAGAGAAAGACGATAGTGAAGAGGGGGGCCAAGAAATATGAATAGGCAATATGATGATGGCGAAGTCGTTAGCATCGGCTGATAATAAGCCACTAAATCCCAAGAATAGTTCTGACCATCACTCTCATAATTTGGAAAGTGATTGGTGGTTATAAACACGACGCATTTCCTACTAACTATCAGAGCCGAGCAACCGCCATGTAACCCAGAGATCAATGTTGGGCTTCAAAGGTCCTGAAAGTCCCATTGTACAAGCCACTCTCTTAATAGCTCTGGCTCTATAACCTTGTAGCTCTCCATGGCAGGACTTCTTTCAAGTGTGCGCTTCATCCCTAATTGTACAGGACCACGCCCAGCAGCTTGCGCAGCAGCCATATCAATGTACGTATCCATAAGTTTTATCGCCGAGTTTCGGTACAAAGGCACGTCCTGTTTCAAACTTCCTCTTTCCAGCAGTTTAAGCCAGTCCGCAAAATTTAACAGGTGAGAAATCCGTTCCTGCTGTAAAAGTCCTAAATTGTTTGGACCATGTTATCGAACGTTGTAACCGATGGATTGGCACCGTGAAAGTATCCATAGATCTCGGCTTGGTCAACGAGCTGAGATATGCCAACCAAGTCTTGGACGAGCCTGGATATCCTTTCCAGAGGAGTTCAGTCTACCGAGTTCAAATTACCTAGATCGGTCGGCAAAGCTCCGTGGTACAGGCTGCTTGCGATGATGCTAGGCAGCCATTCATGACGATTCCAGACACCTTTTCCAGTTTCAGATACGGCGATTTGACCAACACGGGTTATTGCAGTATCGAAACCTCCGTTCTTTGCTGCATCTTCCAAGATCAAGCTCGCAACCGCCTTGCTGCGCCCATACCCTCCGTTAGGAAGTTTTGAGGTCTGTAAGCGAAATCTCAGGCACAGAGCCTTTCTTAGAGGCCCAGTTGTGGGCTGTGCTGATGGACGAGATAAATACCATGGCAATGCGTTTATTAGCATTGGTTGCAAAATCTGTAAGATTCCGAACACCGCGGAGGTAAGGCTCGAAGTGTAAAGGCTGTGGCATCTTCACTGTCAGCTTCGTAGAGTGACTTGATCTCGGCGTCATATAGTTTCAATGCTGCCGCACATTTAATAGTACCCTTGCTAGGTCGTGGCATTGGCTTTTGCGGGCTTGATACGGCGATGAGGTGCTTGGCAATCCGACCGTGTGCAACTGATACCACAACAATCTTTAGCATTCGAACCAGTTCCACAAGAGTGTAGCTATGAGCTAGAAAACTACCAGTCGTCTAATTGGCTGCTCAACTAGAGGCCAGATATGAATGAAACTACGCCAGAAAATACCCGAAACCGGTTGCGTTCTAAATTTCTGATATTGGGCAGTCCAGGATCTTATGCTGGTTACAATCTAGAGCCGAGACCGATGACAACTCGATTTAATGGAGTTGAGTTCTGCTATAGCTGCATCCATAACATGTATATCGGGAGAGACATCTCAAGGGAATATGCATCGCCCACTTGGAGAAGGTGCTGAAGCCCCAAAGTATCCAAGGATGAAACACATCACCGTTCCCGAGTAACCTTGACCTTTAACCATTGCTTTTATTCTTTTGAATTTGGTGCTTTCTAGGGTATTCAATGCGCCGTCTATTGTTCCAAGTCTAACGTACATGGCAAAACTTTTATCTATTTGATCCAGCCCTTAGGTCCGCCCCATGTTCCCTTGACCATGTAGTTCTTGTACACCCAGGGGAAGAAGTCTTTCTTCAAGTGGTAGAAAGATCGGCGAGGAATAGCCTGGTCGATACCAAGCAGATCTCCGAAAGTCTCCTTGGGAACACCACCGTACTTGAACTCGGCGAGCATGACCTTGCCGTACTCGGTGGTGAGCGGGCATGAGGTGTAGCCATCGTAGCCGGGCTCAGGCTCCTGTCCATCAATAGCTCGGAGCAGGTTGCTAACGAGAACGGGAGCCTCGGATGTGACAGCAGCTGCGGTCTTGGAGGTGGGAAGGCTGGAAGCATCACCGGCGGACCAGACGTTGGGGAACTTGTTGTGACGGAGAGTGTTGTCGTTGACATCGACGTAGCCAGCCTCGTTGGCCAGAGCACTGTTCTTGACAAACGCATGAGGACCCATCTTGGGAACAACGTGCATGAAGTCAAACTGCTTGGTCACCTGCTCCTTTCCGTCAGGTCGGGCAAAGACGGCCTTGTTGCCGTCAATGGCAACGAGATCGTGCTGGAAAAGACCCTCGACACCACGCTCCTGGCGCATCTTCTCGAGCTCGGCGCTGTACTTGGGAACACCGAACATGACAGGAAGACCAGTGGCGAAGCTGATCTTGATGGGTGAGGCAGAGGGGCTCTTGGGGTCGTAGACACCAGCCTCCTTCCAGTGGTCGAGGGCGAGCCACATGGCCTTTTGGGGAGCACCAGCGCACTTGATGACGCCGGCGGGCTGGGTGAAAATTGCGTTACCCTTCTGAAGTCGCTGGATGTTGGGGAAGACCTTGTCGCAGAAATCGTAGCCGTAGATGGAGGAAACGGGAGAGTTGCGCTCGGCGAGGGCCTCGGGCAGACCCTTGACGCTGTCGTAGTTGATCTTGATACCAGGGGCGACAACAAGATGCTCGTAGTTGACCTTGTCGCCAGTTCCAAGGGTGATGGAGTTATCCTCGGGTGTGAGACCATCGACGCTGACGTTGTAGAACTTGAGCTTGGGGTCGATGAGCTCGGTCATGGAGGTCTTCAGCTCCTCCTTATCCTTGAGACCGGCTCCAACGAGTGTCCATCCGGGCTGGTAATGGTGCCACTGGGCGGGATCGACAATAGCGATGTCCTCATGAGCGAATCGGCCAGTTCGAAGAAGTTGATGGCTGATAGAGAGACCAGCAGAGCCTCCTCCAATCACGACAACCTTGTGGCTTCGGCTAGCAGAGACAGCGGCGGCAGTTGCAAGACCCCTGCGGGTTTGGCTAAGGGCTGCTTTGCGAGCTGCCAGCGTCACTCGACTTGTCAACATTTTGACGTCTCTTTTGTCTTGAAGTTGAAATAAAGTCAAGTGCAAAAAAAGACAACTCGAGATAAGACCACGCCAGAAAAACAATAAAGTGGAAGTACTGTACGTACCCGCTCATGCAAGCCGCTTTGCCTCTTTCGGACGTTTACAGCACGGACTATCATAGATCCGCAGCAGGATTTTACCTTTTCAAACCTAGCGGCAATTGCGTGATTCAGGGATTGAGTGATTGCCGCCGATGGCCCGAAATTCTAACATGATTCCACCAGACAAAAATCGTCACATAGCGGCGACTTCCGCTGAGACTATATATGCTCAAGCCTCATTACTTGTGGCCAGCATTCAATTTTCTGGAGATTGTTGATTGTTTGATAAATTTCTTGTACAGCAAGTCTACTCTCTCATGTTAAGCTGAGTGACATGTAGATATCTTAACACATTCAATATGATCTGCAAAGTATAAATGGAAAGTAGACATCAACCATGCTTCCTCTATCTAGACTTGCATGATAATCTCCCCTTCGGGAGCTTGTCAAGTTATGCCATCTACCCGTTCTTACTAACCTGCCCACCCTATGTCGCTTGATTCAACCCTGTTAGTGTTTGTACATTTGAGATATACATATTTTGCCCGTGCAAGGTATTGGCTCTCAGTTTCCATAATCTAATCTCGTCTTAACAACTTGAAGATGCTATTTACTAGAAGTGTGATCTGAATATCACAGTCGTAGCCGTTTGCTTTGTCTGACCCTACGTCCAGCTCTAAGAAATATCTTGAAATTTAAATAGTACTGAGAACGTCAGACTTTACATGCTTAGGACTAGGTTCTCAAGGTTATAAGACTATACACAAGTGTTATAATAACATTTTACCAACTTTATACTCTATTACATAGATCTAACACAGCTTTGAGATACATTTTTGAGGTTTTTAAATAAACATACGTAATCTCACATCGTTTTATAGTAGTGTGATGGCAGCTAGCATTAGTCTTCTATGTCCTAATAGTCTCATTTACCCACTTCCAGGTTTGGACCACCCTTTCACGGTCCAATGGCTCGACACGCCGTATCGTAGCGGACACTTGTTTTGCATGAGTCACATCGAACACAGACACATCCTCATCCTTTACAACATCCTCCTTATTCACTTCTTGACCAAACGACTGTTCCCACATTCCTAGGAGAGCCTGTGATGGATGATTCACATTCCTCTCACCCAGAGCATTTTCAAGACGCTGCAACCAGTCTTGCGGCGAGACTATCTGAAAGTCGGGACCTTCATTGCTAGCTGATAACCACTCCAGCATTTGCGTCCAGCCTGGCGTACGGTGCGGGTTTAAAACGTGGTAGACTGGTATTTTTGCTGACATATCCTCGCGCGAAACCGGCCAGGTGGCGACTTCAAGAACTGCCTTTGCAGCCTGCTCTACGGGTAGCCAGTTCAGCACTTCATGTGGAATGTCAGGCAAGCACCCGGCCACTTTCGCGGTTGACAGTAGCAAAGGATAAGCTTCGGTAGCGTTCCAGACTCCCAAGTCGTTACTACAAAGTTGACCGACGCGAATAATTGAGGCAAAAGGTTGTTCGCTTCCCAGATACTCATTGGCAGCTTCGCAAACTCGTTCAGCTACCCACTTTGAACGCGAGTAACCCAGTGGCGAAGCGTCACTCGGATCCTGAGATAGCTTCTCAAGGATTGGTGTAGCGGTCGAGTCGCTGACTGCTGCGATTGAACTGACAAATATGAAGTGTGCACCGGCCTCTGCCGCGAGGGTCGCCAATTTCTTGGCGCCGATGATTTGATCTTCGAACGAACTGAGTCGGAGACTGAAGTTGACTGCCCAAGCTGAGTGGATGATGGTAGAAGTCCTATCCAGTATGAGTTTTCGATCCTCGGATGAAAGACCGAGATCATTGTCTGTTAGATTGCAAGACAGGCAGACAACCTTATTCTGATGCGGAGAAGCATCGAGGCCCGGCATACGTCGTTGACTGAGTGCTTCAGAGACCCTCTTACGCGCGGCAGATGGGCTTTCGGCTCTCAACAGGCAGTACACCTTGTCAACCTTGGGATCTTGTTGAAGAAGATGAAGAATATGCGTGCCCAAGAAACCAGTTGCTCCTGTGAGCACGACGCTCTTCCCTTGGTTGGCATGAGAAGCCGGCTTCACATCCTGGAAGTTACTGTACTTCTCAGCCAGGCGATGCATGGACTGGAGCTCTGTATCATTGTCGTTGCCGTTCTCTTGACTGTCCCCTTTGCGCATACGTCGCAGGTACTCCACAAGTGCATTGACAGTACCTTGATCATATATGACGTTCAAAGGAAGCTGTCCACTCTGGGGAGGGAGACAAGTCTGCTCCACCAGCTTTCGTATCTGAATGCAGGCAATCGAGTCCACACCTTGGCGATACAAGTCCTGACCTGGTTCAACATGACGTCCAAGGACTTGATGGAAGCAGTCAGACACTGCTGCTGGTAGATCCTCATCGGATACATCTCGAGACGGGGATGAGCCCCCACTGTAGGCTCTCTCGATTTCATCTGCGTATCTCTCCTCTGCTTGTCGACGGAGGATCGTGCCTTTGCTACTTTTCCCCAGAGGCTTCTCTCCGTCTTTAACATAAACCACCACTAGCATTGCCTTGGTGATCCGAGTGTGACTCTGACTCTCAGCATTCATCCTCTCAATATGAGACCAAACTGAATCGACCACCTCATCAGCTTTGATACTGTATGACGCGGGAAACAACAGAGCTCCGGCGTATTCCCTACCGCCACCAAAGACAAGCACATCTTGGAGCAATTTCGATGAAGCTAGCATACTTCCCTCAATGGGTGAAGGGTCAAACTTCTTTCCGTTAGCGAGAGTGATCTGCGCATCTGCTCTGCTATGGTAGCGCCACGCATTTGCGATTGTCGGATGCGGCTCAAAGAGATCCGACGTAGCGTAGGACCCATCATCACGATTTGTCTTGACAAGAAAGGGCCAGTTGGGCTTTACTACAAGCTCCGATAGACCATCATCACGAGGCTCAAAAGAGATCAAATTAGGGTCGTCGATAGCTCGAAGAAACTGCCATTCCTTGTCTTTGACGTAGTCTCGATGTGAAGACATGAGAAATCCACACTCTGCACTTCCCATGCGTGACAAAAGATTCACCTCCGCGACGACAAGTCTATTGCCTATCGCAGGAGGAAGAGCGGCGCCGCCAACACCAACCATGTCCATCGATTGAAGAATCTCAAGCCCATTCTCTTCTTCAGCGAGCATTTGAAGGACATAAGGGACTGATGAGAAGTATTTGATTGGAGCCGGGCTTTGCGCACGAGCCAATTGGAGGGCTTTCAGGATGTTGGCTCCTGTGATGGGCGCGTGCCCTTCGGGGAAGAACCATATCGCTGCACCACTTGTCCAAGCCCTGAGGCAATCTGGGAAACCTCCGTGATAAAGCGGTGTTGTTGAAAATGTGGCAGGTTTGTTTGATCCAGGGAAGCTGTAGAGAGCACCCATGACGCCGAATTGACTTTGAGGAATGGGCTTTGGGAGTCCGGATGATGTGCCTGACGTGTGACAGATGTAGGCTATATCGGAGATTTGGCGATCTTGCTGAAACTCGGACGTAGAGGAAGATGTCGCGCGTTCCTGATACGAACGTACTTTGAGGATTTCGATGTCATCTCGCACACCACTAACTCTGTGTTGATATGTTTCATCAGTAAGAATCTGGTTGATTTGGAGAACTTTGCAGAGATATTGAATTGCTGGGGGTTCCAGTTGAGGTCTGTGAGTTTATTAGGTTAGAAGATAAATTGGAGTAGTGAACGACCTACGCGAGAAGCAAGACTGTGTATCCCAGTCTCATGAGTCCGAGCCATGTTAGGACAAAATCGATGCTGCTAGTGGAAAGTAGGCCAATCATCAAGGATGAAGGTGACTTTGAAGATGATAGCTGACTAGACAATACTCTAGCTGCATGTTTTGACAAGTCTGAGAGGTCCTTGAATGTGAGGAGGTGTTGAGATGCTGTCCAGATTAGCGCCTTGACAGAGAAGTTCTATCAACAACTCACAACCTTGACTAGAGTCTTCATTTTTGAATGTCGCAAAGCCCAGAGCAGACGATTGCGGATTATCCTCTGCTTGCTGATCGATCAATTCCAACACCGTCTTCCACGACTTTGTTGAAGTAGCAGCCTGTTGCTTAAGCCTAGCAGCTTCACCAAGCGTGCAGGCAAAATAGTTTGGAGCAACGTCTGACATAGTCAAGTTAAAGAATAATGATACAATGTTCGTTAATTGTTACTACATCTTGAAGCTATACTCTCAACCCCTCTCCTAAAAACTGCTGTGGGTTCCTCTAATCATGCGATCATTGATTCTGCTTGTGAGACAAAAGACATGAAAAAGAGGAGAATTCAAACGTCATCGACTCAACACACGTCGATCTGACTGGATCTCTACGCGCTCCGCATGCAAAGTAACGAGACACAAATTGCTTTTAGAATAATACCCCTCTTCAAGTATTTTTAGATTCCTCGTCTGTATCTTACTCTATCTCTTCAAATTATCCTCCAATTGAACTAAGTCAAGATGGAACGCTCAGCATCTGATACCCTTCCTCTCTCCAACTCTCTACAGATCCCCCAGCTCGGCTTCGGCGTCTACCAATCTCCCCCAGAAGTATGCGTCAAGTCCTGTCTCACTGCCCTCGAAGCCGGATACCGCCACATCGACACGGCGCAGTACTACGGCAACGAGGTTGAAGTAGGACAAGCGGTGCAGCAGTCGAGCGTTGATCGCAAGGATGTTTTTCTCACTACAAAAATCCTTGAAGCAGCTGGGTCTGTTGATTTGAGCTATGCGAAATGCGTGGAGAGTATCAAGAAGCTCGATCCGGAGAGCGGCTACGTCGACTTGTTTCTCATTCACAGCCCGAATAGCGGAGCGGCCAAGAGGAAGGAGATGTGGCAGACTTTGGAGAGGCTTTATGAGGAGGGCAAAGCTAAGAGTATTGGTGTGAGCAACTTTGGTATTAAGCACATTGATGGGCTTAAGGAGTTTGCCAAGGTGTGGCCACCTCACGTCAACCAAATTGAGGTATGTCATCAGACATTGTTTTGGGATAATACTAACAGGTAACCAGTTGCATCCTTGGTTGCAGCAGAGAGACGCTGTAGAGTACTGCCACAAGAACAACATCGTGGTAGAAGCCTATGCACCTCTCGTGCGGAACCAAAAGGCCAACGACAAGACCCTGGCGGGCATCGCTGAGAAGCACAACGTCACAGCGAGCAAAGTGCTCATCCGGTATTGTCTCCAGAAGAACTGGGTTCCTCTTCCCAAGAGCGATACCCCAGAGCGTATCAAGGCGAATGCAGATGTTTTCGGATTTGATCTGGATGATAAGGATATGAAGGCGTTGGATGATTTGGATCAGGGCGCTGCGGGTGCTATTGTGCAGGCGGTGGATAACTACTGAGTTTGAACGATGCAACGTGGCAGTGAGATTGGGTGCGTGGATTATTCATGGGTAAGGTGAGAGAGAGGTTGCACTGGGATCTTGCCAGTATCTTGGGTCCCGAAGATCTGGGTCGGTGGTCATCTTTAGATTGGCGACAATTGAAGCGTCATCGGAGAGCGCCTCAACTGCGTTATTCATAGATCATTTCTGAAACTAGCATAAAAATGTGCCATTTAGCCGCACCATTCAGAGTATCTCTTTGTGTAAAGTACCTGTGGCGTATGCTCACCGATTCTCTCAATGTGATACAGCACAGCGGCATGCATTTAACCACGTCTTTTAACTCAGCCACAAGACAGGCTTTTCTTTTTTTCCCTAGCAAACGGTTTCTGTTATAGATATATACAGCTATGCTAGAATGGCAAGGTACATATGTAAGGGATAGCCTACTATAAATAGTGACTTCATCCGCCCATCTAAATAATGACGTGCACGAAGTCAATAGCGGGACCAATTCTTCCGGAAAAAAGGACTCAACTACCATATATACTCATCATCAGCCTCTTCAATCATCTCCATTTGATACATCACATCACATCACATCATCACACCGTTGACGATATGGCTACAAACGACGCAGACAAGAGGCACAACGCCTATGCAACCCTCATCACCCGCGACTCATATCTCCCAGGCGTCATAATCCTCGCCTACACCCTCAAGCGCAATGCCTCTCAATACCCCCTCGTTGTGCTGCACACGCCAAATCTCCCTAAGGATGCAAAGAGAGTCCTCGAGCTCGAAGCACCAAAATGTAACATGATCGTCCGCGAATGCGAACATCTTCTTCCTCCAGAGGGCATAAAGATGACGCTCATCGCCGAGCGCTTCGCCGACACATGGACAAAGCTGCGCGTCTTTGAGCTTTTTGAATACGACGCCGTTTGCTATCTTGACGCCGACATGGCGATTCTGGATAATATGGATAGCGTCTTCAAGGTAGAGACGCATCTCCCGGATGATTGGCTCGCTGCAAACCACGTCTGCGTGTGCAACCTCGACTCTGACCCCTGGGCGCCTGAGGACTGGCGAGTAGAGAACTGTGCCTACACACCACTATCTCATCCCACGGCGCTTAAGGAGCCAATACAGCCCAGCGCGACATCTCCAGCTCCGCATAAGCTTCTCAACGGCGGTATGTTCATCTTCCATCCCTCGCAAGGCCTCTGGGATAGGATGATGGATGTGTTCAATACCACTCCTCTGCTCTCGACATTCATGTTTCCTGATCAGGACTTTCTGGCGTATTTCTTCGACAATAAGTGGTTTGCGCTGGGATGGCAGTATAACGCTATCAAGACGATGCGATACTGGCATCCTAATATCTGGCGTGACGAGGAGGTTATCTGTCTGCACTACATTGTCGACAAGCCCTGGGCCAAGCGCGTAGGTTTAGATGGCGTTGCTGGGTACAAGGGTCTTGATGGTGTTACGCACTGTTGGTGGTGGCAGCTGTACCAGTACTGGGAGGACGAGAGGACTGGTGATAGACGTGGAGGAAACGAAGCCATAACGCTTTTGAAGAAGCTCATTGCTCCTGCTGAGGAGATTGAGAATGGAGTTGGATATCTGCAGGTTGCTTTGCCTGTGCGGGCTTGATGAGATTATGGTTCTGGCGTTTTGGCATATTGATGTTTAGAGAAAACTTGAAAGAGGGAAAACAGTGAAGAGCAACATAAGATATAGTTTTGATTTCTTGAATGTCCTAGTTTGGAACAAGAATTTGAAGAAAATTGTCGCTGTTGGTATCAAAGAGACAGCCAATTTACATTCAACTTTGCACGAGCCCTTCAAATCGTTGTTATGAATCCCAACTCTCCACTACTTCTTTTATAGCAACTCCGTTCTCTACCTCCATCTCCACAACATCTCCACACTCCAGCATAAACGGAGGAATCATGGTATTAAACACTGCATGCGGCACACGATCCTCACCCGCTGCTGCAAAATCCTCACAATCACCGAGGCACCACCACATACCCCGGGGTTCCATCCGAAGACCATATTTTCCGTCTGGAAGCTTGGAGACAAGGCTAGTAACATCTACATATCTGACAAGTGGCTCGCCTGGCCGAAGTGTGGTCAAAAGCTCTAGCTTAGGACGTGGGTCATGCTGTTGGTAGAGGACACAGCCGGTTGGTTTAAGTGGTTCTCGGACAATGATATTTGTGGTCATATCAACGACCTCGAATGTAGCAGAAGGCGCGGTTGTTATGGTATCGATTATTCGAGGGCGCATATCGTCGGCGTCTAATTGCATTGGGACTTCTGGGACGAGGAAACGCTGGCGGCCACGGGTCTGCACGGTGATAGCTTCAGCACCGGTGTTGATGACTGTAATCTCAACTTGCGTATCATCTTGGCTTTCGTGTCGTTTCATTCGTGTTTGTATATTTAGAGGCCAAGGCAGAGATGACACCACGTTAAAGATGGCCCGACCATCTGTCTTCCTGTTGAAGAGCTTTCGCTTCTCGATCTGCGAAGATGAATCTCCTTCCCCATCAACATGCAGGTATGCATCGCCGGATAAACCGAATATATCGTCTTTGAACGTTTTCCCGCCCACGTCTCCTCCTAGTTTCCGTTGAAGCGCGTACTTCTCGCCCGTCTTGAATAACGATGCAAGCTCGCTGTTTGGATTCACGTGGTAGTGATATACTAACAACGACTTTCTCCAGTTTTCGGTTCTGTCAACTGGTGAAGGTAGCGTCAAATATGACTCCTCGTTGTCATTACTGGGACTCAGTTGTCCAGTGTCAACTTCTATATATTGCTTGGTTGTCGGATTGTGTTGACGCAGTGAGAGATGATTATGAGAAAGAGCATAGGGAACATCGCGAATTGATTGTTTGGTGCTTAGGCGTAGAGGTCGGGGATCTGTGTCTTCTGGTGAACGACGACAGAGACCAAAGACGATGCTAAAGGGTAGTTTGCCCTCTTGGTCAAAGATTCTGTATTTACTGGTGATCACTATGTGGATTTTCAGGTCGACCATGGTGCAGTAAGATTGTGGTTGAGAACTAAATGAAGCTCTTGGAAGCAACAAAAGACCAGGGTTAGTAAGAGGGTGAGCTGCTGTGAGTCATCTAGGACGGAGTTGCATCCGCTACGTCATATTCCATGCATTGCCAAGAGAATATGTGAGGCTGTCGAGAGCTTTTTGAATACAGCGTCGAGAATTCTTGTCTACTATACGTACTTTCAACTTGAGACCGTACACTACTCTACCTCCATCCACGTAGCCTGCAACTGAGCAATCTGCATCCAGTCACTCATCTTATTCGCATCAGCCATTCCAGCATGCATGTTATTCATCATGTTAGCAGCCGTGACCCCATGCTCCGTCTCATAGTATCCAACAGAACTATTCCCATGCCAGTTCCCATCCGTCGTACCCATAATGGACGCAGTGCTATTCATCCCCTGGTACATCAGACTCAACTGGCCCTGCTGCATGGCCTGCATTCTCTTGAGGTTCATCATGCTCTGTATCATCTCAATCTGGGGGACTGTCGCGTTATACACTTGCACACGCTTGTTGCCAAATGCTCGGAACTCATCCAATGCTTTCTGCGACTCTGGCGATCCTGGAGGTCCGGCGTTGCAGGCAGCGAGCCACATGTTGCGCATTCTGGGCGACCACATCTGACAGATCAACGACCGCTCATCGTAAACGCTCTTGACAGGAATAGACTCGCCCAGCGACGTGTCGGCCACGAAGTTGAGATAGCAATCCTCGCAGGCCAAAGCCTCAGGGTATCCCCACCACTTGCTCTTCTCTCGGCTCTTGATGCCAGGACAAGTAGGCACTCCAGCCCATTTCTTGACGTAGTCGGTGTAGTAGCTAAACACGCCCTTGTCAAGTGCCTCAGCGAACTTTGTGATGAATGCGCCCCATCGTGGACTCGCAGGGTTAAAGTTGCAGACGATATCGACCGTAGCATCGCGCTGGGCAGGCTCAAAGAACCGCTCGAGGTTAGACGTCTCGAGGACTCCTTTGTAGCAAGCCTCGCACACATCTAATTCAGGACAGCCTCCAGCGACAGTCCACCACTTTCCACCAACGATTCCGTTCTTAGTGCATGGAACAAGGCCAGCTATAGCATTTGCTGCATTCCAAAAGACATCAAAGTCGCGTCTGTAGATAGCGGCTTCAAGAGCTATACTCATGTTAACAGCTGTATCAGTCAGATCGCATTTCCACCGTTGCCCGATCGACTCGACGAAGGAATCGAAACCAGGTGCTTGCTCGTATCGTTCAAACTCGTTACCGAATTTGGTGAAAGCTAGTTTGTCCAAGTAGCAAGTTTCGCAAATGTGCATGTTGTTGATCTTGCGACGATGAAGAAACCAATGGCCGTTGATGGATTCCAACGCTTCTCCTTCGCAGACGGGAAGATTGAGACGGGTCCTCGAGGCCTCTACAAAGCCTGACCAATCGTTTTGCTTCGACATTTTGAGTGCAGCTGTTGAAATGTAGGGAATGCACATGTCACACATCCATTTCTCGTCTTGGCCTTGTTGTCTGTAAGGTGAGAAACGAGACTCGAATGCAGTGCCTACAATTCGATCTTCGTAGCAGGCCTCGCACGATATAAAGCCGTCGATTTCATTATTGGCCATTCCGTACCACTTTATGCCATCCGCACCAGTAGACCAGACTCTTCCTTTGCAGTCTGGAACATTCAGGCTCTTTTCCATAAATGCCCGCAGGCCATTTATGTCATTGGTCTGAAGAGCCTGCGGCCAGAGAACCTCCCTCGCTCGAGGAGACCAGAAACCGCACTTAGACTCGGTACCTTCTGGCTGATGAAGGCGCTCGAAATGACTTGAGAGATGGGTTCCTGCGACGTGGTCCGCATGGCATCTTGTGCAGATGAGATACTTTGGCACATCTTTGGAGCGATACCAGTCAAGCGCGTATCCTATGCTTCTATTCTCTGGACAGTAAGGAAGGGTATCAGAAGGTGGTCCGTTCGCTTGGCATGGCGGCGGTCCTCGTGGTCCTTCTTGGTTGACTGTGGGTATAACACCTGGCGCTTGTGGATACTGATTCCCGTTTTTCATGTTAAGGTTACTCATCTGAGTTGAAAGCGAAGCCAGAGGATCTTGTGGATAGCCATTTTGAGCTTGCTGACTCGGAGTATATGTATCCGTAATTACGCCCGTTTGATGAGTAGGCTGAGGTTGATAACCAACCTGAAAGTGCTGGCCGGATGTGACGCCCACGGGGCTTGTAGGCGCTTGTGTAATATGGGTAACACCATTGGGGCTTTGCTGCGGTTGAGGCGCGGGTGGATAATTGTAGTGACCATTCGAACTTGGAGTTGGCTGGGGTATAGGCTGCGCATAGTGCGTTTGAGAAACTTGCTGATCAGCAGGCGGGCTGTAGGTCTGGTATTGGCTTCCTGCCAAGCCTAGCGAAGACGTTGGTGCGCTTTGTTGGTTTAACTGAGGCGGGGGAGGCGGATAGTTGGAGATTTGGCCTGCGATCGAAATAGGCCGTTCCACTGCTGGCGTACCCTGAGACTGAGGTGCTTGCGCCTGGGGTGACGGGTGGTAGAGGTTACCATGGGATACTGGAGCGCCTTGATGAGTTGGGCTCGTTGGCTGAGGCAATGGGGTTGGCTGCTGGGAGATTGGACTCTGGTAGTACTGCTGAGGTGGAAGTGTCTGAGGATATCCCTGCCCTTGGGCACCTGTGTCAGTGTGGGTTATCGGATGTGGTGCTGCCTGAGGCGCTGGCGATGACACTGATGGACTGGCCGAACTAGGTTGTTGATATTGCAACGGCTGTGGAACTGGGCTTTTATCATGCTGTGAGAGCCCCTGAGGGGGTGCTTGCATGTGACTAGCCGAGGCTGGTGGATGTTCTACTGGCGGAGATGCTGTTGACAATACCACTGGCTCATGTGAATTGACTGCGCTGGTGGGTTGATAGTTGTGGTGCGAATGAGCAGCAGGACCCTGATGATTTTCTTGTGGTGACACTACCTGTGGAGAGCCGGGCCCAGGACCGAACGAGTTGACGTGAGTCACAGGATGAGGTGTTGGCTGAGCTGGAGGTGTTGGCTGAGCTGGTGGTGCTGGGGGTAGCGGCTCATTGGGATTGACGCCGTTTACCTGTGGGTATTGGTGGTATTGCTGTTGAATAGGGCTCTGATGTGCAATGCCAGCCTGTTGATTGTGCAAAGAGTGCTGGTGCAGCTGAATATCAGGACTCTGGTAGTGTTGTTGTGGCAGCGCCTGAGGATGTCCCTGAATATGGCCCCCCGCGGCTGCTGGGTTTGGTGTTGGCTGAGACATTAGTGGTGAGATTGCATGTTCATACGGGCTCACCAAGCTCGCATGTTGGTGGTGCGGCTGTGAAATGGGACTGTGGTAGTGTTGCGGCGAAAGCACTTGAGGAGGACTCTGCCCGTGACTGGGGGAGCCGCCGTAAACTGCAGGCGCATGTTGCTGGGAAACCGGAGATGATACTCCTACATCATGTAAGCTGGCCTGTTGGTGATGCATCGGCTGCTGAGGATATGCTGAAGCGGCTGTTGGTAGTGATTGAGCCAGCGGTTGAGGGGTTGCGGCTGAAGGGCTCACAAGTCCGTGCTGCTGTGGCTGCTGGTGAGGATGATGAGAAGCGTCATATCCAGGCTGGGTCGTTTGAACAGGATGGGCTGGAGAATAAATGGGCGACGCTATCTGTGTCGCTTGATGGAGTACTGGGGGATAACCTGAAATGGTAGGAGAACTGTTCTGTTGTGCTGGAGACGATGGAGAATCCGAATGATAAGTAAAGCTCGGTTTAGACTGGAGTGGCCCATAAGGCTGCGACGACGAAGGGGCAGGAGACTGCTGAGCATGGGGTAGAGCGGTTGTGTAGGTGTTCTGTTGCGAATGAATCGAAGCAGCACTGGGAGCACCCGAGTTGGCAGGATACTTGGACTTGATGTTATTTGCGAGATTTCCGAGTAAACCTTTTCCAGCTTTGTAAAAGGACTGTGCAGTTGATTGTAGCCCGGCTTGCGTCGGCGGACCTGTGGGCGCTGACGGCGGAGGAGCAAACTGAGCGGGAGAAGACGGCTGCTGCGGAGTTGGTGCCACTGGATGAGCTGCGTATCCTTGGGTGGGAACCTGATAGCTGTACTGTTGATTAGGAGGGTATTGGGCAGTGTATTGAACCTGGTGCGCCTGAGGGATTTGGTTGCTTTGATGGCCTACAAGAGGCGTGTTGTAATAAGGCGGGTTACTCGCCATCTTGTTCATTTGCTCAACAATGAGATCAACAGAACTTACAGCTTTGGCTAGAAGAAAATAAAACGACCCTACAACTTCAAATATCCTTATTTTCGGGGACGTCTTGTATTTAGCACTTCTCCCAGCGGTTAAAAGGCTGAGTCTGGACCGGTCTATGCATTCAGCTGAAGCATTAGTCTCACTTTCACAAGGCACAAACGCCAACATTTTATCCTGAGAACGCCTTGTGAGGACGAGAATCTGAAATGTGGCGTTTTACTCGCTATCTGAGACGGCCTATTCGCTCTGCTTACTTTTCAGCCGCAGTCTACATATCTCAACTGAGAATGTGGCAGGTTTGGTGCACCAAAAGCAGCACATTTACATCTATATGCATGTATGTCACTCGGGATCCTAAGAGGTCTCAAACTAACCTCTCTTCTGTATAAATTCAATATCGTTACCTATACGACGTATCACCGATCTTGGGCACTCCGCACCTGACAGTCTTATGTGCGCTGCCACAGCATAACCTCCAAGTTCATATTCTCTTTCATCCACAGAATCTTCACCCAAACAGGTTAGAGGTTCGCCAATATCCGGTTCATGACGATAGGCTCCCCGAAGGTTGACCTGTTGTTGAGTATCTCAAGACTCGCCATCAAGTTCGCCAGTTCAACTGATGTCGTGCAAATGCAGGCTTTCCTTGAATGACGGTTGCATCTCGCATCTCGCATAACGCTCAATGGCGACTACTGCTTGAATGAAGGATTCCATCTCTGAGGTCCATCCAGAGACTGCACTTACCCGTGACATGTATCCTCGAAGGTTTTCGTACGAAAGTGGGCTAAATTGCACCCTCCAGGTATCCGTTCCCGTTGCATCTTCTCCTCCCTGGACATGTACAACGATGGTATACGTGTCTGTTGTCCGCGTATAGAAGAGTGACCTGTGAGTCACTAAACGTTCTACGTGTTGGTGTTGGTCATAAACTGTGGTAGCTGCCCCGTTGGGTAGGGACTCCTGTTGATGGTGGTGCCGGGGGTCGAATATGATCAAGAGCGCTCGTTCTGCCTGATTCTGGAAGGGGATTATGTGGAAAATAGGTTCGAACAATGTTTGGTATTTGAGGTCTAGACGTAAATGGTGTATGGTGGCACGATAGCTTCAAGTAAGGTAGTCAAGGCAAGTGCTGAGAAAACTTGTTGATGAGCTCAAAAAAGCGCGCGTGTCAAGGGAAGGTGAGAAACCTTTTATAGTTCAAATTACATGGCAAATAATGCATGTTTTACGTTGAAACACTGTCTGGCGCAATCTGGATAAACGAAGTGTATTCCTTTTCGAAGCACATCGCGCCTTGCGCCTGACAAGCCATCAGATATTTGCCAACTCTGGCTTTAACTGTTAATACCCGACCCTATGAGCAGGGATAAACAATGGACTGAGGGCGCAAATGTATAGCAACGTGGACTGGAGTATGGTATTGCATACAAGCGATGAGCAATCAATCACAACCGCAACGCTTAAATTCTGATCAAGTGGGAGAATCAGAAGTAGTGACATTGCCGACATGGCAACTGTGAAGCCGTGCTGACTTGGAAAGAACTATTTAAGTTGGGAGTCGTGACATTTAGCGACCCATAGTAAGTTTTTGAATAGCATTGAGTCAATATTATTCCTATTATTGCTATGTCCTGATGAGGCGAATCAAAATGGATCAAAACGAAGTTCCCTTTATCGCGATGCGATATCATGAAATTGGCACCTAAAAGCGACCTCCCATTCCCATTTAGAAATAAAATTCAACGGCCTTCTTGGTTGCCATGCACTTTGCGCTCCCAAATCATGATACGCAAATTTGACGTCTCCCTCAAGCTCACGATTCTCTCATACACAGGCGAGAGAATTCCCAGATGTTCCCGAACCCTGCGGGAATCTCCATTCTTAGGCCCATCGTTTCTCTCAAGCCTGAGCATCAGGTCCATGACGTGTTTCGATTCCGTGGCAATGCAGGCCGTAGTCAAAATCGGGTCGTCCGCCTGGGAATTCACGATGACTTGGACTGCATGGCCTACTGTTTCCACGACTCCGGCGTCCGTCTCACGTGTTTCTGCAAGTCCTTGAATAGCTGTTGCGTTTGGACCAAAAGAGAGATGCCAAGTAGGTATGCCTACTTCGTCTCCGTCGCCCGTGATATAAGCAATGATGGTCGATGGGACAGGAAGCCCCTGGTCCGACAAGCGATCAACACATGCATCTCTATCGTATGTGTGGACAGGATCATTGACACGCAGACGGTTCCATTCTCTCCAATGTCTAGAGTCGAACTTGATTAATGATTGCTGCCTCGGCATTCTGCAGTGATGTTCCGGTGGTTTCGACACGTTGTATCGGCGTGATAAATGGCTGTTAAGAAGTTTTGTGACCGGGGCTTAGAATGAGGAGTGACTGAGTTTGGAACAGTTCAGATCGAGACAGGCGAGACGACTTTTGTAGATGAACGGCTTAGAAAAGGTAACTCACTGCACCTGAATATTGATACTCTATTTTGCTCTGATGCGACTGTAAGTTTGTCACACTACGTATCAGAGACTTTGTTTGATGATCAAATACCATTCAGTATCACACATTATTTGCTTATCACAGAACATACGAACATGGTCACGGTAAGTATCAGGGGTTTTGTTTGATCAAATGTTATTCAGCATTACACTTGACCTGTTCATCACGGGACATACAAACGTAGTCACGGTAATGGGGTCTCTGGAACTAATCACTACCAGTGTCGCTATTTGCAGTTGTTCATGGACTTCACAACACTCATGCTCCCGCTGCACGTATAAAAATTACCATGGCTCAGGTCACTTGAACTCGCATTGTGCTCTGCATCGCATCTCCTCCCAGCTTAGGCCATTGAACCCAGCTGAGTATTCGTGTCAGACATCTTTGCCTTGATCACTATACGTCACGAGTCAGCCAACATGGCCAAGAAGGTGATCCCACTCGCCACCTTTGACACCAAGATCCCTCTCAAAGACGTGGTATCTTTCAGCCGGCTGAACAGAATACTGCAGGATGCCTATGGGCCCAAGCACTTTACACTGCGTGTAGTAGATGATCACTATGTCATTGGAAGACCAAGCAACCACCCACCTACTGTTCACCAGTTACTCAAGAAGAAAGGCATCATTCGAATCCGCACCAACCCTGTTCAGCCCTCCAAGACGCTGTCCAAAGTCACCAAGCGCCCGAGGCCGACGAAGTATGATCTTATGATGGAAGGGTTGGAAAAGAGAAGATTGCGTCGACACTGGGATGGGCGGTTGTATCACTGAGAGCAGAGCGGGTTGTGGGCATTATGAGTTGAGAGCAAAAAATGCCTGATCATTCTTTTACGCAGCCAACACCCAAGCCTTTTGGGTATCCTGGTTTCATTAGTGCTTTTTATCATGTTGTTACTGGCTATTGCCACGTTGGTGAACTGGTGCCGAATGTTGCGGAAACACCTATACGATAGCATCGTAGACTTGAGGAGTCTCCTTTCTTCTTTCATAGCTAATGTCAACGAGTAATTGTGCAACAAACCTCTCTTCGCCATTGATATACCATGCTCTAAAGGCTTGTTCCAAAAGCAAACGAAGCAAGGCCTTCCTTATGGAATCGGGCCAGATGTGACTTATAGTAAGTGACGCCATCTGGATAACTGAGGATGATGACATTATTTTTCAATATAATTATTGCAAAAATGTTAAAAGATAACAATGCTCTGTAATGTTAGTAATACATATGTATGGGTATATATATACAAAAAAATTTAAGCAAGATCGTTCCCTATCGTTTCATTGCGTATGTGTTGTTGTCTATACTCTCAATCTCCATTACCACGTCATTCCGCACGTAAATACCGGCCATGTCCTGTTCCGTGGAATTACGGGAATCGATTGTTCGACTTGAAATGAACGTCCGAGGGCCCTCCTTGCCCTCAATGAGCTCGAAATCTCCAGGCAGTCCTTGCTCTGGGTCTGCAAGTTGATGTGTTGAGCTGGTCTCGTCTTGCTCTTTGTCCTTATTTGTGCGGTTGATGGTGGCCAGGCGGATGGTGGCGAGACGGGTGCCGCCGTGGGTTGTTCGGCTGATGGGGTGGCTGCTTCCAGCTGAGCTGAGGAATTTCTTGGGGAGGATCTTTGTAAAGATTGGTCGTAGTAGTGGGAAACAACCTAATGGTCAAGTAAGTATGTGAGCTTTTGATGTCTCGACAAGTCTTACCAGAGACAATGGCGATGTTGATCTCCACAGCACCCCACATGTTGGCTGGAGCTACGTCGCGGGGCATCTGTGTAGATTTCGGATCGTACATGATGGAAGTGACAATAACAAAGACAGAAGCAAGACAGACACTATTGCTATCAGTTGAGTTCTCATAGCCATCATCATATTCACTCACACGAAACCAACAACAAAGAGAGCGGTGATAGCAATCTTTTGCCCAAGGCGAAGACGCAATTTAAAGACTTCAATAACGGGCAAGGCCAAGATGAAAACGTCGAGAATGAAATGAGTGAGACAAGTGCCGAAGAAGAACTGAGCGTCATTGATGTTGCAAGTAGCGTCTACAATGGACTTATCCCAGTAGGCCTGCACAGGAACGCAGCGAAATGTGACCATGAACGTGCGAAGAATGATCCAAGCGACGCTGGCAATGAGTAGTATCTGAATTGGGATGCGAATGGCTGACTGTTTGAAGATGCGCCAGTAGAATAGAAGGATAGACACTTTAGAAAAGCCGATCGAGTATGTGTATGTATGTGAGATGAGGAACTGCATCAACCTCGCGTTGGTGTTGATGTTTTCGTATTCTTCTGAGCCGACGGCATCGGGGATAGCTCGACCCAAGTACCAGGTCATAGCCCCTAGGCATACGTTAGCTTTGATTCACAGTTGAAGTGGGACAGGATGTGTTACAGTGTATCATGACAATGTTGTAGCCAGCACCAAAGATCTACAGCGCTTGTGAGTAAAGTTGATCGTTAGGGCTGTAGAGCCATGACTTACAAAGGCGCCTAAGCAAAAGTAATCGTCCCACCACCACTGCACCTTTGTCATGCGCCGTGCAAAGATACGTGCTATTTGCGCCAGAAGAGCCGACACCCACGTGATGATCACGGAGATGATAATGTCGTCCTGGAGAGCCATTGTGGGCGAGGCGACGTTGCGGACGGGTGCCCGCACACAGTAGTTTCTGACTCGGTGGGTGAGGGTGAGATGAGGAAATGCAAAATAGAGTCAAAGCACCAAGCAGCCGGGGATGATCTGCATTTGAATGGGCAAGGAAAAGACATCGAGCATGACTCTGGGCCCCTGGCTTCCACATGGCAATACCAGCCCCTGGAATCTTGCTGGTGGTGCATTACAAACACCGAGTGAACAAAGGATAACAAAGAATAGAGGCTGACAGTTGCAATCGAGACCTGGCACTAAGGAAGCATCTGGCTTGCATTCCTATTGGATCATCTTTCACCATACAGTTGGCACGCATGCTAAACGAGACTATGCTACACGCGGGTCCTCGGGGAAAGGCCTCGATGCATTACCCGTATACTCTTGAGGCAGGGCTCACTATCATGGTCGAATCCGGGGAAAGAGGGCCCTGCCCTGCCCTGCCTGCCAAGCTGCGTCGATGCAACCTGAGACTCTGGGGTAAAAGGAGTGCTGTTCCAGAACGACTGACTCGCTCACCATGGCTAGCCAGAGTTTCTGACAAGGCTAGACCTCGCGCGGACAAGCGGGCTTCGGTGGGTTTGATCCGGTGGGTGCTTGGCAGGGCTGTAGCTGGTAGATGTCCCTGGCCCTGGCTTGGAGATAAAGACCCTTTGTTGCATTGAGGATTTCCCTCGTATCGAGTTTTGTGACGTAGGTTATTCTGAGGGGCGATAATTGGCTGGGTAATTACGCGGTTGATAACGCTACGCTAACTGAGGCCTTTGTTGCCAGGCCAGGCCTCCAGCTGAGACATGAACTGTACAGCAGACCAATGAATAGTATCAGTACAGAAATGTTCTTTGTTTTGGGCAATCTATTTTCAGCTCTTGATTGGCAATCTATCCCATACGGCAGTCAAAGAAACATGGCAGATCCTGTTTCTAGAAAACGTGCTCATGCTATCAATTACGCCTCAGCCGTGCTCAACCGCAACAAGCGACACCTCGCTTCAGCTCACTCAGGGGCATCGCAACACCACGCAGACCCTTGTGAACCTTCGTCCTCGGGTAACTTACCATACAAAGAATTAAGTGTGTCGATCCCCTATCCCATCAAGTTACAAGTTCAATAGCGCAGATATGTAGCATCCGGCGACGATATCCCTTTATGCCACCTATAGCGGCAGCCACTAAACGGCGCCTTATCATTTATAATGGCGCTACTTGGCTGTAGCGCCTAATACCCAATGCCTTCGATGCAGCGTGTAGAGCGTGGCGTGACATTTTCTTCTTGTGCGTCAGACTGGCAGCGATTGAGTCGGATAAGAGTTGATTCATCTGACTAGCTGGCGTTTCTCGGTTTATCCTGGCCGTTTCTTTCAGCCCTGGATCGGACACAGTTTATTCCCGGCAGGGCAGGCGTATGTTTGCCTGTCTAGAACTGTCAACACAGGCCTCATCCTTCAGATGCTAGACTAGACCGTCAAGATGCATTCCAACCCTGCTGCCATGTGCTTCCTTCGTCGATTGGCATTGCATACATATCACCATCAATCGAAACCATCCAGGAACCAGATAAACCACGGATACTTTCCATGGTGTGGCAGCCATCTCATACACGATCGAATCGCAGCCATTCAATCTCCAAGGACTAATGATTTGAGCCCTGTACGCCAAGCGACTACCCCGGACCCATTATCTCTAGTCTACGATAAGGATCCATCACTTCCGCTGCTTCTGCGCCAGTAACTGTTAGCGGCCGACTTCTCAGTTTGAAGCTGCATGTTTTAGGGGTTCATTTGGTTCACGAAACTCTCATCAACGGAGCTGAAAATGATCACAGACAATGTGGCTTGAATGACTCGTCGAGAAGGGTTCTATTGAATGCTAGCCCTGTAATCCAAGCCAAGACTGACGCTCTTCCATCTTCAAGCTAGCCTGGGCTGCGCCTCAGTACTAATATCGCGACGGGAGATAAGCAGATGATCCTTGCGAGGGCGTCATCCTGATTGCAAGCTGATTTATCAAGTCATGAAATGATAAGCCACTGTCCCCAATCCCAATCGTCAGGGCCACCATCGTCATGATATCTTCAAATCGTTGTCATCACTCTCTCCACCTTATCGCCCAGTCTCCCTTGGCGAAACTGGGCTCCACAACCTTTCCTGCCATGACAGCCTCGCAAAGACGCTTCTCTCCCTCTTCGCTGACAGCAAACCCGAAGACGACTCCTCGTCGCGCAGCGCACTTTGTCATTTCGCGCTCCTTAGCTCGCTTCTGTCCCTGTCTGCGCTTCTCGAGCATGGCTTCTGTCTCGTGGATCCTCTCTGCGCGACCCTTTTCGCCGCCGACGCTGCCGTTGACTTCGGAGATGGATTGCGGTGGGCGTATGCGTGTGCCGCTCCTAACGGACATGCGCGCCAAGACATCGCCGTCGATGTAGTCTTCTTGTTTGAGATTTGGCGCGAGGTCTGTGTCCTCTTCGGATGATAGCGTCTCGATTGGGATTTGCACGGGCTCGGGCAGTTCGGTTTCGCTGTGGTTGTCTTCATCTGCTTCCTCGGTTGATGATCGGTTAGGTCCAAAGACGAAGTCCTCAACAGCGCTACACGACACCAAGATTCTGTTATCGCCCTTGCTATTTTTCCCTTTCTTGTGTTTTCCGGCGGCTCCTCCTTTTGTGGGCTTTTTCGCATCAGTCGCATTGCCATCTTCCGCGCAAAGCAGCTTCACAAACGCCCTCTCGAGCTCGCGATCAAGCTTGCCTGGCTTCTGTGTGCGACATCGACTCGAGCAGTATTTGGCGGGAGTGTTCGTATTCGCCGCGGCTGTCGTTCGTCGCGTACTGATGACTCTGCCGCATGAATGGCAATAAGGTGTCGCTTCACCGCCGGGTAGTAGGTAGAAAGGCGCTGGCGTTGCTTGTGACTTGGAGGGGCGACTCCAACTGTCCATCCAACTCATCTTAGCTGGCTCCGGTGTCCTTCGCTGTAATTGAATGTGCGTAGAGAATTCTTGGTGTCGTAGCAGGGAGATGTAGAATGTCTGCAGCGGTGCTTTTCTCGTGATGCTCATGTCGATTTGCGCTTTGTTCGACTGGTAGAAGTGACATAATTTGTCTTTGAGGCATGCGGCTTTGATGACGTCAATGCCGTCATCGAGACGAAAGGGACCTCGAGAGCAACATTTCGACCACCAGCGTATATGGGTCAGGCAAATAAAGCAAAGCAACTATTACCTTCTCAGAAATCATTTTCAAGCATCCAGCTAGCAGTTGAGTGGTAGCGTAGTACATATAGTCCTCTTTCTTTGGTGTTGTTGTGGCTTTGGTCTAGGGTAAAAGACATCAAATTGAGCATCTTGATGACTCAATGAGCTCAGACAAGAGATAACAAACACTTGATAAAAAGCAATATAGAATGAGGATTAAAAGAAATGATTTTGATTTTTTTCGTATGGACTTTATTAGCTGCATAATCTGTTACTAATTAGGTGCAAAGAGCAATTATAATTGTCGTGTGCTGAATGTGGTGAAACGGCCAAGCATGGTATGCTAAGTAGTTCATGCTCACGAACACCGATCGCAAGACATATTGGAACATATCGACATAGCATTCCTCAACGAAGTTTAACTTCCCTTACTCCTTCAACATCCAGTTCTGGCCCACCTTACGAAGCTCGACATGAGTCGGCTTCTGACGACTGTTTTTCCTCTCAATAGACTCATTTCATCCACACCATGCTCCATTCTGGCCTTTTCTTCTGCATCAATGGCAAATAATACGGATGCTGTCGAGACTTTCATGACACCGATTCCTGCTTGAGCTGTTTCGACAATGATGCAGGTGAGGAGGAGTATGGTTAATGCAACATGTATACTCAAGAGTGCCAACCATTCCTATCGCACTTGAACGTATACTTGGTTCACCAGCGATACCCCATCAATATTTGGCTCGTCGGGAAGAAGTCTGTTTCGAAGATGTCAGTATATAGACATGTCTAGGTTTGGCTTGCTCACGTGTTTGTAAGGCTGTTGGCCACATTCAATGCTATGCCATCCACAGCAATCCACCAAGCCTTTTCCATCTCCTGCCTTTCTAACATCTTGCCACCCTTGGCGGCACGTTGTGCGATTTCATTGGTGGCTTGTAGTAGCATATCGCTGCCTGATGTGCCCCAAAATCTTTCTGCCAACCTATAAATGCTTTGACCACTCAGAGACTCATTCATATGGCTTCAGATCACTAAGAAGTTTAACCCGCAGACTGTATAGATCACTCCATCTTCGGTCGGTGAGCTGAAAGACCGATACCCAGGGCTGCTTTCGTCCATTCGGAAGGGCGATATTCTGAATGCTAGAATAAAAGTCGAGATCCGCTTCAACAAGGTGGGTGATGTCTGGAAGCGACATTAGACATGACAGGCGGGACAGAATGGAAATCTGTATCACAAGAGGCGTGGAACCTACTGGTGAGTTCACGGAATATGGCAAGTGTGTCGAATTGGGGCCATTCGCAGTTCGCTGTGGCACATCTTGGTTCTCGGGATGGAATTTCATCAGTCACTAGACTGTGAATTCCTCCTTTAATTCCTCTTGCAATAACTGGCTCATTCACTGCCCATAATTGTCAACCGTTGTTCCCTTAAAAGGTCTCGTAAAACAAAGATTGTTGAGTGTAAACTTTGTTAAAAGCAATTCCATGTAATAACGCGTGGGTAGTAACCTACTGATGGCATACTGAGGGTTCCAGTTCTCTGCTAGCCTCCATGCCACCGCATCTCCCTTTCTTGTACTCGCAACGTCCTTCGATGGATATGTCACAGCGAATTGTGTGATTGTCGACGTTGCAATGGTGGTGCTTAAAATGAATGCAGCAATGATGCCGACTAACCTGTATTCGTCAGTCTCTATAAAGTGCAAATAGTCAAAGAGACTCACTATCCCTTGGTATGAGTAAGTAGATTCAAACTACCCCCTAACCCTCTTGATGCCTTATCAAACGCTTTAAAATCTTTTAGTGGACGTGGCTTCTTTTTGAACTAAGTCCACTTTGCCTGTACTAAGCCTTCCGTTACAGGGATAAGAAGGACCGTTCTGCATAGCGTAGCTACACAGGCTAATACGGTATTCAGTGTAATACCAGATGGCCAATCGGGCATGGGTTTGTTATTGAACTTCCTCAGAACAACGGCGAAGATTGTCAAAGCAACAATACTAAAAGCACGGCAAAGCATTTCCTGCCACCAACCGTCGATAATGCGCCATGGCGACTTTGCGTAGTCTTTTCCCTGTTGTTGTTTTGTTTCACCGTTGGGAATGTGTTTTTTCGTCATCGCTTCATAAGCCATGAACATACTGGTAATGGTATTCGCATCGTTGCATGGTGTTATTTGAACTACACTGACAGGTCTCCTACCATCAGGGTTCGCTTTCGTGGTTTCTTTGAACCCGTTTTCTTGATCAAAGAGAAGCGGTTCACTTGCTGGCTCAATTGCACGAGGCTCATTGCTGATGAATAGTATACGAGCGTCACCTGAGCTAAAAGGTTTTTGCTTTACTGGAAAGTTGTGTTCGGGTTGGGCGTCCATTTTAGAGTGATATGAGTTGCACGAATAACTTCAGCCAAAGCCAGTGTAGAGTTGAGTGGTGTTGTGTAAAACAACGCACAAACATAGTCCCTCAGTCATATATAGAAATTCTTAGTCCGGAAAACAATATCCTCGAGCTTCCCCTTATAGCTGAAAGGATTCGAATCACCAACATACTCTTCCAGAAGCCAATGATGTTGTTATCTGTAACAAAGAAACGTGCCTTTGCGGGCCGGACGTACTGCGATTGATGGATAAAACCTGTTATCACAGGGGGTAAGTAATTGATTCAAGCCAGCAATTGCTTATTCTGGGGTCCAAAGTAACGTCTAAATGCTTGTTGATGGCGCATGACAATGAATTGTCATGATAGGTTTGTCAGGAACATGAGAAGAGTGCAGTGTATACTGGTCCTGCCGACGGAAGAACAAGTAAGAATAATCCCCGACTAGGTATTGTTTTGAGTTATTAGGGATGAAGTATTCGGTTCATATTCGCTTGATAGAGTGGAAGTAAGGTTCTGTACGGAAACCATATAGAATTGCCTGTTTAATAACGCAAGACTGATAATCCATACTGCCTAGCTTTCGGAACCAATGAACTGCTGGAGCACTACTTCACGTTTGAGATAACACTTTAGAGACATAACTGTCTAATACTACGAAAGAGCCATTCATGGAATGGACTGAAAAAGATCCCAAGCGGAAAACTCCTACAATTGTAGGATATGCTCTATGGTTGCACGTAGATGAGATCGAGCAAGTTGATCATGTAACGCCAGTCATTAAAGCTGACAACAATCTGAATACCATTCCATATAAAGAATGACCATAAGCTTTATGTGATTTGTGCGGCTAGCTTGTGCGGACTGAAGGCTTGCTGTCAAGTTTGGATGGTGGCAAAGAGCAAGCCAATTGTGTGGAATGACGGGTTTAGCGAAAGAGGCTCAATCGTGAGCAGAATGTAAGCATGACCAAAACTGTTGGACCTGACTCCTTGGAGAAGCGCCCAATCTATACAATTTCAAGATTGCAAGTTATTCACTTCTAATTGAGACTTGGAGAGTTATAAAGTCAAGATTGGGTAAATAGAAGAAAATATCGTACCTTAGTTTGCCAAGGAGCTTTATTCACAAAGACGTGTATTGTAGGATGCCCTACCTATTCGACAATCCTTGTCAATAAAAAGCCAGCAACATCTGACATAAGCATTAATGTGCTGTGCCATTTACCGTCAGCATCGAAGTTATCTTAGCGCTTATATGTTATACGTTATATAAGAAATCTCTTCGTACTGTTCTATACTGTTATCCTCTGTGACTCAACCCTTTTCTCGCTCCCTACACAATATCAGCCCTTAACCGTCATCATGGTACGCTTCATCACGGACCCACGTGGACTCGGAGACCCGAACAGTGAAGCGGTTCCACTTCTTGTCATCGGAGCCGGTCTCCCTCGCGCTGCAACTTCATCAATGCAAGCTGCCTTTGAGAAGCTCGGTTTCGGACCATGCATGCACATGGCCGAGATTCTCCCTCACCCATCCCGCATGCGTCTATTCATCGCAGCCGTCAGAGAAAAGGATGATCAAGTACGCCAAAAGATGGTCAAACAGCTGATCCACGGGCACCAGTCTATCTGCGATCTTCCCGTTGTGTACTTCACACCCGAGATGATGGACGCATATCCTGACGCCAAGATTGTTTTGAACCAGCGACCAGATGCAGAACTCTGGGCACAAAGTGCCGCAGAGAGTTTCAGGTTCTTTTTTAGCCCGTGGTTCAAATGGGTTGGGCTGTTGTGGTCTGCAGACCGACTATGGTACACCCTCAACATGGAGTCAGTGAAACTGTGCGAGACCAAGTTTAGCAGCTCGGACATTTTCTCAGCTCACATGTACCACGCTTACTACGATGACGTTAGGGCTGAGGCCAAGAAACGAAACAGGGAGGTTTTGACGTTCAAGGCTGAGGATGGCTGGGAGCCTCTTTGTAAATTCTTGGGCAAGGATGTTCCAGATGAGCCGTTTCCACGATTGAACGAGAGGAAGACGTTCCAAATAGTCAAAATGATTTTCATTACAAAGGGGATTTTGTCTTGGGCGGCGCTGTTTGGCGCTTCTTGGGGGTTATGGAAGGTCACGTCCCATTTCTTGTAATTGTTACTAAAACGTATTTAAATAGCCTCTGTTAATTGACGACTGTTTCTATCCGCCCAAGACTATTGTTGTCTTTGTAGATACGAAAAAAGAAAAAAGATACAAATCGCTTTGCTAACTGGAGGGTTCGAACCTCCGCGGTTTCCCACTGCGGGTTTGGTTTCGTATGATAACCTAAACACAGCGCCTTAACCACTCGGCCAAGTTAGCGATGATGATTTTGATGGACGTGTGGCTGCTACCAGACGCTCATGATTGTACCCTCACACAATGCGACGAAAAGCAAGGCCAGTTGGTCGTGTAGTCCAAGGCCACAATTACATTAATTGGTAGCGAGTGTGACCGAGTAAGGCCTCGTTCCTGACAAAGATTCAAACTGTTCTATGACATAATTGAGAATGTGACATGAAAAAAGCCAGCGACGATGCATAGTCGTTGCTCTGTGTTGGCCTGTTGCAACAAGTCGAGGGTCGTTGACTAGTCTCGGTTCGTGAAGCCGAGCGTTGAGCAAAGTTCAAGCGTTTTCAAGCCAGGAGCATTCCCTACTGCTTGTGGTGGCGGTGGGGGTTAATAGAAATTCTCGTGAGCATCGTTCGCAACTAGCCTTGTTGAACAAGGTGGCGGTGGGGGATAAGCATATTCTAGAACATCGTATCATCCCGCAACGGTCTGAATGCTACATACCTATGCTGGGACAGTTACGTACATTGTAGTTATAGCTAGAGCTTGTTGGAGTTCATGTTCCTAAGTTGTTGGCTTCAAATTTCTACTGTCTCTGTGTTAAATCATGCTTGGACAGTCACACTCGTGTGATGTGCACTTAAACAATTGTTCCAAATTTCTTGAAGAACCCGCAATCCTCATCCGTGCAGATGCTAAGTCACATATGCATAAGGCAAATAGATAGCTATTGATAGACATTCCCTTCCAAAGTGCGAGTGGCATACACCTACATCGGCTCCGCAACCCGATGCCTCACATCGGCTTCTACCCCAGAACACGCTAGGAACGTGGAGTAAACCGAAAAAAGGGGCAGGGTTCGGAAGCCTCATCAATGACCATACCAGGTGACGTTCTAATCTCCCGAGATCAACACTAGAACGTAAACTTGTCAGTCTATTTGGTGTTACAGAATGCGATAGACTGTAGCGTTCGGATGTCTGGCCGAGTAATCAACCATAGAGTCTTGTCCTCAGATGTGCGGGGGACTATGAAGTCCGGCCATGTATAGGATATAAATGTTCGCTGACCCCTCTCTAGGCCTATGAACCTATACATAAATCGAGAAGCATCACCAGGTCAAATAAGAAAAAGCCTTGTACTCTTCAGTCAACTGGCCGCCCAAGATGCCTGCTCTCCTCACTTCTTCCCCCCCTCCACCTCACGTTGTTGGCCCTGCTACCAAGCGTGCAACCAGACCATCCAAGAAACTCCCTCAATCTCTTGTTGACAGCGCCAAGATCGTCGACCGAGAGTCATGGAACCCCGACAAGCACCTGGCCTTTCAACCACCCAGCAAAATCCTCACCATGAAGGACATTGGTCTTGAGGGCCACGGCATCTCACCCAACGCCTGCTCCGACCCTTTCCCCCTGTTCACCGAAGAAGCCATCCGCCAGATGCGCGCCGAAATCTTCAGCGAACCTGTGTTGGAGAATTGCCAGTATGCATCTACATTCAACGCTAACATGGTTCGAGGCATGGGCCATGACCTTGCTCCCTTTACTTACGACGCCTGGCACTCTCCCGAGACACTCGCCAAAATCTCTGAAGTTGCTGGTATCGAAGTTGTTCCTGCGTTCGACTTTGACGTTGCCAACATCAACATCTCTGTTAGCGACGAGAAGAATGCAGAGATCTCTGTCGGAGAGAATAAGCTTCGTGATGGTGCCGACAATGATACGCTTTCGTCTGTTGCTTGGCACTATGACTCTTTCCCATTCGTCTGTGTTGTCATGATGTCTGACTGCACAGGAATGGTGGGTGGTGAAACTGCTGTGAGGAAACCTGATGGCGAGGTCATCAAAGTCCGTGGACCTGGAACTGTAAGTTAAAGCCTATACTCCTGCTCATCTACGCTTACTCATGTGCACCAGGGCACTGCTGTCATTCTTCAAGGTCGATACATCGAGCATCAAGCTCTCAAGGCCCTCGGTGGCCGAGAACGCATCACCATGGTCACAGCTCTACGACCAAAATCTCCTTTTGTCCGCGACGAATCCGTCCTCACCGGCGTTCGAGGTATCAGTGATCTGGATCAGCTCTACCACCAATACACCGAGTATCGTCTTGAAATACTCGAGGAACGACTTCGTGCCAAGTCTGAAGAGGAGCGCCAGCTTGCCTTGGCAAAGAAGAAGTACGACATTCCCAGCATGCGTCGCTTTCTAGAGGACCAGAGAGCTTTTATTGATGCTATGCTCACTGAGCTGGTCGAGGTTGAGGATGATTGAAATAATGGTTAGATGGGATGATGAGGAGGTCGAAAAGCATGATGTTGCACTGAGCATTTGGAGCCAGGTTTAGATCCTCATGGTTTCTTGCTTCGTAGCGTAGATTAGAAAGCGATAGATTCTATTAGCAATTCAAACTGACATTACTCAAGATCGTTATAGCAACTTAGTCTCGACCATGGATAAAGGATTCCAGCCGTGATTAAAAAATACTTTAGCAATATTACTCAAATCTTGATGTCATTGCAATCTATATCCGATGTCCATCAACCCAATTTAGAGCGGCTCCAATAAGAAACCGAATTTCGTATCTTCCGTCTTGACCAAAAGATCATCTCGAACACCAGGTCCGCAAGCTCCCGTTCCTACACCAGCAACCTTGGTATCCAACCTAATAAACACAGCATCATCTTCCACCAGATCCGGGGGATGCTTGGCGTTCTGGATAGTCGAATCTCTGTGGTGAGATGCGGCGAAACTAAAGTGTGCTCCGTCCAAGTGACTTGCGCGCAGCCCAATGCTGGGAGACTTGGAGTCTCGAAGGGTTACCCATCTGGTGTCTTCTCTGTTGCCGTTTTCTTGCGGCACGTCGTATGGAACCTGGAGGTCAGATATAGATTCAACATTCCAAATTCCTACGCGCTGAGATGTCTTCTTGTCGGGATAGCTTTCTCCAGGTCCAAGACCAAGCCAATTCACGTGCTCCAATGTCTTGGTACCGTATAGATTTAGTCCAATTCGAGGAACATGTTCGGGGAAGGATCCAGTAGGAGACAGGCGAGTGACGTTGACGCTGAGTGCGCCAGTGAGATGCACCGTGTATTCAATCTCGCAGTCCCAGCCCCAGAAAAGAACTGGTGGCGTAATGAAGGTGTGAGACTTCAGAATAACCTTGTCTGCGCTAGATGAGTCGACTGTGAACGATCGAAGTTGTGACTCAAGGATGTCAACGCCAAATCTCTGCCAATATGGCAAGGATGAAGGAACGTCATTGTCAGTCTTTGGACGCCAGAAGGATGGAATAATAGCGGTTTTAGTCACTGGATCCAAGTTCAACAGTGGCTCGTTGTTCGAAACCCAGCTCTTCAAAGATCCACGCGCTCGGTCAAAGGTGAACTCAAAGTTCTTTCCAGAGATTGATACCGTCGAGGAATTCTCGGTCACGGATAGCTTGGAAGATAATGTGTTAGTCTTGACGATGGCTTCCTTCGAGGTACTCTGGGGTGCTTGGAGCTGATGTTGATGCCAAGCGATTTCATGGCCGGCAGGAGCCCATGGTGTCGAGTGCTTGAGTGTCAAGGAAACTGTCAGGTATACTTCGCCCTCTTTGCTGTAGCGCTGGGCGTCGAGAGGGATAGACACAGAGCGGGACTCTCCGGCTGGGATATCGGGCACATCGAAAGACTCGGCTTGGACCAAAGTCGACCTATATCGCGATTAGCAACATTACCACTCGTCACATCAAGTAAACTTACTTCTCTCCAAGCTGTTCCACCTTAAAAGACGCAGCCAAGTGGCTGAGGTCAGCAAAGTCATGCCAATTCTCAATTCTGAGCTGACCGTCCTTGAAAGAAAGACCAACAGGCTGAATAACCTTCTTGAACTCTGTCAGTCCTGGCGTAGGCTGATGCGCACTGTTCAACAAGCCATCCATCACAAACGTTCCATCATTCGGCTCGTCTCCAAAGTCACCTCCGTAAGCGTAATATCCAGCACCGGAATGATCCTCCTTCCACAGACCATGGTTGGCCCATTCCCAAATAAAGCCGCCCTGGAGACGTGGAAAGTCGCGGAAAGCCTGCTCGTAGTCTTCGAGCCATCCTGGTCCGTTACCCATAGCATGGCCATACTCGCAGAGAACTATGGGCTTCTCGAATTTGCCGTCCTTGACGCCTTCTTCCTTGGCGTACCTGATGAGGCGATCGACAGTGGGATACATGTAGCTGTACATGTGTGTTGTCTCGGCTTCCATGTCTCCCTCGTAGTGGATCAATCTTCCCGGATCGAATTTTGTAGAGAATTCAAACATGGCCCTGTGGTTATCTCCGTAGAAAGCCTCGTTTCCGAAACTCCACATAATGACACTGGCGTGGTTCTTATCGCGGTTCATGACGGCCTGGATACGGTCAAGGTAAGCCTCCTTCCAGGTTGGGTTGTTGGAAGTGAACTCGGCTGCTTTGCCAAAAGCCAACTTCTTTCTCTCTCCATAATCCATTGATTCCGGGATGTCGAGTGGGCGTGCGACAGCGTCGTAGAAGCCGTGGCATTCGAGATCAGCCTCTGCCATTACCCACAAGCCGTACTCATCGCAGAGATCGAGGACTCGCGGGTCATGAGGCTGATGAGCACAGCGGAGAGCATTAATGTTGTGCTTTTTCATAAGAAGCAAATCCTTCTTGGCGAACTCGAGAGGAACAGCTCGACCGAGAAGGGGATGATGCTCGTGACGGTTGACACCTCTGAGACGAATGCGTTTTCCATTGACGGTCATCAGGCCATCCTTGAGCTCGACCTTTCTGAATCCGATGCGTTGCTGGACGTGGTGTAGTACGGTTTCTGAGCCATCGGCCTTCAGAGTCAGCTCAGCTGAGTAGAGGTATGGTGTCTCTGCTGTCCACTTCTTTGGGTTCTCTACATCGAGGGTAAGATCAAGCTTCTTGATCTTATCATCTACAGAGACTTTGGTTGAGCCGATCTTGGCTCCGCCATTGTTGTCCAGCTCAGAGAGGGTAAGTTCGAGTACTGCGGACTTTGGAACAGAGACATCGACAGATGCGCTGAGAGTGGCGTTCTTATAGCTGCTATCCAGGTCTGTCTTGATGAAATAATCTTCCACTCGTGCAGCTGGGAATGAGATAAGATAAGTATCCCGAAAGATTCCTACAGTGCGTCAGTTGTTGTCGCCACATCAAGTGCCGTTTAACTCACCTGATAGCCACCATTGGTCCTGGTCCTCAATATAAGTCGCATCAGACCATTGGTAAACCCTCACAAAGAGCTCATTCACACCCTCACGATCCACAAACGACGAAATGTCAAACTCAGATGGGTTCCTCGCGCCTTGTGCGTATCCGACAAGCGCGCCATTGACCCAGACATGATACGAGCTGTCAACACCATCGAAGCGAAGTCTCAGCTGAGAATCCGAGTCCCATCCTGCAGGAACGTGGAATGTGCGACGATAGCTTCCAGTGGGGTTTTCGGTGGGAACATATGGCGGACAGACTGGGATGGGATATTGGACGTTGGTGTACCAAGGCTTTCCGTGGCCCTGCAATTGCCAATGGCCGGGGACTTGGATCTGACCAAAGGTCACGTCTTTGGCGGTTGGCTCTGGTGCTTCGAGTGGCGTGGTAGCCAGTGCAAAGTCCCATGTGCCATTGAGTGAAATTGACGTATCGGGAATATGGTATGATCGAGTAGGAAGAGTATTCCTCCTAAAGACAGTCTCGTTGATGTAATCTGGACGAGATGCGTCCTCTTGGAGAGGAATTCCCTTGGGCTCGTGCTTGATACTGTCTCCCATCTTATCGCTGAGTATGAACGACACTTGAGAGCTCATGGCTGAGGATTACCTGAGCCTTTATCTTTGACAATCGTCCGCGCAATTACTGATGCCCCGCATCACACGAGGCCCGCATCGTGATACGTCTCAGCAAGTTCTCGCTCAGCAACACGTGCTTCAGACTGGCTCAAGAGACGAGATATCTCCACTAGGATACATGATAGGTGCGGGTACATGGCTTGACATTTGACGATCATGTCCAATTACATACAAACAGCCTGAATGTAAACCAATCACGGCCTACAAAGCCTACCCAGGCCTGTAATCCGGGGATGCCGGGGCCGAGATGGGGTACAGTGGGGGCCGATTATTACCCCTTCCGAATAAGTAAAGCCAAGAAATTAAGTCTACTAACAAATTTTGCTCTTTCATGTGATATAAATATACTAATCTTTATAGAGTATTTGTAGGTTTTAGATATATAGTGTTATAAGCCTTAAGCCATGCTATTGTTATGTTCATTTAATAAGTAATTTTATACAACTTTAAACGGGGTCTATAAGTATGAATCAGCCTTATTTTTCTCAGTAGATCACTGAGGTTAAGCCTCTGGCCGCAGCTTATACATGATATTTTAATTAGATCAAAGCTTTAACTAAGTATGATTTTAATAGCTTAAACTATCAACTGACATTAAACACAAGAAGTAGTAAAAGCAATATAGCTATGAAGCATGGGTAGTTAGAATAAGCAACCAATTGTACTCATCCTTAATCCTAGGGTCTTCTGAAGTTCTTCACTTTAGTACCCACTTGTATAACAAACCTAAGTATCGGTTATCTATAAGTCTTACGAGATGGATTACATCTCATGTGCTATAAAGAGGTGATTGTTCATCAGTCCACAAACAAGCAGCCTGGAAAGCACCACGCGAGCCAATCACACCTGGAAATATTACCCCAGGTTCAAGACTCGGGGATACCGGAGCCGGAGTGGACCTTAGTCCTGGCATTAAGCATTCCAAGGCCAAGCCGTCGAACAAACAAAGGTCAGAACACCATCTCGTGCCTTGGCCACCCCGGTACCCAGTGAGGGGAAACGGTGCAAATCCGGGGACGACATCAACCGGGGTCTGGGGTCAAGGATCTTTTGCATGTCATGAGAGAGGTCATTCGCGTAGGCTACATGCACGGTCAATGTATAAATAGTCATGTCGGTGTCTGAAGCTGTCATCTTCATCCTTGGTTCTCCAAGTCTCTTCTTCACTTCGCAACAATGGCTTCAAAGAACGAAGAGAAGATCGCCATCGACCACGGCGACGATATTCAGGATGCTCACGTTGCTGTGCAGCTTGCCCACGATGTCGAAACTCAGAAGTCGTCTCCGTGGACCCCTCGCATGTTCCGTCTTTATCTCGTTCTGGGGTGTGCCTACCTTTGCGGCTGTCTGGTATGTAGCCTCAGCGATACGTTTGTAAAAAAAGATCCGTTAGTAACCATTTATAGAACGGTTTTGACGGCAGCTTGATGGGTGCAATCAACGGAATGAAGTCCTATCAGAGATATTTCGATATGTAGGTTGAAGCTATCACCCAGACAATGCGAGACTAACAATTCGCAGGTCGGTAGAAGGTTCCACCACGGGCATTATCTTCGCCATGTACAACATCGGCTCGGTCGCAGCAGTCTTCTTTACAGCTCCCGTCAACGACTTTTTCGGACGACGCTGGGGCATGCTCGTCGGAGCTGCCATTGTCATCATCGGCACATGCGTTCAAGCAACCTCGGTCGGCCGTGGTCAATTCCTCGGTGGCCGCTTTATTCTCGGTTTTGGTGTCAGTTTCTGCTGCGTTTCTGCCCCTTGCTACGTTAGCGAGATGGCCCATCCCAACTGGCGCGGTACCCTGACCGGTCTTTACAACTGTACATGGTATATCGGCAGTATCCTTGCCAGTTGGGTCGTCTATGGATGCAGCTTCATCGACAATGACTCTGCTTGGAGAATCCCCATCTGGTGCCAGATGATTACGTCTGGTATTGTTGTTCTGGGAGTTCTGTGGCTGCCAGAGTCGCCGCGATGGCTCGTCGCTCAGGATCGGATCGAGGATGCTGTCAAGGTCCTGGCTACGTACCATGGGGAGGGCGACGAAAACCACCCTATCGTTGTCCTGCAGCTCAAGGAGATGTCAAACCAAATTGCCGCCGATGCTACGGATAAGTCCTGGTGGGATTACCGAGGACTCTGGAACACCCACAGCGCTCGTCGTAGGCTGATTGGTGTTCTTGGTATGGCTGTCTTTGGACAGATCAGCGGAAACAGTTTGAGGTACGCATTGATCTATAGTGATGATGATGCTTTGTCTGACAGTATATTGCACAGTTCTTATTACCTTCCAGTCATGTTGAAGAACGCTGGCATCGTCGAAGAGAAAAAGGTCTTGGCCCTTAACGGCGTCAACCCTGTTCTCTGTTTCTTCGGTGCCATTCTCGGAGCTCGACTATCCGATGTCGTCGGCCGTCGCCCTCTTTTGTTATACTCGATCGTCTTTTGTTCTTGCTGCTTCGCCATCATAACTGGTACAAGCAAGCTTGCCGGTACGAGCGACCTCGAGGATGAACCACCTCGCAATCCTGCCGCTGCCAACGCCACTGTTGCTATAATTTTCATCTTTGGCATCGTCTTCTCCTTCGGTTGGACCCCTCTCCAGTCTGCATACATTGCCGAATGTTTGTCTACAGACACCCGAGCTAAGGGTACTGCCGTTGGCAACTTTGCCAGTTCGGTGGCCTCGACGATTATCCAGTACAGCAGTGCTCCAGCTTTTGAGAAGATTGGCTACTACTTCTACTTGGTGTTTGTATTCTGGGACTTGATTGAGGCTGTCGTCATTTACTTCTTCTTCCCTGAGACCAAGGACCGTACTTTGGAAGAGTTGTCTGAGGTGTTTGAGGCACCTAACCCGGTCAAGAAGAGTCTGCAGAAGAGGGATGCGCAGACTGTGATGAATACTCTGAATGTGCCTGGAGATTCAAAGCTCGATGGAGAGGTATGAGCTGGGAGATAAAGATTATTGGTTTATTGCAGACTATTGCTATACATCGAATATTAATCGTTATTTTGATCTGCTAGTATATCTACCGTTTCGCAATGAAGTCTTTGAATGGCGATAGCCCCAGGTTCGTGAATTGAGCTCTGCGTTATGATGAGATTCACGGAGTTTCTTCCAAGCTCTCGTGTCCAGTTTACAATTGGTTAGTTTCCGAGACAAGCCTCGGTAAAACAAACCTGCCAATGCTTTAAACGTCTCCTCATGCAACCGTCCAGCTGCACCTCTGCCTAAAGAATGCAACGTTAACCAACAGTTTGCTCTACAATCCCTGCCTTCTCTGGGTCTCATGGACATCAAGCTTTGCATCGTTCCTTGGCTTTAGCGAATATCAAACAAAGAGCCAATCGGAGACTGCTCTAAAAGCTGGGGTAAATGGCCTGTTCGTCTGGGGTTGGCGTCGTCTCTTCCGCTCCAATCCCCGTCCTCTAAACCCCCGGACCGAGGTTCCCCGACTTTGCTTTGACCCCATCACCCCATTCACTCATCTTCATTGATATTCCATCCTTCCCCACGTTTCTGTCGGCCCGTACCGGGGCGAGCTGGGACTCGTAAATCAGTGCCATGGAACAAGCAGATGATGGCCTGAATGACTCTGTTGAGTGGCCTGCTCGGAAGAGACTCCGGACGTCGCATGCAGTAAGTTTACATGAACCTGTGTCTTGTGTTGCACTGCTAATCTTGCGCTACAGTGTGATGCCTGTCGTACCCGCAAGACAAGGTTGGATCCTACCGCAAGAGCGTCAACTCGTTGCTTGGCTAATGGGTGTTGATAGATGCGATGGGAACAATCCCTGTGCGACGTGTGCATCGACTGGTCACGATTGTACATATGGATCTGAAGCAAACTCGTACTCTCTCCCGCTTTCCAACTGTTTGGTCTTCAATAGTAACTGTTATCCGACAGGAGAAGTAAGAACGATTTGATCTTGGAAAGCGTTCTAAGAGTCGAGAAAACCCTCCACGAATTGAGATCTACAATTGTAAGCAACAGGTTATAAGACTTCCGACTACTTCCTGGTCTAACGGTGAGACATCAGCCAACCAATCCTCACCTAAACTGTCAACAACCACATCCTTCTCCTCTTACTAACCGGACCAATTCTTTTTCTGGTTCATCGCCAGACATCAACTTGCGCCGTCAAAGCCACGCCATTCAGACTCCAACAAGCCAAGACCAACGCGAGAATGTCAACAACTTTGAGAATGCGGTTTTGGACTCGATGCACACCTCGACAACCGAGTCGATCCTCCAATGGCCTCATTTCGATGTCTTCCCCCTCCTCCGTCATGATGGAGAGTCAATATTTCATCTTGAACAATCGAGGACTCCGCTGTCGATTGCTGCGAACCCTATGTATCCATATGTCGACACAGAAGACATAGCTTCTATCCTAGAGGCGTTCGAGCGCAACATCAACTTTTGGTATCCCTCTATGTCTCAGGATCAACTAACTCGTATACGAACTACGCTTGAGAATGGAACTCCCGCCGAGGATACGGTGCACTCCTGTCTCTGCTTGCTAACTCTAGCGTTGGGATGTGCGAGTCAGGCCGCCGAAGATCTACGTTTTGTTGATAATTTGGACACTTTGGAGCGGGACAGAAGACTTCGGAAGAGAAAGTTGGGAGATATATACTTTCAACTGGCTCTTAAGAAACTTCATGTGGTGCATCTACAGGTTGACTCTGAGAGCACACAATGTCTGTTCTTCACCGCGTAAGTATATCAGGCTGTAATATTCCAGGTAGTTACTAACATTTTAGGCTCTACTTTGCATCGCTTGTTCGGCCGCTTCAAGCCTGGGAGTATCTCAGTGCTACAGCAACAAGGTGTATGCTTCTGTTGTCGTATCCAACAAGTCGACAAGACACCGACCATGAAGAACGAATCCGACGAATATTCTGGTCATGCTATATTCTCGAAAGGTATTTAAACTTGTCTCGTGTCTATAGTTGTCTACTGACACTATCAGTGACTACATGGCCGAGCTCGCCTCCTGCCCCCCTTCTGGAATCGCCCGTGTCGAATCATCTGTCCCACTCCCGAGCACTTATCACACACATACTTCTGAAGTGGTAGAAGAAGAATCATCTCTATACTTTCTCGCCTGTATTAGCATGCGACGTCTTCTCAACAGAGTACATCAACTGCTATACGCCCGAGACACCGGCGCTGCTTTCAACCATGCTCGTTTCCCTCGGATTGTCGCCGAGCTTCAAAGACAACTTGACGACTGGCGTGATGTGCTACCAGCATCATTCTCTTTCAACATCGATACTGATGAAGCAGCTACGGCATCTGGTGGTTTTCTAAGACAGCGATATCTCACCTGCAAGGGAGTCATCTACCGACCCTACTTGATGTGGATGCTCAGTAGCAGCCATGCTGAATCAGGGACCTTGACTGTCAGCCCTTCGATACCAGATGTTCTTAATAACTGCAAAGCGTGTCTTGATGCTTGCTTGTTACATGCATTGGATCTCAGAGGATTCCCACAGACGGTCTTGATAGATACATGGATATGCTCACTTTCGTAAGTCTATCGTACCAAATTGTTTCAAGTAGAGCTAATTGCCCAGGATGTCCGGGACCATGCTCATCTTACTCGCTGCCTGCCAAGTACCTGCTTTGAAAGAGTTCATCGGCTCTCGAATCACGCTTGTGGGCTGTCACCTTGAAAAGTTGTTCAGCCATTGGCGTGAGGCATCATTTGGAGGGGATTCACCTAGTGTTGACCGCAGCGTATGGCTTATACAACAAGCCGATAGATATATCAAAGATAGCTTTTAGTGTAATTCTCTTCTGGCGGTTATAGGCAGATGTGTATTATACGTTGTATCTCATTAATACTCTCATGTTTTATTCCAACTATCTGTGAAGATCCGATTAGGATCGAGAACTATGTTTATCTTGTCCCCAACATGCTGGATCAGAATAAAAACTTCTGTTTACCCTTACTCGTCCTTCTCCAGCTTATTCCCCGGTTTCTGGCCATAGGTCACGTAACTACTGCAGTTAGTACAGTTACTCAGCTCAAGAAACAGCCACTTACATCTTCCAGTAACCGTGAACCTTGGGGTTTCTCAACTCCTTTCTCGCCTCTGCACAAAGCGCCAGAACCTCGTCGCTTGACCAGCCGAGAACTCGGGTGAAGAGAGCCAGACTCACACCCTCAAGACCAGCGTCGAAGTTGGCCAGGTTCCATTTTCCAATCTCCTTGAGCTTTTTGTCTTTGGGCCAGCTGTTGGTAGGCCATTTGTAAATGGTCTCGGCGATGTTCTGGAATCCTGCTCGCTCGATGATGCCCTTGTTTTGATCGGAAGCACCAAGTGGACGGCCCAGCTTCGTGGACGCCTCGATAAGGCCTTCTTGCCACTTCATAATCGGCGATGTCTTGCGGTCCAGAGTACCATCATCGCAGAACACGGGGAGTTGGATATCTTGGATCTCGTACCAACCACCGGGGCTCAATGCTCTGTACGTCGTGTTAAAATCTCACTGAACTTCTGTATCTTTAGAGAGAAATTCTACTCACGCATAGGCCTTTTTGGCCATCTCTCCGGGATCCACAAAGCTTCCAGTCATGGCACGGCAGAAGATAAAATCAAATGGATCTTTCCACGTCCACTCCTTTTCAAGATCATCAATCTCGAAAGTGCAGTTTGCCGGGACGCTATTTCAAGAGTCAGATGTTGCAAGATTGTAAGGATTTTGGGAGACCAAACAAAGGAGGCTGAATAGGACTCAAGTCAACGCCGATAACCTATCCATGTTAGATTTTACATGCACAACACTTGATGTAATGACTTACTTCGGCATGCGGATGTTCATCAGCTATGGAGAAAAGGGTTAGCCTCAAGCAAAGGGAAGTGCAAAATCAAGAGGGCTTACCGAAATCCAAGGCCCAGATGCCGGTTCCAGTGCCCATATCCAATACTCGCTTAGCAGTTTCAGCTCCTGGGTTCAGAGCTTGTTTCCCATCCAGCATGATTATGGAGATGTGATGTTGAAGATCTACACGCCGTCAGTTCCGCTCAAAGTGATGTGCTATTACAGTACTCACCGAGTCTGTCGCTCTCCGCCTTTCAGAGGTTAGCATTCACGTCTCCACTACCTTAAGAAGGCTTACATCGTCATTGGGGAAAGCATATTCTAGATTCTTTTAGCACATATCCGACTGTGTAGTACTATGTACTTACTGCCTTCACTAAGTTTGTGGTACGTGCGTCCATTTTCTTCAGCAAACTGCAGAAGGCTGGATCGAAGCGAGGACGTAGAAGGCTCCTCGACGGGCTGCCACCATTAGATCTTGAATAATTTGTGTGATCGCTCTTACGTACCACTTCAAGGGCAGAGTCAACCTCAGGGTCCACAGTCTATTTGTATTAGCGTTTTATCCGTGAAATGCGACTTCTTGCTTACAATATGTTCATCTGCCATGATGGCCTCCTTGCAAATATAGCACTTCGATTTGCAACAGTGGCGGGGGATTTTGTGGGGTAAGAAGAACTACGTGGAGCTCGGGCGTTTTTAGTCATGTCTTGCATGGGTAGCAGCGGTGCCATGGTGTTGAGCAAGGGTTTGTGGCATCTGATTTGGCCTCAGTCATGTCGATGGGCCCCTGGCATGAGGCACATGAAGCACAGCGGAGTTGTACACCCGAAGGAGAAGGAATTTCCTGCCTCTGTAATTCAGGGGCATGAACTACTGACTGTTTGCTCCGGCTAATCTGGGCCTGTTCTTTTGTTATATTTGTCCCCTCAGTTGAAATCTTGAGAAGTGTTTTTCGATAAAACCAAGTTATGGCTTTGATTGAATACCTCCGGATTAGCAACTCCAAATGCTGTATTTATATGCACATGGTTAAAGAGGTATCAGGAGGTCGCTTCAGATTAGTTAGTCTATGTTTGAACTTTCCAGGTTCTTCACGAATCATGCCATATATCAACCGACATCGATGAAAATGACTTGTTCCACCACTTTTCGCTCGAAAGCGCAAAACAATTCTTATCATGTTCTATAACACGCTTTCTTAGAATTTATTCTCAAGATCAATGATGGGTTCAAAAACGAGTACTTTGTAAAAGATTATCTACTAATATCTGGGGTTATTATATAGTTGGTCGTCTCATACATTAACCACTCAAGTACCTGAGCAGAGGCCTGCTCAAGAGAGAAATAGAGGTGTAGGAAATCAATAAGTGTGAATGATCATTCAACGCATGGGAACTCAAAGTCCCAGGTCCTTTATCAAGGCAGGCAACACGGTGCCCTCATTCCAGTTCCAGATCAGGGCACTGTTGTGGCCAGCATAGGCTGCGCCAGTCCAGTATGTGTTCTTGCTACCCTGCAATTCAAGTAGCTTCTTATAAAAACCCTCTCCAATTTCCTGGCTGGGCGCACGAAGGTTGAAAGGGGCATGGTTAGTAAGATACATGAATGTTGCCCCCTCCGAAGCACCGCTTGCTATAGCGCCAGTTGCCTCAAGTGTTGCGAGCTCTCTGCGGATAACAGCCTCGGCATCTTCGGTGGTAGAGTCAGCGGTATCAAAACCCACGCCGAGGAGAAATTCCCCGGGTGATGGTGCGGTGTAAAAGCCATTGCTTCCAGGGATAACGGGCGTGTTGGCGGGCGTCAATGCACCCACGTTCTGGAGGCTCGTGTTGACTCCGGGGATCTCAGCAACGCCAGCGACGTAACCAATGGCAGAGAACTTGGAGAATAGATTGCGTTCCTTGCTGGAGAGATCCAAGGGTTTGAGGTTTTTGAGAGTCTGGGGGACAGCAACCAGGAGCTTTTTCGCTGTGATACGTCTGGGTGCCTGGCCAGTCTGCTTCACCACAAGAGAGACTCCCTTCTTGGTGCGCTTGACATTGGTAACTGTCGAGTCATACAAGACGCTGTCGCCTAGTTCTGCAGCGGCTGCTTCGTAAAGGCTTCTTGTGTTGCCAGATGCCGACACGATAAACTCGCTGTTGACACTCTTCAACAATCCCGGCCCAAAGTTCTTGATGCCATAAATAGTCGGGATGGTTGTGATGTTGCCGGGGTACCAGTTGAACTGGGACATGAGAGGAAGGGCAGCGCTGAAGTTGTTCTGTTGAGCGAACTGACCAAATGGCAGCAGTAGTTCCTCGGGCACAGGGTCTGGAATTAGATATCCTTGGTCGATCCAAGGATACTTGGGGAGGACATTCTGTGCATAAGCTTGGAGTGCTGCGGCTATAGCTTGCTGGGCGGTAGCATCGGGAGGCGGGATAGGTATGCCCAGCGAGAAGTCGAACGTCCGAGTCTGCCCGGCACCAGCAGCTGGATTGTTCCGTGCTGCTGCAACTCCCAGACGAGCAAAGTACTTCTGAACGACTTCGGTGTCCTCAAACACAACAACACCAACGTTGGCAGTGAGGTTTGTCTCCAAGTTGACATATGTCTCAGCGTGACCTCCAATCTGAGACTTTTTCTCAATCACGACAACACTTGCGCCGGCATCTCTCAGGTTGATGGCTGCATGGGTACCAGCAGATCCGCCGCCGATGATGGCAACGTCAACATCGATGTTTCCTTCAGACGAGGATTTGCAGGCAACGGCCGCGGAAGCAGGGGAGAGGCACGAGGCCAACACCGCCGCGGAGGTGTATAGAAACTTCATGGTAAGGGAGTGAATAAGCTCAGTATAAATAAAGTAAGGACAGACTTGTGTTGGAACAGAACCACTTTTGAGAAGAAAACAATCTGTTTTATATCAACAGCCGCAGGCCACGCAATCACTCGATACATTCCGCGGGTTCCGAAATGAAGATGTAAAGGATCATGGGACGTTCTCGCTGGCGTCACTGTGTAACAGACTAAGCTGACCTCAGAGTTCAGGTTTTGCCCGCAATGTCTTAACATCCTTGTTATCGACGGGTGGAAGATGTGGATAGGGTTTAATTTCTATAAGGCCATGCTACCTCTAGCAAAGTTTCTTATAATGACCTAGGCTTTGGGCTGTTAATCCGCCAACCATTTACTAAATCTCGGGGAACTATCCGTCCAGGGTATTGTTACTAGTAAAGTTAAACCTCCCATTAAGCATATAATCTCAATCTTAGGGAGGTTTCTTGAAGAACCTCTTTGGGTACTGCGAAACAGGATGGTAAAGCAAGGGGACAGCAATGTTTCTCATTAGCGAGTTTTTGTGAGAATATCGTAAGTGGCATCGAATTTACGATATTGGTGTCTGAGATGAATGCAGAATAAGCTGTGTAGACTGGGATAACCCAGCGAGGTTTGTCTGACCTACATAGCCCTGCAGAATGACTGCATGGAGTTAGTTTGATTGAGCAGGCCGAGCGTTATCATCACACTTTGGCAACATCAAAGCGAGGCAATAGAGTATTAGAGTGCGTGCCTTTATGAAACGGATTAAATATAATGAGGAATTCAGGGTTCCGTTAACTACAACAGACAATGAAGCTCAAGTATCTGAATAGTTACACTACAAGAGTAGAGTCGCTGTTTCTAAACTCTGACTCAGACAGCTTTCTCAATGTAAGCTTACAATTCAGATAAAACAGTTGACCTTTTTAGGTCAAATATGCGAAGAGCTTGGCGATATGGTTAATTTAAATTGTCTTCAACTCTCAAGTTTCCGTATTAAGCTACGGGAACCCGACCGCCCAATCAGTGTTGACTTCCTCGACGTTCAACCGGATCTTAGAAATGAAGTGAAGTGAGATCACTATCCAAAGAAACACGTTTAACTTCATATTGCTGACTACATAAAATATTGCAGCAAAGTGGCAACAAAGCCCAATCGACAACCTTACAGTAGTCAGGCAAGTATCCCCGCATCGACACCTCGGTCCCGATGATGAGTACCGTAGCGTCTCCGCGGCCATTGGCTCTGGTGCTCTAGAGACATCACCGAAGCTTTTAGTGCGTCTCTTCTGTCTCTTGATTCGAAGGCTACAACTTCGGTTGAAAGCTAGTCGTCACACATATGAGATCAAGATGATCAGTCCCGTTACATTTGCCAACGCTTTTCCTCTTCCCCACACTCTTCTCATTTCTATTTCTTGTCCCTCAGATCCTCCCGTGAGTATCATCGTCAATCATGCACCATGGATTATAGACCCAACGTCTATGCTGCCATATTCATCACCCTGCCACTTGCTACGCTTGTTCTCGTCCTTCGACTTTTCGCACGACGAACTTCTAGGGCTGGCTATGGGATTGATGATTGGCTTGCTGTGGTTGCGTATGTACGTCGTATTGCATCCCATGCTTTGGTTGCGACTGCTGACACAAGTGCTCCACGCCTAGATCGGTGCGCTCGGATATTCGATAGTCAATGTAATATGTGAGAATATACAATCATTCAGCTTCCACATTATTTGACGAACCTCGTTGCAGTCGTCGCAGACTATGGCCTCGGTCGACCGCTCAAAGACGGCCCGTCGAACCTCACCGACGATGAAAAGCTCACGCGATCGTACCTGTTCCTTTGGCTAGGAAGCCTCACGTATACCATCGCCATCGCCGGCGCCAAGTTTGCCATTTTGGCCTTTTACTGGCGTCTCTTCAAATATTCCAGCTCACGAATTGCAATCCAAGTTGTGCTAGTCCTCTGTTTCGCCTGGTTTATCGTTCGAATGCTCTTGTTGACCCTCCAATGTCTCCCGACTCGAGCCTATTGGAATATCGCGCTCCGAGCTTCGCATTGCCATGTTAACAATACCACGTACTTCTATGCCACTGGATTGACGCATGCCATACTGGATGTCATCATTCTTGCCCTGCCCCTTATCGAGGTCCTTAAGATGCATCTTCCTTTGAGCCAGAAGATTGCCGTTATTACACTCTTTGGCTTCGGTGCTCTGTACGTCCTTTTCCAATGGTATATCATCTACGGCTAACGCATGAAGTGTCTGTATCTTGACTATTCTGGTCATTATACAATCCTTTAGGTTTAATGGCTTTACTAGAGAGGTTGCTCTCAAGATGGGCCTCCACATCGCTTTAGCTGCAGCCGAGTGCAATCTCACCAATATCTCGGGTATAGTTATCTGAACCCGTACATGCTTAAGTCCCAGTCTAATTCTAGGTCCAGTTTCTCTGCCTATGCTACGACCCGTATTCCACAGGATCATTCCCAGCTCGTTTCTTGCCTCTCACAGAGGTAAAAAGGCAGATGTTGATTCAGCCATACCACAAAATTGCGGTAATAATTTTAACAGTGTGGGAAAAACGTCACAGCAAAACGCTTCGAGCTCCATGTACGAGTTTGCCATGATGGAAGAAATCCCCCCAGGCTATGATCTCGAAGCTTCTCGACCAGGATGGAGTTATGGGACAGAGATAACCATTTCGGGTCCAGGAAGAGACGAGGCACCTCCCCAGTCAGCTGTTGATGGTGAGAATGGGATTCAGATACATGAGGAAACAACTGTCCACGTAGAACGCATTTTATAGCAGACCGAATACGATCTAACTCAGGCTTTCGTCACTTTAGGGCAAGACCCAGTTCAAAGTTGATACAGTTCTGACACTCTTTCGTTGGCTGGTGGTGAACTTATCTCTAGTAAGCTTCGCCATTCTGATAGATCGTTACTCACATAGAATGAGCTATGCAAGGATATTGACGATTACCAAGTGAATAGAATATAAAGCACCCGCATAGGGAATGTAAGTTAACTATGTATAGACAGTACTTAGTCGCTATCAAAAATTAAAAACCTAAGATTGGTAGTAAAAGGCATCCCTCGTCTGGTTCATGAAAGATACTGCTCTCCATATCCGTTTCCTTCACCACTCTCTGTATCTACAACTCTCGTCTCTCCATAATAGAATCCTCCCCCGTTGAACTCGCCCTCGAGAACAGGATATTCAAAGTCCTGGTAGATCTCCTGGATCCTCTTCGCGCTCTGGAGGAAGCTTCTCTTCGTTTTGGCATAATCAGATGCCGTCAATTTACCGTCTTTCTTGACGAACTCCCCGTTGACCAGAACGTGAAGGATGTCGCCAACATTGGCATGGAGCATAACAGCAGCGATGGGATCAGACCAGCCCAACAGAGCGGGCGAATCAGCCGCGTTCCAGACAATGATATCGGCCTTTGCGCCCTCCTGGATGACTCCAAGGTCGGGTCGTCGCAGTGCCAGCCCACCAGCACGCGTGGCAAGCGAAAAGGCTTGAACAACGCTCATGGGGTTGTTCTTGGGTACCTCCCAGTTGGAGAGAACCTTGTCGAAGAAGAAGTAACGCGCGCTTTGCAACCAGATTCTAGCCTGGGTCAGAATGTCGGTCGAGAAGGTGAAGTGCGTATCAATACCAAGTGCAGCTTGGTCCTGGAGGTAGTAAGAATGAGGGTGCGTATGACCGTAATGCATCTCAGACTCTGGTGTGATAGACAGATATTGGTTTGTCTGGCGGAGAAGACTTGCTCCAGTTGCTGTTATGAAGCTAGTGTGTGAGAAGACAACGGGGATAGAGGTGTTGAGAAGGTCGAATGCGTGAACATCCTCGGGGAAGTTGGTGATCCCAAAGGGACCGCCAAGGGAATGAGTCGTGAGAACCGAGACATTGTAGTCTCGAACCAACTGCGCAACATCCTTAGCAGAAGCAGCTGGTTCTGGGCCCCAAGAGTCGTAGGAAATGCCAAGCTCAACATTGCTGTCCCCGAAAGAGTTGCTTTCCGCAATATCCACAAAGTTGGGAATCTGGTCTTGCACAGTATAATTCAGTGCAGGCACATCGTGGAAAGCATAAGCCCAGAAGACTCGGGCACCACTCTCAATAGAGGCGTTAAGGCCCGCGTAAGCAGTCTCATTGGACCATGTGTGGTGCGCGTGATCAAGCGAAGTTGTTACACCGGCGTTCAAAGCTTCGAGCAGACCGGTAAGTTGGCCCCAATATACATCGTCGGCAGTGAAATGAGATGCGGCAGCGAACTCTCCATATCGTCCAAAGTACTCGGCGAGCGTAGTGTTGGATCCTAATGTCTTAAAAGCTGTCTGCCAACCGTGACGATGTGTGTCAATGAAGCCAGGGCTGATGATCTGGCCGGTAACATCGACGACCTCGGTGTTGTTGGGGAGATTGGAGGGTTTCGAAGTAGTGACGCTTGCGATTCGGTCGTCAGATATCAAGAGGTGGCCGTCCCGGATTATCTGGGGAGAACTGCTGGCATCATCCCAGCCGATAATTGTCGCACCGGACAGGAGCTTGGTAGTAGCAGCTTGAGCTTGAGCTACCAAGGCTCCTAAAGCACAGAACGCTGAAGTATGTTTCATTGTTGATCTAGTTATCAGGATCCTGCTGGGCAGATCTAACACACTTTGAGTCTTCAACTCTGAGAAGGTTATATAGATATTGCTAACATAAAAGTCAACGGCTCTCCGGATATACCGAGCAAGCCGAGGGAGACAGCTATAGAATAGCATGATTCTTCAGCCGGAGAAGGAGGTGAGCGGGCCTATGACCAGACATGGTAACGGTTCGCTAGTTAAACTAGTACTTCTTGGCATATTCTAGAAGCGACGGACGAACCAATTACTAGACCAGCAACAGCTTCTCTCTTCGTCTATGACTTCATCAAATCCCCATTCCCAGTCATGTGGAGTTGAAATGGACATGCAAGTCGTCCACTGTTACATCATTTCCTGGGGAAGATGTCCGGAAATACGGAAGCCCATGCACGTACTGGGCAGTCGAAGCCGAATAGAAGGCTTTCTAATGTCAGGAAAGGCCCGATTATTAATTATTTAATTGGTCATTCTTAGCATTCAACCGAGAGACTGGGTAGCATGAATGAGCCAGCAGCTTACTTAGGATGACAATGATACTACCACATGATGATCCTTCAGACAACGAAAGTTGTACCTAGTAAAAGTGTCCCAAGCACGGAAGCATTCCAACAATCAGTATAATCTATAGCTTCGATGAAACTGCAGACTCTTCACAGCCACATTCTACTTCTCCCTCAACCAAAGTACTCTGGTTAACGCTCTGCTCACTGGGCGGCACATCCAACGCAGGGTTCTTGGTAAAGAAGTTTACGGGCTTGAGATGTACCTTGAGTATCTCAACCGGCATGACCGGAAAGTCTTCGATGCGCGGCAGATGGTTGATTCCAAACTGTACCCACAGCACGATGTCAGACTCTGGGGTAAGCGTCTCGTTCCTCTGCGCCCAGCTCCTCACCCCTGTTCCTCCGCGTGACTGGTTCGTGTACCATCCTCCTGCGTAGAGCTCGTCGTCGCGATGAGTAGTGACGTAGATGTTATGGTCTGCGAATTCGGCGCGTTTGTAGTTGAAACTCTCGTCGTCGCCCATGAGCTTTTGGAATGGGGGGGCCATGATCTTGTAACCGACTGGCTTTCCATTAACCGGGTTGAGGGAGTTGGGATTGGTGATCTTATAGGATCGACTGAGATCATAGTCGATATCAAGACCAGCCGTCTTATCAACTGTCTTTTCCACAACTTCGTAGCCGATACCATGAGGGTTCCAGTCCGGATCTCGTGGCATCCGGTGAGCTTCTGTATACACTAGCTGATTCGTGTGACCGTCAATCATAGGGTCGACTCTCAATGAGAAGATGTGTTGGTGATTGACTGCAAGAACGCCAGGGTGCACAACTGTACCAAACGACACGCCTGTCTTGTCCAGCTCGTGATCAATCGGTTGTGTTGACAGTATCCCAGTTGCACGGACTTCATACGTGATCTCACCAGCCTGGTTGAAGATAAACATGAGGATATACTCGTAGTTTGATACCGTGAGGATAGACTGGAGCACAAGCTCTCGTGATCGAACAACTGCAGCTCTGCCAGTTCTATAGTTTGTATGTTTCCATCCAATACCGGCGTCCTGTTCATGAATACAGATGACGTTTTCCATTGGCAGGGGTTTGCCCTGGTCATCGCAGATCACGCCGCTGAGATACTGGATGCTTCCCAGGCAATCGCATCCTAGCTTCAGGTTGTTGGCTGTGGTGCCAGCGCCGACATCGCCAAGGTCGAATGCTGACTTTTTGTGAAATGGGTGTCGTGGATCAGCATATGGAACGCTCATGTCCGAAAGAGACAGTCTGTAGAAGAGTGGGCGGTCCTCGTATTTGACGTTGTAGAGCACCATTCCCTCGCGCTGGTTAAAGCCTGTATGATATTATCAGTGTATGATTCTTACAAGTACCAACTCAACATACCGATAAAAAGTTCCACTTTTGCCAGGACAGAATATTTCCTGTTTCGCCCACTGGGGTGACTGAGAAGCTGGGTCCATCGGGTTGATTGATATGTAGAGGCTTGAGGTCTTTGCGCAAATCCTGACTCTCTGGGATGTACTCGTTCGGAGGCTTTGGCTGGTAAGGTTCTAGTGGTTTGACGGTGTTGTCGGCGCCAGTGGGCAAGACATCGATTCGAATCACTTTGTAGTCAGTGCATTCAACCACTGGTGAGATAGGAAGCGGGAACGCATAGTGGTTTGAGTCAGATTCTCCAGAGTTTTCGGGATCTCTCATGTAGAGGAAGACTTGGTACATACGGACATCATCATCGATGCCATCAGATCCTGGTATTTATCAGTTCGACTCTGTTATTAGTAGTGGAGGAGTTTAGTTAACTGACCGTAGATCCAAGGATCAGCGCAGACAACTGTTCCTTTTGGCAACTGAAGCTTCTCGAGCTCTGCCAGAACATCTGGATCCTCAAGAGCGAGCTTTTCAACTTTTTGGGCCTCATCGTAGTCTACGTTGCCATGAACGTTGGGACCAAGCTTGACATTGGTCTCAATTCTCCCAGTGGTCAAGTTGACAATGGCTTCGTGAAAAATGTCCTGGACGTCATGTTAGCTTGTACTCAGTGTATAGAAAGCCATGGTCTTGCCGTTTTGCGGATGTAATATGCAACAAAAGCTCGGCGCTCGAGCGGCAAAGGTGGTTGCCTGTTCTCCAGAGCTTCGAGGTAAGGGATCAACTTCTCTTTGGGCGGCTCACTGAGCGTTATAACCTTGAAGCATAAGGAGACTGATTGTGGCCAAACGCTTTCGATCAAGTGTGCACTTGATTGGATCTCAGCTCCTGTCAACGGGCAGAGGGGGTGAGGAGCTGAGGACATGTTGACAGAGAGTTTAAGAAGCTATATTGAAGTGTCGAGCTTGTGTATTTGGTGGGATACAAGAGAGGAGAGCAACTATTTATTTGCATTGCCAATCTTTGTGATGTCGATGCGGAGTTCTATTCACACCCACTCCACCACCCTATCTCTCTTAAAATTTCCACTTTTGGATATTGTGATGGTGATCATGCAGCTTCCGGACTTGGAAAAGCGTGATGCACAACACGTTGGAGCTGCGTGATAAGGCACATTGTCGAGAATGATTCTCCCCCCATTATCGTATTGTAGATCTTATCTCGCCTACAAAATTTCTAACTGTCAATGATTGGCTACATACGCCTGATTTTTCACTTCTTCAGCGCATCGGTCAGGACTTGAATCACTGTAATGCTTGTACATAGTACAAATGTGAATTGACTCATCACCAAATTCAGTGGTGCTTCCAGTCATGCTCGTTATACATGTCACGAAGTAGCTATAGTTGATTTAGTACGTGGTGTTCGTAAGCAAATATAGAAAATGCACCAATTGCAAGGGCCTTTCCGGTGATTTATTTGAGTAGAAACGGGTATCAAGTATAATAATCTAACCAATATGAATACAGTATACTCATAACGATATCTATAAGACTCTATTATAAACGAGTTACCTGTGGAGAACGATTTTCCTATCCCTTTCTATCAAGCAAAAGTCCCCGGCTCTGGTCCAAAGATGGTTCCATTAGGAACTTTGAGTCTTGTACAAACATCAGCCTCGCAACCGCTATTGGGACTATTTCCAATCCACTCGATCGAGGCACCGTGATAGCTCACAGCGAAGAAGATGACAACCGCTGAGAGAGCGACGCCAGTCTGCCAAGCAGCAGAGAGGACATAGTTGTACTTTGCCCAGAACTCAAGGTATCTTTTACGAACGAGAACCCAAGAGATCCAGCCTGGCAGTACCGCCGGCCAGACGTAGGCCATGTTGTAAGGCGACCAGATATGGCCACCGCTGAAGATAACGACAGGGTGGATCTTGTTAAGCCAGTGTGTCTTGGGCAGCTTGCGAGTGGCGTAGTAGTAAACGACTGGGAAAGCCAATCCAACGGGGAAAGCTGCGAGGAGGGCAGTATATAGACCACCTGTTCCAAAGACTCTCTGAGGTGCGAGTGATCCGAATAGCACGGCTGCGGTAAAGTATGACTCAACACCAGGACAAGTAAAGCGGTCCTTTTGGTTGGGCTCGCAGATATTGGGAATGTTCATAATTTGGAAGTTCATCACGCCCGTGCAGACAAAGGCAGATACGATAGCTATTGCTATGAGTCAGCGTCTGTCCATGGGGTCTAAGGTTTCAATAGTACGTACTTGCAACAGTCTGACACCAAAAGGTCTGACGCTGAGGGATCTTGAGGTAGTGGCCAAGCTTAAGGTCATTGGCAAAGTCGAGTGCATGTGCAACTGTCACGTATCCAAACCCTTTGAAGAAGTTCATCTATACTTGTTAGACTTGGTCCTTAATCGTCAAGGGGTGTCGTAACTCACAGCCAAAGCATTACCGGGTTGCCACGCTCCTCCGATAAATTCGGCAAGAACATTGAATTCAACTTCAATACCGGTGGTGGCGAAGATGATACCGGTCGGGATTGTGAAGAGGATCGCGAGAGCGAGGCCAAAAAAGACTGTACCAACACTTGTGTTGGTCGGCCAGCATGCCACGGAGACAACTCCAAGTATGACGCCGACGGCCTTGAGAGTGTGTTAGTCAAGACTTCAGAGCCACTCCTCAGCTCGGGGCAATAACTCACGTTGAGGATCATATACCACCACTCAGGAACCTCACGGTAGCTTTCCATGAGCTTAGTATGCACATCCTTGAACTCGTTGATCTGGCTCTTCTTCTTGAAGCTGTGCCACAATGACACAAAGCCGAGCTTGATATCATTCCAGTGGTAAAGAGCGGCGTAAGAGATGACTGCACTGTAGACGGCAAAGAAGTACATGCTGATACTGGTCAGTACCTGGCTAGCCGTTAGCGGCAATAAAGACTTACTAGAATGTGATGGACGAAGCAGCGATGTACACCTGGCTGTAAGACTGATATTTTTCCGGATCCAGCAGTCCATCGCTATCCAGAATGGATGACACATTATACTTTCCACCTGTGTTGTCGAACATGGTGTTTGTGTTGATAGGAAGGTAGCCCGTGTTGTACGTGTTGGTCCAATACATGGCAATGATGGTAATTCCACCCAAAAGTGCACCCAAGAACATATTGAAAGTAACGTGAAAAGGCACGAGCAATGGGTCGATATAGTATGTGGCAATGTTCCAGTCAAAGGTTGGAAGTGGGTTGAAGCCAAGCCCTTTCGACACACCAGTAATCGCCGCAAGATTGAAGTTGTTAGGTGAGATCCAAGCGAGCCAGTTGAAGAGGGAGACAGCCGAGACGATGAACTCGGGGAACCAAAACCAGACGAACATGGCAACGAACGCAAGCATAAAGAAACGGTAGCGAGACATGTTGTAAATCCTCTTGAAAGGGCCCAGGACACTAGAGTTTCCAGAGTCTTTAAACCGATCAGTAAGCGAAGCAGCTGAATCCGAAAGTTTTGAGGCTTACCGTTATGCAGACTTTGGTTGAGTGCCACCGTCGCGAGCGAGCGAGGCCAGATGCAGAATGATGGATAGACCAGGAAGCGCCTTGCCATTCCTGCGAGACCAAAACCCATCAGATTCATAGCCAACTATACAAGTCAGTAGAGTCTCTAGAAATCTAGGCAATATCTGTACTTACCGCGAGACAAATTTGGAACCCAAAGTCAGCCGCAAATGGTAGATTGAAATATTTCTTGAGCCAGCTGGTGAACACGATATATCGAGAATGCGGTAAACTCGCCGAGACATTTGCCATGATCGAAATTAACATATGCTCTTTCTGGTTGAACTTTCCAGGATTCAATTGAACCTTGGAGCCAAATAGCGTAAACTCGCCAGTCGGCAGCCATTTCTCCCACGCCTTGCCCAGCGGATATGACAGTAGCTGGATAACCGGCGCTTGTAGACGAATACTCGGCTGTCGTACTGAGAATAACTGATTGACGAAGCTTTGAAGGATAACGAACAGAAGGCCAATGGACCAGGCTCGAATGGTTCCAGCTGGAGTAGAGGGATCGTCCTTGTTGCTCACCACGGCGCGAACTTCGGGGTAAGGAGAGTTGATGGTGACGAGTGAGATTTCAGTCTTAATGTCAGAGATAGACTCTGAGTGCTTTTCGGGATAATCGAATAAGTCTTCGTTGCTGAGAAAGGCCTGTAGACGAATAATAGTCCCGGAGTTGAAGTTAGGATCGTGCTCGTGGAAGAATATCAGAGTCTCGGCGCGCTGGCTTATGATCAGTATAGGATGAGAGATATCTCAGGAAATCCTACCTTTTTGGCCTCCTCCAACGTGAGTGTGCGTCCATATTCCTCGGCTTCGATAACCTCATTTGGTGTGGCACCGAGCAGCCTTGCCTTCTCGATTGTTGACTCTTTCGTCGATTCGATATTGGAAGCTGAATCATCTCGCCTCTCAGCCGCCTGGATATCGTCTCCAACAAAGTTCTTCTCCTGCACAGCCGCCATCTTTGAGACCGAGAAAAATGAAAGGTCACGACTTTGCCGATCCCAGAAATGAAAAAGCGATCATCTATATATCACTAGTTTTTTTTCGCATAACTGCGGCCTTTTGTCGATGGCGACTTCATCCCGGTCAATCACACTTGCTTGGCCAAAGAGGGAATATAGGCGCTGGTCCCATTTGTTGTTGATGCTTGTTCCCGAGGTACCTTGTAGAATTACGGATCCTGGCAGGTAAATAGTGTGTTGCGGAGGGACTGTAACGGAATGCCCAGACTAAACTTTCTCCTAGCTAAGAACATATACCTTGAAAGAGCTTGGGCTATGAGTACATGGCGTTCTGGTACGATTGTTTTTATGTTTGAGTCCATCCACAGTGTTGAGGACGACAAATGCTCGTGGCGCCTCTCTTGATAATGTTTGTCTGCCTTGTATGTACAAACCGTGCATTAGAACATGATCTTGTGACCAACTGTTTATTTTTCTCAAGCAGATTGCGCCACAGCCCCAGTCGTACAAAAACAACCCTGAAGTAATCGACATAGCGAAACTCAATTGCGTGCTTTGTAGTGGAGTCTGCATATGGGGCGTTCTTCTCTTCGGCCCGGGCTTGTGACTTGATGTATAAATTCTCCATTGTATAAGCTTCTACATGGCCATGACGAGCTCGAATCCTTGAAACAAACAATGGCACTTGGGCGATTCCGTTACGTATAAACACGCTCGGAATCCCCATTGCAGACAACAGTCCGAAATCGTGTCTTGTGCTGAAAACATAGCTGATATAGCGTGATAGTGAGACAGTGATAGCTCCTCATGTCGTTCCACTTCTCGGTCGTATTTACAAATAAAATTGAAAACCTTCACGATTGCAAATCGTCCGAAACTCAATTCTCTAGAATGAGCGAGAGGTAAAAGAAGATTTTCTGTCCTTCCATCCAACAAATTCTATTACTCAATTCTTCAATGATTAAAAGCCAAGTATGTCTCCAAACTCATCCGTGATAAGTTGCAGAGGCTATTATGCAGGGTTTACTATGTACAAATGTTTAAACCGTGTTTGGTTTATCTTTGAATCTTGCACTCACATAAACGACTCAGCTGTCTGTTCCAACTTTTCTGGTCTCCTGTCTTGAGTCAACTAAATCAGAATCTGGACTGGCTTCTAGAAGTAGGTTATCAGTGACAGAAAACACAGTTTTTCATTCCATGATATAAGTATTTATACCCAATGCCCACACAATTAGCTTGCAACAATCATTATAGACCAAGCTTGTTTCCCTATTCTCATACATCCTCACTTATGGTCCATATTCTTTCGCTCTGTTAGTTGCTAGTCTGGTCTTGGGATGATCCGCAGACAGTTCGGCGCCCAATAAGTGAAGGTTCGTGATTTTTCATAGGTTCGATTCAATACTTGCCTGTTTTAAGAAGCTTTCATAGCAATGTATCAGGAATTGTATAAATTAATCAATTCACGTGCTTTATTATATCTTGCTGAGGGTTAATCACTTCATCTACTAGCAAATGTGTAATCCCACGGAATCTCTTTTATACTGCATTGTCTATAGACGTCATCATGATAACTATTATATGTCATTGCCACAGCCCAACTATTTTCGGAGTAGTGTTATGAGTAGCTTCAACATATAAATTCCTAGAATTCGAAATTTCCATCCGTAATCCTACATTCATTCATGGCCTCAACAATATGTCAGCTACTGTTTTTGGCTGACTTGGACGATATAAATATGAACCCTTTATTCCCTAGTAATTTCAAAAATGCACTCCGTTGCGCCTTGTCTATATATTCCGTTACGCCCACTTAATTATGCCACTCTCTTGCATTCTATGAACCTGCGATCATAGGATGAGTCAGGCTTTCCGAATGAACCACTCTACAACCCAGGACTGAGCGCTCGAACTCGATCCCTAGGCCGTGAGTACCAAGATTGATTAGACTGTCAACGCACAAGGCTAACATGATGGAGGTCGATACCAAGTAGTCAATTGTCATGACATTGACGACGTTTTATAGGTAGACGGGCCGGAACCATACTCTCTGCTGAGTAGATAAGACCGCGTCTTAGCCTCTCTTTTGGCGTAAAGCAAGCCGCACACGTTACATAAAGTGTATGGTCCTCGAGGGCCATCCCGCCATTGAGGCGTGTCTTTGGTATAGCATGCCGTGCATCGCAGCCTGTGTCCTCTTCGATCAGGCGCTTGGGATGCTCGCGTGCTAGGCAAAGATGAATTTGCTCCATCTGGGCGAAATTTGCGTTTCACCTGATGGCGATCTCGCTTATTATGACCCAGCGACTCGGACAGGGCTGGACTGACTGAACTGGCCGCTGAAGAGGACGCGTCCGAGTGAGTGCATGGCATAATCTGGAGATGGCGTTGGTAGTAATCGTCGTCTCCAGGTTCGGTTGCCAAAGGGCGTGGAGTGGCTTGAGTCTGGAATAGAGGTACTTGGCAAAGTGGTTGACCGAACTGCTCCTACAGCACGATCTCACGTGAGTATAGGAGAGAGGGAGACATAATCATTGTACCAGCCTTCTCACCTCTTGTTGATGATGGTTTAGCAAGAAGGGGTTTGTTAGGTGGGGACCAGGCTCGCTACCCTTGCAAGCATTGTTCATCGTGAGGAGAGAGCAAATAAAGGAAGAGATTTCGATCCAATCGAAAAACTAAATTTTCGGGAATCGACCTGATCAAATATCTCCCTGGGTAAATGAATGAGACCCGTTGAATGTCTGCTGATGCTTTTGCTTCATCTTGGAGAACAAGGAAGTGAGGTATTGTGAAAGAAGTGGAAAGGCTGATGTTACGCAGAGGGCTTCGATCTTGACAGCGAGCGATTTGCCTGGAGATCGAGCTGGCCTGATGTTTCCCCAGACCGCCAAGATGGAGGCAGACAGTGACAAAAGACTTTCAACCGCCATATAATCTGGGGAACCCTGGGAAAATCCTCATCTAATACTACATATACGCATATTATGCTAGATTTTTTTCGTTTTATGGCATTTCTCACGGCCATAAAGAATCCCATCAAACAAGAATCACAATCATCATTCTCGATCGTTGGCAACAGTCACATTCTCCACCATCATAATCTGCTTATTTCGGGTCTAAAACGAACGAATCCTGGTGGCTGCCGTTAAACCCTGGTTTAAGATGACCGTGCCCAGCCCCCTTGCCGGAGCATTTGCTCCCACGGCAAAATATCGGCTGTTGATCTCTATCCTACGAGCATCCAGGGTATGCAACTTACACCCGAAACAGCTGGCTGTATTGTAAGGCTCTATCCGATTGCGCTTTTTTTACAGACTACACTGAGGATATAGTAAACGGCTAGGGAGAACTTGTGGTTACTTTGCGAGAGATACTGTACTGTGATGTTCTTTCTATAATGTAAGACTAAGCGGATAATTATCTTAATCTATTTATCTTTAAAAGTATCAAGGATTACTAAATTCTATCAGTTGTGAAGCTTATTGAATAATATGGTATGTTTACAATTCCTTGTTATGCCTTAAAGTTAAGCTATAAATAAAATGTCTAAGCAGATATATACATTGAATAAAAAAGGCCGTATTGTTTATCGCCCCTTTTATATGCTTCTTGTTACGCCTGATATTTCGTTGCCTGCTACTCCATTGCCTGGTATTTCCTTGCCTAGTACTCCTATAAAAGATGCTTTATGTATCATGTAAGGGCCGCGGCGCTATGTTAAAAACAGATGCTCAGCTTGATGCTGAGATAGGTCCCTTCATCAAGGCCTCCATCAGTCAACCCTCTGAATGAGGACTGAACTGATTAAGAACCCCGAGGGCTGGACATGAATGGTCATACAGCACGGTATGATCCTATCCATATTATTTAGATGATCGAATCGAGGGAACAGAACAAAGTCCTCTCGATAAACGGGATGATTGGGCTCTAGCCTCCCCTTTCGCGTAAAGTAGACCACACATATTGCAAAGCGTATCCCTTTGAGTGCCACAGCCCTTAGGAAGGTCACTCGCCCCACTTAGCTTAGTCATAAGGTAAGTACGTACAGAGTACCGGAAGTTCATAAGATATTTGCCAAGTCTATATGGTAGCTCTTTGTAACAATCAAAACTGCTAGGACTTTTACCATCATACAAATTAGTATGTATGGAAAAGTACCGTTAATTTCATTTATCTTGATTGGCTCTATACCCCTGTCGTGACCCCGCCTAAGGGCTGTGGCACTCAAAGGGATAATAAGTAATTGTGGGGGCATTATGGTATATCGTATGAACTGTGCGCTGGATGTGTTATTTTCAGCTTTAGGTCGGGCTGAAAAGTAACCTTAAATTAGATATGAATTTTACGAGAAGAATATTCAGGAAACTTAGCGATGTGGCAGTACTAGATCATCAACTACCATTCCGCTATTCTATTCCATTCGTTTGCCCTGTGGCGTGATGGTTACGTGCAACAGTTACACCATAGATTAAAGTATTCGAGGGCTGTCACGCCGTTGTCCAGGGCCTTTTGACTGAGCACTATGTATAGGGAATGGGCAACGCCGAGAGTTCAAGTGTACATGGCTCTCTTGTTTCTTATGTTTTACAGACACAGAGCATCTACGTCTATGTGCTAGTCTAATTCAATGTTATCAAAGTCATTTAAAAGCTCCTGGAGTTGCACCTCGGCTCCGCTTCCGATCCGGCCAATCTCTTGTGGATTCGGCAACAACGCAGCCACAGCATGGTGCAAGAGTCCATCCTTTCTATGCTGCACCGTGTCAAAGTATTTTCTCATAAAAGCCGGCATTTGCACTTTATACCGTCGGAAGGCGGCGGAGATCCCAGCCAAGACATCTGTTGCTATAGGAAACGAAATCCTCATTTCCTCAAGACCTTGACAGGCACGGATAAGTGTGTCCATCTGAACAGGAGAGTCCCCGGTTTCTCGAAGTACGATGTAAGCAGCGGTTCCAATAACATGACTCAGCCAGTACTCGAAACGGAGATGAGCAAACGAACGAAATATCCATATTGCTGACATCAGACTGTTTGCGTGCGCCAAGCATCGCTCCTTGGGGTCAAATCTTCCAAACTTCTCTTTAGACATGTGAGAGAATGGGCGCAGAAGAACTGTAAACATGACTTCACAGCCGGTACTGTGGGCAGAAAACAGGTCAGTCACACATTTCGCCTCTTTGCATAGCTATCGACTTACTGCAACAATATTGCGGACGGCACGGTAGCCTCTTCAAATCTGATGCGACTTGGGCATGAATATTTCCATGCGACATATTTATCGTAGATTTCAAGCGCTCGCTGAGTGTTAGCTTGAGGCGGTAGGTTGCCCTCTTCGGGATAGATAAAATCAAGGGTTTCTTCCGCTATCTCAGACAACGCAACATCCACTGTCCTCACCTCAACCTGCAACGACTTCTGGATCTGGTACGAAACTGGATACGGAAACCACCAGTAGCCGACGCAGTCCGGCTTGGAAAGAGTAAAATTATCCTCAACCCATGCTCGTTCTATCTTGGGTTTGCGAGCCAACTTTCTGAAGCCAAAAGCCTGTGACGATCGCCTTGCTAATGTCAGACTGCGGTAAGGCAACGAGATCTGGTACTTACCATTCACAACAGTAAAACCCCCACAGGCACCACGAAATGGCTTGCCTTTCGCGCTCAAGTCTTGCATCGTCTGCACTCTGGCACGGTTGCATGATCCAAGCTTCATTCAGCTCTTTGTACACATCCATGGATCGTAGAAAGTAGTTCACGGATTTAGTGCCTGCACCAATGACTCCTTCGTATACAAAGAGTGCATATAACCCTTGAAGCAGTGGGATGGAGGGCTTGTCGATCTTGCCCAACAGGGTCTCCGCTTCGTCAGCCCATCGCCTCCCTCTAGTCGAAGAGTCTTGGGGCTCTTTGAAGAAGACTGGATCCAGGGTGTAGAGCTAGCATGTCAGGTCCTGCTTTGCTGGAGAACAACAACAGACTTACACAGCTGGCGGCAAGCAGAGCATTAATGAGAAATCTCGAGCAAAAGTTCCTTGGATAATTATCAGCCAGGTCTGGATCCATAGTGATGGTATCTTCTTCGAAGATTGGTCTGTGGAAGGCTCGTTCGACTATATTATCCCATGTGAAAAACATTGTCAGTAAATGGTTCATCTGTCGATCATCCTTGGATACTGTCGTCCAGCGTGATAACGGCAGATCTCGAGTTGATACGTCAACGAACATCTCACTGTCCACGTATTTATCCCGCGGATCGGTCATGTATTGCTTCTCGAACATGAAGCTAGAATCCTCGTAGCTGCAAAGAAATTAGCCTCTATTCCCAGTCGGATTACTCGAAAACCCTTACGGTGATCTCAGTTGGCGCTTCGTGGGACGAGGTTCCTCGAATGATAAGCGCTCTCGTCCAGCCCGTTTTTCAAGTGCCGATACACCATTAGAAGCGGGCAGCTGTAGAAGAAGTTGTGCCTCTTCTATTGAGTTGGCTGCCTCATCGATGTTGTTGGCATCTCTGATTACCTGCAACGCCTGTATCGACTCCTCGTGGTTCCCTTGACGAATCAAGTTGAATACGGTTCGGTACGTCGCAATCAATCGTTTGTTATCCTCGTGTGCAGCGGCATCCTCGCGCTCCACAAACTCACACTGCAGGTCTCTTGTTATACAAGGACCGCATCGTGGGCGACAGCCATCGCACTTTGCTTTTCCTTTAACAACACTTCTGGCTAAGTCAAGACCGGAAAACACAGTACCTTGCTCTTTCGCTTTTTGCAGTCTAAGGGCGGAGTATTAATGTTAGCTTGCAAACTCATCATCATGCCCTTTCCCGCACGCACTATTACATGCAGTGGTCACTGCTGGACGTTTACGGGGAAGATCATTGGTAGTCCAAGCCGAATCTACCTCATGGGCCGATTGATTCGGCGGTCTGGGCAGTAGCTTAGGCAGGCCTCTCTTGGAAGACGACATTCTAGCGGGGTTCGCAGGAAGAAGTTTTGGTTGGGGATTTATCGACGGAGGGGCCTCCGATCAGTTTCTGCTTCACAAACGGGCGGGACTGGGGCGGAAAATGTTTGATGAGTAAGCTATTTCAACCAGTCATAATTGAGAGATGCCATCACAAGTGACTTCTCCCTCCGCTTGCAGCTACATGAATGCAACCTTGAGGTAGCCATGCTTTTGGCGTAACACCAAGTACCTTCGGGGTAACTTAGGGATGGAGGACAAGGCCCCTTGGTGACGTCAAGAAGTCATCACCAATGAAGCATCCAAAAAACGGCGACACTTTCCGCCCACAATGCAGGGACCAGCAGCGTTATTCTCGCTTTAAAAATACGGACACTGTATTTGAAACCTCAGGATTGATGTATACTTCTCGGGACAGTCACATGACCCGCTAACTGCTGACACTCACGGCAGACGCATTAGAATTAACAGTGCAGTTAACTTTATGAAAAACATAATCTACTTAGAGATCCCTAACTATAATATCCTTATAAATAATATATCTAATAAGTAAGTTAAATAGATAAGTAAATTAAATAAAAATCTCTAAGCATTATACTTTACTATTTAATTAATTAATTCTTAACTATATAATATAACATATATAACAAGTAAGTATTATAGATAAGTGAGTGTCATAAAAATCCCTTAACCTCTTCATTATCTACATAATCAAGTTATTCTTAACCACCAAGCATATCTCAATCATCAAATAAAGCTAAAATCCTTCTTACTCTTTAGGCTCTTCAAAATAACCTAAATCTAAAAACTCATTATACCGTAACTATCTATCAGGTTAATTATCATACCTTATATCACCGTCAAAGTGGCATTCAATCATGATACAATTCCATCCTGAATTTATATAAGCTATCTAATCAGGAAGAGGATATAATAGTCCAATTCATTCTCAACCTAGATTCATAAGGATTTCCCTTATGACTATCATATATAGAAGATATTATCAATTCATTGCTTACTGCCTACAATGTATTATATATCGGTAAGCACTGGGCTTATAACTTCATTAAGCAATAACTAGAGCTAAAGATATATTGATTTCAGAGATATAACTATTAGAGAGCTAAATGCAAAGATCTAACTATTATTTATAATTGGTTTAGGCTTATAGAGAATATAATCATGAAATATAGTATCCAATTAGATAATATCTAGAACTTCAATGAGACTGGCTTTATGATGGGTATTATATTAAGCGGTATAGTTATTTTTAGCTTAGAAAGGTATAGAAACCTAAAATCAGTTTAGCCTAGAAATTATAAATGGATAACTGTAATTAAGGGGATTAATATAGAAGGTTAATTGATTTTACTATTTATTATTGGTTTAGGTTAATATTATCTTATAAATTAATATTAAGAATATAACCTCCTTAGTGATTGGGTTATTATAGTAAGCCAAAATGAATAGATAAATAACCAGTTAGGTCTTAACTGGCTAAAACACTTTAATCAGTCTATATTTAAGTAAATAAATAGTTACTATTACCTCTTAATCCTCAATGGTTATAAAAGCCATTACTCTATTGAATTTAAGGAATATTATAAGGAAAATAAGATTATTATACTCTATATACCTACTTATACATTCTATTTACTCTAGCCTCTTAATGTAGGATGCTTTAGGCCGCTTAAAAAGACATATAGTCAATAAATAGAGCATTTAATTAGATACTCTATAACCCATATTTTAAAGACTAAATTCTTCCCTGCCTTTCATACCGCCCATCAAGCTGCTATTATAGAAAGTAATATCCAGGGAGGTTTTAGAGGAGCTAGGCTTATTCCCTTTAACCTAGAAAATGTTCTCTTAAAGCTTGATATATAGTTATAGACCCTAATGCCTCCTATAGAGGTTATGGTACCTTTAACCCCTTAGACTGTAAGGACCCTAAGGATATTACTAGAGGCCTAATTGTATTTCAATTATCTATAGGGATGGATGAGAAATCATAAGAGTAGCTCCCTAGAGTTAATTATTAAAGCTATTAAGCATTTTAAGAAAGAAATAATTATTCTTATCCAGAAGATAGTCCTACTGGAGGATAGACTTTAATAAGTTAAGCAATAGAATAGAATAGTAGGGTAATTCTAGAGGGGAAAAAGGAGTAGACTATAGAAAGGAGGGCCTTTAACTATAGTAGAAGTATTATAAGTAATTGATTAGATGGATATTGATATCTAGATAGTAGGTAAATTATCAAGAAGTGGTGGTTGAGGAAAGTCAGTTAGACTGAGTATTTAGCGCTATGGTATATATGGTAAGACCAGGCATAATGTAAGGACCTATCAGGAGGATATTTAGGCCTCTAGAGATAAATATAGTGAGTGATTTTAATTGATTAGATGAATTGTAGTAATCTTATTATCTACATGATGAAGGGCATAAGGGATTTTATAATACTTACTTATTATATATGTTATTATAATTAAAATAAAAAGTTAATATTCTTTTTATACTTTAAATTTATTAAATAAATCTTAGATTAAGTCTATAATAAGCTATATAAATATATAAAGTTTAGTATTTAATATTTCTCTATAGATATTATAAATTATAAACTAAAGTTAATATAATTTTATATTTATAAAAACTAATTAACTTAAAGAAAGAAACTATTATTTGTAAAAGGTGTGCAAGTCA
>JAJJWM010000118.1:0-116590 GCA_021655865.1 Fusarium guadeloupense
TGATGATGGGCCTGAAGGAACACGCGCAAGATCTTGTTCGGGTGGGCGTTCAGGAGCCAGATCTCTGAGTTCGCCAAAGGTAGAACGAAGAGAAGGAAGGGATTGCGATGGCAGAGTCTCCTTTGACTCACCCTTAGGTGCACGAACCCCTTGGTGAAGCGGCGGCAGGGGACCACTGGAAGAAGCGATGAGCGGCGAAGTGACCCTATTACCAGAAGTATACCGCGGTACAGGCATACCAGCAACTGGGGGCTCGTCGTGAATGGAAAGTTGACCGGTCGGTATAGATATATCATTTATCGTTTTCGGAATTGAGGCTGCGAGAGCTTGGGCTGGTGTAGCCAGAGAAGCAGCTTGAGAAGCAGCCTGAAGAGCATCTGCAGCAAGATGTTGAAGCAAAGGCCCGCTCATAACGTTGCTGTCACCAGGCCTGGCTTGACGAGGCTCTTCATCTGGTGAATCGTCGTCACATGGGAGACTTTCGCGACCGGCTACGCGAGCGATCTCAGGGTCGCGTCCATTGTCGAGATAGGCAACTAGGACAGCATCCCCCGAAGTGGGACGAACCTTATGGCGATTAGACCTGTCGCGACCGTCGATAGAAGAAGGACTAAGACTGACTTGAGCTGCAGGTATATCTGGGGGAGGACTAATAGACGGCTCGAGCTTGGGACGAAGCGGGGTCATGAGGGGGCTTCCTCGAGGCACCACGTCATCCGGATCGTATGTATCGACGACAAAGCCGAGATGAGGTTGTGGTGGTTGGTGCTGGTGGTGCTGCGTAGCTGTGGTCATAGTTGTCACGTTGACGGCGGTTGCTCAACTCGCCATGGCCCCTCGCGGGGGTTTAAAGCGATCGGAACTCGAGATCGATTGGCCGGATCTCGCGCCGGGACGAATATTCGCTGTGAGGGCTGAAAGACGACTACGCAACCAGGCCAAGTTTGACGAGATGGAGTATGCGAAACAAGATATCGGTCGAGGGGATACGTCGGCTTCGGAGCAAATGTGCGCGCAAGATTCGAGGCAGACGGCTCGCCGACAGTGTTTTGTATATTAACGTGGGCCTTTCAACCTGGAGCGATGGGTGACGGTGCAAGGCGGCGTCAAAGACGATATAGTTCTTGGGCCGTGGAAAATTGCCTGGGCGAAATCGAGGTTGGGTGGCAGTTGCGAGAATGTTTGTAAGCGCAGCGCAGGTCAGGTCAGGTGGGATTTGCGGCGTAAATGCGGTGAACTTTTGAGGCTGAATGGGATGGCGAAAAGAGCTTGGCTAAATACGGCCCGGTGGTTTCTACCCGTCGCAATGCGGGTTATCTTGGCTTTGTCGACCTGATACTCAGCAAGTGAATACAGTAAGTACTTGGGCGATAACAGAGAGGAGAAGCGGAGGTGAATGATGGATGTAACCGGTAAGACCAAGTAAGATGACCTATTGGAAAAGGTATCTCTTGATTGGCAAGGTTACTACCTCGAGGTTAGACCTGAGGCCAGAGATGAGCGAGGTATACAGGTGAGAGTCTTGGGAATACCGAGTGATTTGGGAGAAAAGATGCGGGAGATGGGAGTCAAAGTAGGTAAGTATGGGGGGCTGTATGTATTTCGTTCCCGCCCTAGGTATTTCTCTCTACCCGGCTTTCTCTCTCTCTCTTGTGCCTACCAATACACATTGCTACTGCTACTGCTGCTACTACTGCTCCTGCCTTCCTAGTGAGTATGGAGTAATATGCCTCCACATTTGACACCAGGTTATGGGGTTTGAAGCAGTTAGAGGAGACACTACACAAGACGGTACAGGCAGTACAGTGCCAACCTCGGTAGCCTACGCCGCGGACGGTGGGAAAAAAGGGACTTGGCCGGGGCTGGGGTCCCGTGGAGGTTAGAAGAGTTCAGATAAATGCTAGGATAAAAATGGGATGGGGATGGGGTAAAAAAGGTCCATCCATGGTAAATGTTCGGCCCTTGACTAGATTCAGTATCTGTAACATGTGGTAGGTCGGCTGAGGACAGGGGGGCCTAGATGGGGCTCTGCTGCATGGTGGTGGTGGTGGTGCTGCTGCTGCTGACTGCGGCTGGCAAATGTTGCTTGATATCTTGATGGCTTTGAATGGCCGAATTACGTTGTTCTGTGCTAGTACAAGCGACCCGACGGCGTCATGCTAATTCTGTCCATCATTGGATCATTTCAAGAGTAGTGTCATTTTTAGCGAGATCTTTCTCCGCGCTTGACCGACATCCATGAAAGCCGTGTGACTGACTGCCTCATCAAGATGGACTTGGGACAAGTCTTCTGTATCACAGAATCCCCCCTAGCAAGGTCTACAGCCAAGTCGAAGAGTCAAATAACTTGATGTCCCGAAAATCAGCTTAGATGGCGTGTTTTCGAACAACTGCCAACTGCGTCGAGAGAGCATATAACAGCAACATAAAAAAAGAAAGGAAAAAAAAAGGATGCACCCGCCGAGGCCTCCCTCTGGGCCATCCTCCCCCCTCACTCTGCGTATTTCCCCACTGGGGTCCTTCTAAGCCTCAACATCCACTGCCGTGTCGACATGTGTGTGATGCGTCGGTGCGCGATGCGCGATGCGCGATGCGCGATGCCATATGAGCAACTTCTCATAGAGATTTAGCCTGTCTTGTCTCCCATCTACTCTACGGACACAGATATCTTTCCTTGGCAATAATAGGTAAGGTAGTTGCGCAGGTGCGTCAATAAGTTGTCCAACGCCAACCTCTTGTTGAGGCTCCTTCAAGGAACTGGGTCGCTGTAACCTCACCCGCCTCATCTGACACAATCCATGAATCCAATCCAATATCTCGCGCATTCAACGCCCTCTAACGGACTGTCCCGTCAAAATAATCCAAATTGCAGCCGTGATTGGCGGACCCCAGAGAAATATCCCACCCGATGTCAACAGCCCCAGCCGCTGGACGAGGGGAAGTGGGTACAGAAGTGGACGCGCTCAGGGTGTCCCTTGTGGGGTACTGGCAATATACTGTGTGGTGAGCCTATATTACACTGTCTTTACGCCAGGGCTATCCTGAGTCGTGAGATAAAAAAGATGGCTCTGTTGTGTCATTGGGCACTCCGCAATTCATCCACAAAAAGCGGCTCCCGTTCTGGGGTGACCGCTTCTGCGTTGCCGGCCGCGGGAGCTGACATACCTGGGGAAGTTGATCAATGGAATCTCCCTTGTGCGTAGTATGTGTTTCTGTTCTCAGTTATATATCTCAATGACACTGAGTTCTAGAATATCATAAATTACTACTACCTGTCTAAATGACGCAGCGAGTATGTCATAGGTAGGCACTCTAAGCTCCATAACAAATATCCGACGGAACTGTCAGTCGACGTCTGGCGTGACCAATGATTAAGGTTCTTGGTCAGGCACACACTCAAATTTATTTGCCTTTCCCTAGTTGGAGGGTGCCCCGGATCTTAGCTCGACTACGTTGTGTCTGACTGACTCAGTTACCCCAGGGTAGCTGGTCCAGAACTTGAAACCCGGAGTAGATAGAACATTGACAAATTTCGAGCCAAGTGTTGGCGCAACAATCAAATTGTACGTGAATTGATAACATGCATACAGTATTGAGTATGCTAACTGTATAATTATCTCCTTCTGGGTTATCCCAAGTGTGCGCCTACAGTTCGACGTACTACCTATGTAGCAGCCAAATGGTGCAATATCCGCAGGCGACTTGTAGCCCATGCATATGCTACGACTCTGACCATCAAGTCTATCATGTACTTCCATAATAGTTACAACGACCTTCAATCAAATCCGCTTCAAGACTCCAGATGCTGTTACAACTGCACGCTAAACTCAAGTCTCGTGATGGCTTCATCTCCGAGCAGTTTCGGTCGCCTCGGCCTAGTCATATTCCCGAGTCTCGGTCCACCCGAGACTGTCTCCAGCCCATCGCCTTTCTTTATAAACAATTCCCCACCAAAATTCCATAGATCCATTGTTGCTATCTCTCGCCGAGGGCGGAACTCGCAGTTAACCCCACACCAGCTTGTGTAAAACTCTGCGGTCCTCAGATTGAATCGTATCGAACTATAGCCTAGAATAGTTTTCTGGGGTAGGCCAGACAGTTCAAGGGACAACTGCTTTCTGTTTATCACACCCAACACCCCACGTCATAATAGCCAAAGCTGCAGGCCACAAGGTGTAAGACCATGTCGTTACCAGAAACCATGAAGGCCGTCGTTTTCGACGGACTGTACAAAGTCTCAGTCCAAGACCGACCAGTGCCCCAGAGTAAGTCGCCCAATTCAGCATGTCCAGCACTTGGTAGCTGCTTGGTTATAATGTATTGACTCAGCCAACCTTATTCAGTTCGCGATGAGCAGGACATCATCATCAAAGTACATGCCGCTGGCTTGTGTGGATCGTAAGGGATTCTTCGGTATTAGAAAATCGATTCATCAATTAACCTAAATCACTAGTGAGCTTCACATCTATCGCGGTCACCAGCCATCAGACACTGGCTTTATCATGGGCCACGAGTTTACTGGAACCGTTGTCCAAGTTGGTTCAGCTGTAAAGACCATCAAGCTTGGCGACAAGGTCGTTGCCCCATTCACAGCATCCTGGTAAGTCTAGCCCATCATTGTTCAATGTTTATACTGATCAGATATTGCAGCGGAGATTGTTTTTATTGCAACAGTGGCTGCTCAGCCCGTTGCGTTGAGAGTCAGCTTTTCGGCTGTGAAACACTCGATGGAGGACAAGCCGAGTATGTTCGAATTCCCATGGCTGATGGGACTGCTGTGAGGGCCCCAGAGACCATCTCGGACCAAGCCCTTCTACTCATGGCGGACATCTTCCCTACCGGCTTCTATGGCGTCAAGAGCGCCATGGAGTTGATCCCCTCGCAAAACATTCGAGATGCTACACTAGTCATCATAGGCTGTGGCCCTGTCGGGCTCTGTGCTATCATGGCAGCCACTCACTTCAAGCCTCGCCACCTCTTCGCTATCGACAGCGTTGACAGTCGCTTGGAGCAAGCCCGCAAGCTCGGTGCAGAGCCCCTCAACTTTGAGACTGACAGGGCGGGACTGGAGGCCAGAATCAAGGAGGTAACGGAGGGTCGAGGAGCTGATATGGTAGTCGAAGTTGTTGGGCAGGCGCCGGCTCTAAGAACAGCATTCGATATTGTGCGCCCTTTCGGTGCCATCAGCAGCATTGGTGTCCACAGCAAGGAGGTTTGATACCAGAGCAATATGTTGATCATGAACAAAAGCTAATGACTGTTTATTTAGATTCCATGGACCGGTGACGACGCATATACGTATGCTCCCCATGGATACCTTTTGGTATACGTCTGAAGGGAATTTGCTGGCTGACCATGGCGTAGGAAGAACATTCGACTGCAAATGGGGCGTTGCCCAGTCCGAAGCGTTTTCGAAGAAGCTCTCCAGTTGCTTGAGCATAAGCAAGATCAAATTGGGTTGGTTCTCGAATGATTGATGACAATTAGTCTGCGGCTAACAATGACGATAGCTTCCTGTTTGACCATATCATGCCGCTTGCACAAGCCCCAGAAGGATACACCCTCTTTGAGCAGCGCAAGACGCAGAAAGTGGTATTCACGCCGTAATAAATGCGGCAGGAAGGTTGAAAGGCTCAGTTTTGCCGAGGCTTGACCATACCCTCGTGCATCAGATAGTAAACAACAGTAGAATCGTTATGTACTATCGCCAACAACAATCTCTTCTCTCGTGGGCCGCTGTTGTTGATGGAGTCGAAGATAACGGCGAATCCCTTGATAGTCCATTTCTCTTCGGGATGTACCGCCAACACCCACTCAAGCTCTGGTGACTGATCCAAAGGCTCCCCTGTCGCTTTCTCACGTTCCAGAGCAGCAATTTGGTCGTCAGGATGGATGTAGAGGCGGCGCGGGGGCATGCCTCTGATCAAAGGTCGCCGAGTATTTGTTTGATGAACTTTTAGTGAAGCCCAATCATGTTGGTGTTGGAGGTTGTATAAGACTGTCGAAGTGACGTCCTCTACTGGGCCATTTGGGCGATCCATATTGAGAGAGTAGATGACGTTTTGTATGTCCGCGCAATGAGTGCCAAGGGGGGCGAGTCATCAACTATATTGTAGGGATCAGAGCCTAAGCGCATACGCGGAGGCGGTATACGCGTAAATGGGTGAAACAGTTGCTTGAGCGGCCAGGAGATAATGACACAAACGGTGAAAAACGTCAAATTGTCGGCGGCTCCGCGGAAAGGAAGCTGATGGAGAATCCAGACCTGCCACGAAGTAGAGATTAGCTTTTTTTCCCCTGTGTGTGGTGGGTAACGTAATGGATACCTTTGGTGGAGTGAAGTTTGCGTTTGCGTTTCTCACTTTAGACGAATTAGGTGCATTGGGTGCTAAGCTTTCAGCGGTCCCTGACGCCCGCCTGGATCACAACAAAGCACCTTACGGAGTAAATTACTAGGTAGGTATCCTGTCCACTCCTGCCACTCCCATCGTACAGAGCCCGTACCTAAGGTACCGTCGATTTGACTGCGACCGCACCTAGATAAATGACCAAGTCCCACCGTTGCTGAGTCTATTCATGTGGATCACAATCGCATTCCGGTCTCTACTACTATCATCAACTTATCATTGAACGATTCCTCTTTATATAAAGCATCAGCACTTGCCGCTTAACAAGAGCCCTCTTGTGGTTGTTTGTTTAAAGCAGCATAGCCACAATGGCCACTTCAAGACAACCTTCCTATAATGGAACAGAGACCGAGCCATTTCCAACTCTCGACAATATATCCCCCGGCATTAACAATTCAACGCCCACCTCGCCCATCGAGAATCGCCCAGCCGCGTCTTCATCTCTAAGCAGTCGTCTTCGCCGGGCTTCACAAAGTTTCGAAGTTTCCGACCCTCCTGAAGGGTTTATGGCCGCCACAGGAACCATCGCATCCGCCATCTTTGCGCGACAGACTGTGGCACGCAGACCATCAGAGATCTCGATACCGATGCAGACAAGTCAGGCAACTGAAGACCGAAGACAAACCTCATTCCCTGCTGTGAACGAAGAGGCGCCCGAGGAGCAAGCTCGTTCGAGTGTTGCCTCTCCTACACGGAACTTTACTGGGGAGCCTGCTGCGGCGGCCCCTTTTGACAATGGATATCACTTTCCGCCGAAGCATTCTGTTGGGCAGTCGACCAAGCTTGGGTTGATTGCATTCTGGAACTACTTCACAACGCCTCTAGGCTTTCTCGTCACGCTATATGGATTGAACGTTGTCGCCTGGGGAGGCATGCTCTTTCTGCTGTTATGGTAAGTACATCTCCAGGACTCTCTTCGATAAGAGAGCTTAGTTAACATAGCTTGTAGCAATGCTTCTCCTGCAATGTGCCACCCGACCTGTAATGATATCAACTCACCAAGGCGAAAGTGGATAGAATGGGATTCCCAAATCCTCAATGCCCTCTTCTGCGTCACTGGCTTTGGCCTTGCTCCTTGGCGCTTCCGCGACCTCTATTTTCTTCTCCAATATCGGTTACAAAAGAATGAAATTGCACTTCGACGACTAGCAGGCATTCATCGAGGATGGTTTCGTCTTCCAGGGTCCGACCAAATCGACTCTCAAATCGGACCTAACAACGTCTCCTCTTCACCCGATCTTGGCTCATCGCTCGCGTGTCCATACCCTGAACATATGATCCCTGATGCTCCTCTGACTGGAGTACGCGCTCCGCCGACGCCCATCACCAGAATGGACGCTGTCATATGGTTGATGGTATGGAATACATTCTTGCAATGCGTGCTATCGGGGTTCATGTGGGGCTTGAACCGATACGATCGACCCAGTTGGTCCACTGGTCTATTTGTTGCACTTGCTTGCATCGTCGCCGCTCTGGGCGGACTTGTCATGTTTATCGAGGGAAAGAAAGTTAAGGGCATCGAGGGTGTCCCCATCAGCGAGCAAGACAGGAAGCAATTGCACGAGGATCGCGAGCGTGGTATTTGGCATTACAACAATATAAAGGACAAAGACTTGGCAGCGAAGGAGGCGAAAAAGGAGAAGAAGAAGGAGATAAAGGAATGAGCCATGACTTGCTCAAGGCTCTATGAATTTGCGTAGAGGAAAGGTGGTATTATGGATAACAATGGTAGGGAGCCTTCACATTTCTCGAGCTTTTACGCACATTTACGGATATTTGGTTGTATGTTGGGAAGCAAGCGTTGGTTAAAATTGCCGATAAAATCACATTGTATATCTTGAATACGAGATGGCTAATGTAATGCATTTGAGGCCGGTGCAGCGTTTGAGATTAGGTACACATCATCATTTGTGTGATGATATTACATACGCAGTACCTTTTGCTAAGCGGATGGACCATTTATTAATATTTCTTTTTACTGTCCGCCATTAAACCTGCCCCAAATCTGATTATCATAGAGCCAATATCCTGCATTTTATTAGTCCGTTCCCAAGACGAGACCCTGGAAGTTAAGCCTCCAGCTCTTGTCCATTATAAGACCCCACTTGTCTAAAGACTAAAGTACATACACCACCCCAGCTTCCGGGCTCCCTGCTCCGCCTCATCGAGAGGGATGTACCCGCCTACCTAACTCCGGCCTCATGACGTGCCATTCCCAACCCACAGCCCAGTGACACTTCTCCACCGCTCACCTTCACCCTCTCACCTGGCAACTTTACCAAAGCTCGATAGTTCTCTCGCAACATTTCTAATTTCCTGATCCTGTAGCGCCTACCGTCATCTTCTTGCTTAGAACACCGCCCTTTCTCACGCCGCAGGGCCCCGCATCATGGGCCTGGCTTACAACACATACCTGAACAGCAGCAAGATCTATGGCTGCAAGACGTGCAAGGCGCACCTCGCTAACCACGAAGATATCATAAGTCGAGTGCGTGGTCCTTTTATTCTTCTATGCTACTCTCCTTCTCTCGTCACGTTGTCCAGCTTCAAGCTAACCTCACTAACACCGGCATCAGAACTTCCGTGGTCAGCATGGCAAGGCCTACCTCTTTCACGGCGTTGTCAATATCGAGACCGGTCCCCCGAACGAGCGTAACATGACGACCGGCCGACACGTCGTCCGCGATATTACATGCCGTCAGTGCAAGGAGACTGTTGGTTGGAAGTATGACAAGGCCTACGAGTCATCAGAGAAATACAAGGAGGGCAAGTTTATCCTAGAAGCAGAGCTGCTCTGCAATGTCACTTGATAGCCTCGTAAGCGGGAGGTGTATTGGCATGGTCGTAAGCTAGAGTCTCGTTGCTGTGGCGTTTTCTGGATATGAGTTAAGGCGTTTGGATGCGCCTAGGTTGGCTAAGGCGATTGATTTCACTTGTAGGGCGAAAGGACTTATACAGTTTCGTACTGTTTTTATGCACAAATTTCCATTAAGAAAGACACTCAATTCAGACCATACCCAACATCAGACGCCATTGCAAACATGCGTGTAGTACCCAAAGTCACAACCAATGCTCTGTACTATAGTTTCATAGGAAGGGATGTATGCGTCTAGCGGTGCTCGATGGGCTCCTCAGGCAAGAGTTCCTCAACCTCGTCATCAGGGACTCTGAGGAATTCAAAGGGAGGCTGGACGATTCCGTTGAACAGGAAGGTGAAGTACACAAGTAGGGCGAAGCCAACAACCTGGAGCCACTTAAAAGTCTCCCAGCCCAAGCCAAGGGACACGATCCAGATGAACAATGTTCTGCAAGTATCGATAGTAGACCTAGAGGTGGCGCTGACGCTTCGAGTGACAGACAAGCCAAAGAAGTTGAACCCACTAATAAAAATGTTAGTCATCGATCATTTATTTCCAGGTATCATAACCACTTACCCAATACTGATCATGATGAGGAAACTTGAAATCAGAACCTGCTTGTTCTCGGTCATCTGACGCCAACCCTCAACAATGTCAAAGTATCCGTATTGGCCAGCATCGGTTGAGCCGATGGCCGCATGCAGGATCAGCATAGCTAGGAGAGTGACGGTGAAGCCAAAGATTCCCTCCCAGCCAACTACCCTGATCGGCTCGATTGTCGAATTCTCCAGAAGCCATTCCTCAAGGACAAATTGAGTGGCGGTGAAGATCTGAGCACCTGCAATAAGCAAAACACCAACGATGGCTCTGGCAGCGTCTGAAAGACCACCATCGGCGAGTGAGTCCTCGGCAGGCTCGCCAATAAGATTCTCAGGCTTCTCATCCGGCCAAATGGCACCAGCCAATCCGACAACTCCTACTCCCAGGACCACGCCGACAAGGGAGAGCCACTGGAAGAGATGAAGGTGTCGCTTCAGGAAGATGACGCTGAACAGGCCAACAAACAAGACCAGAGCGCCTCGAGTCATTTGATATATGGATGCAGCGACCATAAGAAGTCCGGCGTTCATGAGCGTGGTGCCGCAAATGTCACAGATAGCAGGCAGAGCAAGTAACGTAACGCGGTATCCCCTCAGGACGGATCGACCATTGGGAAGGAGCTTTGTTCGATCGTTGGCCTCGGGGTCAGCTGTGAGATCTCCATTGTCTTCAGTGTCGACGGCTTGATAGCCTCGTTCTTCTGGAGCAGAACCCTTGACTCGACGCCATAGAGCCATGAAGCCGACGACGAGCCAGCAGCCCATCTCGCCGATGAACATCTGCGCCGTCTGCAGCACGGGCTGGTTGAAGAAGGCGCGTTTTCTTGGGTTGTCATCGGGACCACAGTTGCGAACACATTGGTTGTCCTAGGAAGAGGTGAGTCAATCACATCTCGTTGGTGAGAAGTCGCAGGACAGCTGATGGCTCATGTCGTCATACCTGATACTTGGTCAAGAGGGTGTTGCAGACACCCGTAAGCAGCATCATGCCTACGAGAAATGGAATAAGGCTTCTTGACGCCATGTTGAAAGGAAAGCCGGTCAACGGCAGCCAGGACTCTGTGGTTGATGATGTCTAGAGATTGTGAAGATGGAGGATGAGACGGCAGGGAAAGCCAGCACTGATAACAGTCTGGAACAAAGAGCTGATAAGCTCAAGGGCGGAGTAGCGGTACGGGCGACGGGGTACGTATTGCTCGGCATGCGGGCAGTTCAGGACGGGATGCAGGGTTCACCTCTAGTCCGAACGCGGAGTTGGCGCCTCTTTAACTGCATATGCATCGCATGCATTAGTCGCGGGATCCATCTTGCTGTTCCCAGCTCATGCCCCCTTTGGGTGTTACGCGTTACGCGTTACCTCGAGGTACATGCTGAGCCCAAGTCTATGTACCTCTTGGTTTTGGGGTGGAGGTACAGGGATTGGCTTAATGCAGGTCATAGAAAGACCTCAGCCACCTTTCTCTCATGGTGACATGGTGGTTACCTCTGGGTCGTATCACAACTCACAAATGCATTAACATGCCGTGCATGCCTTTGCCCAGATTAATTGTGATGGCTATAGCTACCTGATGTAACAGTATCATTAAACAACTGTTAGATCTCGACATCAAAAAAAAAAAAAAAAAATCCAGGCTTGAGTGTCTGAGAAAGAGGGTCAAGTGATTGTAAATTCTGGAGAGCAGAGTCAGCACGCTCGGTCACCTGCCAAAACGATCTATTGGTCACAAGGTCATGTTGCTGTGGCGCTTGGTCCTAGCAAAGAATGACTATATCTCGTATTGACATAATTCAAGTGAAGTAGCAATTAATGCACAGTCACATAAGTCAGAGGTAAATAACCTTGGCCGTTCATTGTTTTGTGATATTGAGTGCAGGCCCTGGGAAGGGCCGCGAAAAGAGCGTAAATACACCTCGATCTAAAATACAGTACATGAAAAATTGATCTCAAAATTGACTCTTGCTTAGCAAGCAAGAAAGTCCAAAGATGGATCAGGAAGATCTGAAGCACCGAGAAGTGTCAGACTCCAGAGTTGAGTGCCAAAACCAACGCTCAATGTTTTGGGGAACCCTCATGGATGGGAATTCTGGACTGGGCTAGCCAGAAATACCAAAACTCCACAGCACCATCTACCCGGCGTTTCGTCTACCACGTAAAAGCTTCTTCAATAAAGTCGATGTGAGATCGATCCTGGCGGTTTCGCACAGCCAGGCGCACCTCGTCACTGAGGGCACCTGGACCACACACTGTAACAGCCATGGCGCCGACCTGGTGCTCTTGTTCCATACCCAGGAGCGTGTTGATGTTGGGTCGTCCCGGGAACATCTGCACGGTCGACGAGGGGCTGTGAATTTCCTTGGTCGATCGGGGTTGGCTGACAAAGAGCATGATTCGAAGAACATCCCTTCGCTTATCCATACCCAGAATCTCAGTCATCCAAGGGCGAATCCACTCAAGGTGCTCAGGAGTCTGAATCGTCCAAACCAACAAGATTCTTCGGGTCGCCACGGTACCCTCGGAATAGCCCTCGACCAGGTGCTTGATGTAGGGAACAGGGTGAGTGATGCCAACACCTCCAGCAAAGAGAACCACAGTGCCGTACGAGTCGAAGGAGTGGTGGCCGCCGTAGGGGCCTTCGGCGAAGCAGCTTGTTTCGAATCGTCCTCCAGGAGCAGCGAGGGCCTTCTGGTGAAGGGTGTCGGTCATGCCAGTCCTGGCGCGGATGATGAATGAGACTCGCTGCTGCTGCATCGCCAGCAGATCCTGGTTCGTAGTCGCCAATCGCTCGTTCTTGGGGTCCTCAACACCGTCATACCAGGCGATGGAAAAGGGGTGAGACTGCCAGTAGCTGATGCCAGGCATGTAGAGGTAAGCATGCTGTCCAGGGGCAGCGTTCCAGGGGCGGGCCAGAGTGACAGTCAGTCGAACGGCGTTGCCAGGGAGAGCTTCGACAACAGTCCTGGAGCGAGAACCACCAACGTGAGAGCGAATAATGCGCCACACTCGCAAAGATCGATCAAAACTCCAGAGGGCAATCACACCATAAATGTAGCAGAGCCACTTGTAGAGATCAGGCTTCGCGCTCAAGTGGTAGTAAAGACCAACAACAGCGGTGCAGGCCACAAGAATGTGAAGGAGCTTGAAGATCTCATAAAAGGCATGTCGAAGTGGGCTCGAGGCCTGGATACCAAGGAAGACAAAGGCACAAGTGGCCTGCTTGACGTTAGTTCACCACACTTTAAGAAGACTAGAAACAAGGGGCGACTGGAAACATGGCCAGCCATCGAGAGAATGACTTACAATGAAGCCAGGCAAGATCAATGGGCCTGAAGGGGCAGAAAATGCCCAGCCACTCTTACCATAGTGGGCGATGGTGTGGGCAATGGCCTCGAGGATGACGATACGGCCAAACCAACGGTGGAGCAAGTTGTAAGTGTCAAACGAGATGTTCAAGAGGGGGATGAGAGGGTTGTTTCGTCCAGCCAGCAAGAATAGGGGTACCTAGAGACCAGTCAATGACACAGGTTTACAAGAAGTGAAACAAACAACGAAACATAAGATGGAGTCGCTTGATTGTTCAAGATGATTGTCATACCATGTTGACAGTAGCGAGAACACCGGTACGGTTACGGATAACACCGCAGGCGGTCGAGAAATCAGCAGAGTAATCGATGTCGATAACGGACCAGGTAATATTGGAGGCGAGGTAGGCGATGAGGAAAAGCAGTTGAAAGCGGGTGGGCAAAGTGCCAACGTTGATGGCTCGGCTAAGTTGGATTTCACGGTTGTGTCTCTTGCTAAAGACGGGAGCATAGAGAAGGTTGCGCTTGAGAGAGGCGAATTTCTGCGAAGGAATGGCGAAGTAGCGCTGCTTGTCATTGTTCAAGCAGGAGACATGTCGAGTAAGTCTGACGACACGTTCACAGACTTTCCAGATGATGACGGCAACCGAAACAGCACCGCAAACGATCATGAGATACTTGGAAAGATTTCCGTTGACGACTTCGGCGGCATCTTTGGCGGCTTGTTGCTCTGGAGTGAGCTGGTAGCCACCGCCGGCACGCGGTAGCACTGAGTTTCCGGCACTCATTGCGACCTAAAGAGAAGGAGAGACGAGAAAGAATAAGACAGAAAAACACAAAGATCGAGGTGTTGAAATGAATGGGAGACCTCCCCGGGAGGAATCGAGTTGAACGGGCGAAGAAATGGCGGCGGGAAAGAAGGGGAGATAGACAGAAAGAGAGAGAGCGTGACGGCGAGATATGTAAGGGAATGTGATGAGAATGAATGAATGGAAACCAGTTCCGAAACAAACAATTCCACGCCGTTTCTAGGAATGAATAGATAAATTAGACGACAAGGCGAAACGAGGCAAGGAGAAAATCTGCGGAGGTAGAGAGGGATTCAGTGGGATAATATTAAGTAGGGACATGGATATCCTACAAGTTATGGGTCTCATCGCAAATTCCCCAGCAATCACGGCTCAAGCAGATCGTGCCTGATGCGCAGCTACCAAGGCCAAGGCCGCGTATAGATGACAGTGTTTGCTTGCTTTTTCATTCGCAGCAGCTCTCTCATCTTATCCCACTGAGGGGCCAACTACCAGGCCTATATCTTGGGCTCAGGGGTAGTAGTTTCAAGATATCAATCGACAAAGTTCAAGATTGCCTGATTCGAGTCCACCATTGGTGAACCAACATAACCCCGGCGGCTCTGCTAGCGAATCCGGCCCAACATCTGCGGAGCACGGACACGAGAGATTGGCAGGGAAGATGAACTGGCGCCGACTCCGAGTGGCGGATGCTGGTACCGCGGGGATCCTGAAACAAGGGCCTTCCCAGCATCTGGCTGGCGGTGCAAGGGCTAGAGATGATGTTATTAAAAAAAATGCGCCTCTGGCCGTTTCAAAACTCTGTTGGAGTAAACTTCAGCCACTAACAAACACTACGGACTAAAGATAACCTTTTAAATCTGGTGGCATAGAAACTTAAAATCTGCTCAGAGTCAGAGCGTCAACCGTCACGGCCGTCACGACCGTATACGTAACGTCCTATATAGGTAAGCACATACACTTCTACTCCACCAATATTTGAAGTCAGAGAATTTCTTTTCTTTTGCTTGCTTGACTCAACAATGACATGACATCGGACGGCGGTTTCAAGTGCCTCGTGCCCCACAGTGACAGTGACCGATGTTATCGTAACCAAAATTCTCGGCCCCTGAGAGGAGGATGAATACTACTCTCCAGTTAAAGCCTGAGACAACCGCTGAGAATCCCAGCCAGGGCAACCAAAAACAAATGGAACCAAAAACGAAACTTCGAATCAGACAGAACTTTCCACTTCCCCTCTCTCTACCTAGAGTTGGATAAGGCTTGGCTTCCTCTATATTTCATTAGCTTTATGAGGAAAGAATCGTACGAAATTATGAATTAAATTACATCATTAAAAATTCTGTACATTCTATAGGTACCTAACATTACAGCAAGTATCTCACCTTTCATATCCTAGCAGACTGGCCAATTCTTCGACCCTCAACAGTCTCAAGACATGCCGAGCTCATCCGTCATATCGTCCTCTCCCTGCTGCTCTTTCGACGTACCCCTGCCAAGTCTATCAAACCTGTTGCTCTGCCAGATGCGTGTGGTACCTAAGCGCTTGAACTTCTTCACAGCCTTTACTGCTGTAGTGTCTTTACTCTTGCTGATGTTGCTCTTGGTGTTGTGGCCATACTCTCGGTCTCGGTCCACGATGCCTCTGGGAACGCAAACCATTACCCGTGCGCAATCGCCAAGCTCATCACCGCTATATTCTTGTTCATCCGTGATTGTGGTTGTGCTCGTATTGTTCTCATCCTCACCATCAAAGTCGTCAGTGTTATCGTCATCCCCCGCATCCTTGTCACTTTCAACCGAGCTGACTTTGTCGTACGGGAACACCTGCTTGGAACTGTTATCCCGGCCGGTTCTGTTCCATCTCAGGCCTTCAGCCTGGTCGAGACCATCTGGGTGTCGATCTGTGCCTGTTTGGTTTCTCATCCCGTCTTTGTCATCAGCCTGTTGTCTTGACTCGTTTCTCGGTTTGAGTCTAGGGCTTGGAAGCACCCACTCGCCAATCCCTTCCTCCCACCGCCAGCCCGAAAACATGGTGCTGGTTTCTAGGGTTCCCTTGCCAGCGGCAGGAAATCTTTCAGCAAAAGCAACATCTCGAAGGTCCTTCGTTTTTTGGGCCAGAACAAACGCCCCGTCTGACATCAAACCGTCGTGAAACCAATCGGGTAGTCCCAGACCATTCAGCGTTGTACAAATCTCGGGCAAGACGTCGTGACAGGGCAAGCCACATGCTCGCCCCCGGTATTGTGCAACAGAGCAGGCCAACAAAAGGGTCTGTCGGTATTGTGGTCGAGTTGGAGAGCCGTTTCTAGCAGCTAACAGTCTCGCGCACTCTTGACTTGCAAACTGTTTCGCAGTTAGACTAACCACATCGTTGCCAATCATGGCCGTAGCCATGAACCGAGCTAAAACGATAATAAAAAGTCCGCTGCTTCGAAACGCCCCGCGGCGGCTCTGTTGCTGGACTACACAGCACTCGAATGTATACAACAAACGTCGAACAGCTTGAGTCTTCAATGGCTCTAGGCTATTGTCCATCTTGGCATCTATTGTCCAAGCTGCCGCTGTCAATGCCGCCAGCACGTTCACTAGTGTCTGATCTTCTGCATTCTGTTCCGTCCCCTTTATTTTTCCATCATTCAGCACAAGCTGGTTTAGGGCTGTACATGTGAAGTCGATAACAGAAGGTACAGGAGCCCTGCTATGTAGCAGGATCTCAACCGCTCGCATCCATACTGACTGAAATGCGCGCGAGGTAAGCCAGCTCAGCGAGAGCTTCTTGTTCTTTATAAGGTCCGTGAGACAATCGAATGATGGACCAACCAACCCCTGGTCATGCAAGCTCCTCACCACGGCTCCTAAAGGCTGAACTGTGCCGCTCTCAACCAATGCACTTGAAGAGCTCCGCGGTCCTGCCAAGGGAGATTTGAGGCTCGAAACTAGCCGCCCTGCTTCCTCCTTGCACTCTAGACTGAGACAGAGATCGGCCAATAGACGCACAAATGGGGCTTCGAAAAGGCCTTCTGTCACAGCTGCCGCCAGAAGGCAGAGAGCATGGGCGCGGACGACCAGCTTTAACGACTTCCAACCAAGGCTTGCGGCACCAAACCCTTCAAGTTGTTCATAAAGCTCTGTCGATGCTTTGGATGATTCCCACTTGAATCTTGTCCCCCCTTTCGCTGCAGCGAGGCGATCCCATTCTTCTATCACAGCCAGCGCACCTGGGACCTTACGGAGGCATATTCCTAATAGCGACTTTGGATGGGCTGTCTGCGACAGTGGTTCGGTTGAGCCCAGTAAATCCTTCAACCAGCCAAATATAGCTTCGTATATGCGGTACTGACCATCGGGAACGATTCGACGAAGTGATTGTAGTTCTGCAACTAATGATGCTGTCTTTGTATTGGCTGGCTCGGGACTTGAAAGTGGTAGATCGCCGGCGGTCGAATCGTAACGGTGAATCTTTCGTAGAAATGGCGTAGCAAAGTCAATTCGCCCAGCTCCTGGCGGAGTGCGCTCAATCTTCATGGTACCGAGCGTACGAACTGCGCGTGGGGGAGTTGACAAGGGCATCATTGTAGGTTTTGTTGGAGCTGGAGCTGATCGACATCTTCCGTATGTGTATCGAGCTCGTTTCGAGGCTCTCGCAAGTTCTTCATCGGTATTCGTCCGCTTCGATTGGGTGGCTGGTTGTTGAGCCTTGTTGACGAGCCTCCTCAGAGCTACTAAGCGACACTGCAGTTGACGCAGTAACCTTTGACACCGCGCCGCTGTCCAGGGCTGGACGTCTTCTTTGATACCTTTGCGCGCTCTTGTCATGGTGCGATGGGCTGAAGGAGAGGGCAACGCAACATGTTGTCCGCTCATGATATATAGGGGCGGCTGTCAAAGAGGAAATATGAAGTACCCAAGCAATTTTTGGAACATAAACAAAACACTACACTCAAAAGAGTTTATAGCGGCGTTATACATACAAAAGAAGCTGGCTGAAAGCTGAAAACGGAGAATCAATGTTATCATGGATGTTGTTAGTGGGATAAAGATGCGTGATCATGGTGTGGCTCGTTTACTAGGTGTATTTACTTATTTCCACTTTCAGCCTAGCTTCCCCGAGAATCGCTCTGGGGTTGATTCGGCTTTGGCGGCGCCGTAGACGGCCCTAGGAGTACTCGGGCTATACCTGAATCGATGGTATGTCCCCATACAGTATAAAAGTACCGTTGCTGTCGCGTGCTTGACGCTGTGAACTCCACGAGGCCGGGCTCCAATGCCGGGGCATTGCCGCACCACAACTCCAATCGTTAGCCGTCCAATTTTTTTTCTTTCTCCCCTCCATCAGTCACTACCTCTTACCTCACTCCGACTTGCTTCAACGAACGTCGTTCAATTGATTGCTTTTCCTACCAGTGCATATCCCCATGCCTGGTTTTCTCTCTCATTACCTATTCTTTTTGTGCTTTTGATTTCCTCCATCCTCCATTAACACAATATGGCTTCGGAAACCACTCCTCCCGCCCCCGCGCCTGGTACGTATTTATGAGTATAGCCAGACCGCCCTTGTCAATGCTTGTAATTGGGAAGTCCAGGGTATTATACAGCCTCAGTTTGGTCACTGATGGAGCTTTGGATAGTTGTGGCTTGGAAAGTCACAAGACTTTCTAATATTATTGCTACCCGAGCTTGAACTAATTCGTCTTATAGCCGCTGCGGTCGAGGAGCCCGAGACCAATATGGAGGCAGAAGCTCAAGATCAAGAGGTCGACGCTGGAGCCGAAGGTAGCCAACATTGACCCTCCGATTAGCGATACCTAAGCGACAAATCTAACGTTACTTAGCGGTAATAAACATCACTATCGTCCTGCCCGACGCCGAGGCCACCAAAATGCAGATTATGGTCCGTCATCAATCCAAACCGGACCCCTCTACAACGTTTAGCTCACCATGTTATTCAGGCGTCTCCTCAAGAACAGGTTCATGAGATTCGACAGTCTGTCATTGATCTTCCCGCCGCATTCCAGTACACTTGCTTCCATCTCGAGTTCAATGGCGAGAAGGTCAATGACTTCATCCCGCTTTCTGAAATACCTGATCTTGGTACCACTCCCGAATTTCACGTCGTCCAAGACCCATATACCGAGAAGGAAGCTCGTATCCATTTTGTTCGCATCCGAGAACTCATTGGTGCCTCTGGAGATCGCTGCGATACCGCTCAGGGTCTTCTTCCAGGACTCTCCCTCTTCGAAAGCGTCGCTACCGAGGCTCACAGTGCCAACGACGAGTCTACCGAGGAATCACCTATTCAGGACTACAACTTCCAGGCTGTGCCTTCTCTCACAAGTTTGGTGCCTCCTGCTCCCCAACCTGCTCCTAAGACGGTGAAGCAGATCTCCTTGTCGTCTTGGAATCCTCCTCCTCCCCACCTACGACAGCGTGGCCATCTGCTGTACCTGGTTGTCTCTACCACTGAGGGCGAGCAATATCAGATCACCTCCCATGTGTCAGGCTTCTACGTCAACAAGTCGTCCAACGCCAAATTCGATCCTTTCCCTCGCCCGGCGCCCAAGGGCCAATCTGCTCACTCCTTGTTGACCCTCATTGAGCTTGTTTCCCCATCTTTCACCGACTCCTTCACTCAGCTCCAGGAATATAACAACCAGAGAGACCCTCTTGCAACCTTTCAGATTACCAACGCCATTCCTGCTGCTCCTTGGGTGGTTCCGCCTCCTAACTCATCTCTTTGCACACATCTTCCTGATCCTGCACGATCCCAGGAGACTTACCTCCTCAACGGCGTTGAAAACACTGACACTCTACGAGACTGGAATGAGGAGTTTCAGTCGGCTAGGGAGCTCCCTCGCGAGTCCGTACAAGACCGAGTTTTCCGTGAACGGCTGATCTCCAAACTATTCGCCGATTATAACGAGGCTGCCACCCGCGGTGCTGTCATGGTTGCTCGTGGCGAGATTGCCCCTCTTAACCCTACAGAATGCAGAGATGCTCAGATCTTTGTCTATAACAACATTTTTTTCTCCTTCGGCGCTGATGGAGTGGGCACGTTCACTTCCGAGGGTGGTGATGAGGCTGCTCGCGTTGCCACAGGCAAGGACGTTGCCGGTGTCAAGCTTGTCAATCAGCTAGATATTGAGGGTCTCTTTACTCCTGCTACCGTTGTTGTTGACTACCTCGGAAAGCGAATTGTTGGTCAGAGTATTGTTCCCGGAATTTTCAAGCAACGTGAGCCTGGCGAGAACCAGATCGATTACGGTGCTGTGGATGGCAAAGAGATTGTTGCTGCTGATGAGCGATTCGCTCCTGGCTTTGCTCAACTCTCCAAGGCTCTCAAGGTCAAGAAGCATCCTGTCTGGGATAAGGATGGCAAGCGATTCGACTTGGAGGCTAGTGTAGAGACCAAGGGCTTGCTGGGTACGGACGCCCGCAAGTACGTCCTGGATCTGTATCGCATTAGCCCCCTCGACATTGCTTGGTTGGACGAGGACGGTCTTCCTGAGGATGGCGATGCCTACCCCCACCGCATGACTGTTCTGCGACCCGAGCTCGTTGACTCCTTTTCACGATACAAACTGAAGCAGTGGGTGGATAAGGAGGTTGCTCGTCGTGCTGAGCAGAAGAAGGAGAAAGAGAAGGAAGCAGGTGAGACCGAGAAAGCTAAAGAGGGTGAGGAAGCTAAGGAGGGCGAAGAAGCCAAGGAGGGCGAAGGGGAGGCATCCAAGGACGAGGAGAGCCAGCCCAACTTGTCCGATTTCAAGTTTGCTCTTAACCCCGATGCTTTTAGCGGCCAGGTGCCTCAGACTGAGGAAGAGAAGGCTGAATTCGCTGCTGATGAGGAGGAAGTCAGGGCGGCTGGCGCCTATCTCCGCGAGCAGGTTATCCCTGACTTACTCCGCGAGCTTTCTGAGTCCGATATTAGCTTCCCTATGGACGGTCAGTCGCTGAGCCGGCTTCTCCACAAGCGTGGTATCAACGTGAGATACCTTGGCAAGGTTGCAGAGCTCTCCAACGAAGGCCGACTGCGATGTCTGCGCGATATTTGTGTACAGGATATGGTTGCCCGTGCCTTCAAGCATGTCTCTGCCGTATACCTCCGCCACTTGCCAGTCCCTGCTGTTCCTGCTGCAGTCTCCCATCTTCTCAACTGTTTGCTCGGACACAAGTTTAACGCCAAGCCCGTTTCAGAGCTTGACTCCTCGGTCCGTAGCCTCTACACTGATGCCGATTGGTCATTTGAAGAGGTCACCCCCGAGAGTCTGCGAGAGAATATTGAACAGCAGATCCTCCAGCGATTCCGATATGAGCTCGACGACGAGTGGTACAACCAGGTCCGTCCTGTCCAGCTCCTTCGTGAGGTTTCATTGAAGCTTGGTATCCAAGTTCAGGGCAGGGACTACGCCTTCACCGCCGATGCTGCCGCTACCACCGCTGCACCCGCCACTAAGACTGAAAAGCCTGCGACCAACGGCCAAACCAACGGCGAGTCTAGCAGCAGCAAGAAGAAGAAGAAGAACAAGGCCCGCGAAGCTTCTTCTCCTGTCGAGGCTCCCGCCCCTGCCAATGTTCACACTTTCAGCCCAGATGATATTGTCGACCTTGTTCCCTTGATCAAGGATTCATGCCCTCGTAGCGCTCTCGCCGAGGAGGCTCTTGAGGCTGGTCGCATCTCCATTATTCAAAACCAGAAGAAGCTGGGCCAGGAGCTTCTCCTGGAGTCTCTGTCGCTGCACGAGCAGATCTATGGTATCTTGCATCCTGAGGTTGCTCGTGTCTACAACAGCCTGTCCATGCTGTACTACCAGCTTGACGACAAGGAAGCGGCTGTCGAGCTTGCTCGCAAAGCTATCATTGTTGCAGAGAGGACAGTTGGTGTCGATTCAGCTGAGACCCTCCTCAACTACCTCAACCTGAGCTTGTTCCTCCACCAGATTGGCGACAGCAAGGGTGCCCTTGTGTACTCGAAACACGCTCTCAAGATGTGGAAGATTATTTATGGCCCTGACCACCCTGACTCCATCACAACACTCAACAACGCTGCTGTGATGCTTCAACATCTCAAGGCCTACCATGAGTCACGACTTTGGTTTGAGGAGTCGCTGCGGGTATGCGAATCCGTCTTTGGAAAGCAGTCGGTCAACTCTGCCACCCTGCTCTTCCAGCTGGCGCAAGCCCTTGCCCTGGACCGCGACCCTAAGGGAGCCGTGAGCCGCATGCGCGATTCCTACAATGTCTTCCTTGCCGAGCTTGGACCCGAGGACAAGAACACAAAGGAGGCCGAGAACTGGCTTGAACAGCTCACTCAGAATGCTGTATCCATTGCTAAACACGCCAAGGATGTCGCTGCTCGGCGACTTCGATCTGGAATTCGATTCACCACCAATGCTTCTACTGCACAGGCCTCCAACGCTGCTGCCCCTGGCCGCACCGGTCCCGGCTCGCAGGTCGACTCGCGCAGCATCGATGAGCTCATCAAGTTCATTGAGGGTGGTGAACATCAACAGTCCAAGAAGCGCCCTGGTCGTGGAAACCCTAAGAGGCGGGGCCAAGCGGGAGCGCGATAAAATCCACATCTTATGAAGTTCTTTGTGATGCTAGCATGTGGCTGAGATTTTGGCTCACCGCTGTGTAAAAGTAGACGGTCGGAAAAGTACTATGGAAGGTCCATTATATATCATGTGGTTGGCAGGGCATGGTCACGGAAAAGAAAAAGCAGGTCCCCTTGTATAGGGTTTGGGATGGTTGGCGGCACGGCGGAACGGTCACACGTATTTGCATCAAAAGGCGCGTTCTCAACATTTGTATATATCTACTAGGCTCTGCTCTGAGCCATTGGCCAGACGATCTTCACTCTCAATTAACCACGTTCATATTTGGAACTTCCTTACGCGGTCTGTACAGTAGCATTTCTCGTTATAGTACATGTACATCACCCAGTTCACTGTTGAATCATTTCTATCTTTGTTGAAAACAGACGTACTCGTTCCTCAGCACATTTCATTCGTTTCTGTCGTAAACATTCTCAAAACGCTGGTATCAGTACATCATTGCCATATACCCGGTACTTGTAAAATACATGGCTCAAAAAACAAACCCCAGCTCCGATAATTCCCATGAGAAACAACAACGCCTTGGTAAAACAAATGGCCAAGCTAGGTATGGCCTTTTAGGATAGGGGCGCCTACGGGCGCATGATACGAGCCGATACTCTGGAAGCCCCTGTGATATTATGTCAGCTTCGGATCAAACACTTAAAAAACAGAAGTTGACTTACTTTGTCAGGTCAAAGCCTTCTTCTTCCTCTTCAGCCTCTGATGGTTCGGCAACAGGCTGTGGACTTGACTTTTGGGGTCGAGAAGGGCTGCTCAAAGGAGACTTGTCTCCGCGTGGGGGACTGCTGCTCTGTGGCGGCAGGATACCCCCAGCTTTGGTAGGACTTATATCATATCCACCCAGGGGCTTTAGTGGTGTGCTGCCAATATCTGCGTATTTCCAGAATGGCGCTGGCGAGCTAGTCGGCATGTGTTGACTGGGTCGTTGTGCTGTGCTTGGGGGTGCAAGCTTGGGGTGCATCCTTGGCGGTGCTGGTGTCACAAATGACCCTCCATCTTCCTGGTAGGAGGATGTTAGAGTAGGCGATTGAGGATTGTAGATTGAAAACGATGAATCCCTTCCCGGCGTCTTCCTGGGGCGCGGCAATGGGCTTCCATCCATTGTTAGGGTTGCACTCCTGCCAAAGGATCGATCAGATGGTCGGTCAGGGGTTGATTGTGCAACAAGTGATGGTCGAGGCGGTGGTGAAGCTAAAGGCGAAGTCCGTCGCTTGCGGGCTGAAGGGGGTTCTCTTGATGCCATATCTCGTGGACCGTGTGTGATATAGGCAAGTTGATTTGGAGATGAAGGGGCAGATGAGCCGCGATGGCCACCGCGGCCAACGCGGTAGGCATTTCGTACCATCTCCTCTCGAGCTTCTGGAACGATCTGCCACTTCATGCCTTTGCCTGGCTCATCTGTTGACCGGGCAACTTTGTCAAAGGACTTGTTGAGTGAAAGGTTGTGTCGAATAGAGTTCTGCGTATGTTAATTAAGAGCGTGGTGGATAAGGGAATAACTATCAGGTACTTACCTGCCATCCTGCAGCTTGCTGGTGACGATAGTAGGCATAAGTATTCATGATGTAGGTATATATGCCATTAAGGTTGAGCTTTCCGTCGGGTGCATTCAAGATAGCTTGCGTTATCATCTGAGCGTAGCTGTACTGGGGCTTGATGTGCTGGTTCTCATCCTGACTGAGGTCGACTCCATTAGCTCCGATCATTACAGCCGGCGTACTCGCAGCCGGTGATTTAGCATTGCTTTGAGCTGAAGGTGGCGTGCCTGGTCGCTTGTACTCGGGGGGCGCCGGTGCAATGAGGGGTTGCCGGCGTGATGACCGGGATTGCGGAGTGTCGAGGCTGAGGCCAGCACGTTGCAAAAAGATAGGGTGGACGGTCAAAGGAGTGATCTCGGAGGGTAAAACAAACATCATTTCGACGGTGCCAATCTCAATGACCTCGCCGCTGGTGAGAGGATGTGCTTGTCCGGACTTGACGGGCTGGCTATCCACCTTTGCACCATTACGACCCTTGACACGAAGAAACCACCTCTCTTCTTTGGAGTCGAAAGCGATGGTGGCATGCTCGCGCGACACCATCTTGCTGGGGCCCAGATCAATATGCACGTGTTGGTCATCTTCGTCTGATACTGTAGCCTGGGAAGCGTGAGAGGCTTCGGGAGCTCGGCCTATATTGACGACGAGCTTGGTGATGTAGAAAGTCCAGTCCTGGGCAGCAACTTTGGCGTATGCCTTTACTCCATCGCCTTTGGCTTCATGAATGGCGTTGGAATGATCTTTGCTCGCTTGAACCTCCTGGCTTCTTAGATGCTGCGCGATCTGCGATACCAGCTGGTCGTCGTTGGGCGCGGGGGGTTCTTCGTCATCTTGGGTCTATTTGGAAGAGCCAGCATCAGCATGCGTGGCAATTATCACGATTCAAATACAACGTACCTTCTTGCGACGCTTGGTTGGACGACTAGGCGAAGATTCTTCGATATCGGGTGGTGAAGTGGCAGTGGCAGTGGCAGTGGCACTGGTTGTCGTTGTGGTCGTGGTCACGGCCGCGGCTTTACGCGGTTCGCGACGAGCCCTAGAGGCTCTTTTTGCCGACGGCGGCATGGTATATAGTGATTGCAGGACGTTGAAGATGTGTAACGGCGAAAAATTGCGGAGTGATGAGCGGGGAGTAGAGTTTGGGAGATGATGCTTAGTCGGCCTTGACTATGTTTTCTCCCTGGCGATGTTTTGCAGCCCTCGGTTGACGTTTTTTGGTGAAGATGCGGGACAGTCAAGTCGTGTCGTCAATCAATGTATCGTCGATAAATGCCCTGTAAAGTTGGGGACCGCGTTCGCGTTGGATTTAGTGTCATTAAGTGGCAGGGCCATGACAGGGCTGTGGGCTGGGGTGTGGGTAATGGAACCGATTCGTGCATATTGGAGCCTCGTTGAATGAATTTGAGGGACCACAAGGGGGCTGACAGTGGCTGCAATTGCTGTAAGGGGGTTTACTAGTGGTTGGGTCCAAGATTGAGAACCATGTCATGGGTGCGTTTCAGGGGAAGAGATAACCTGTTAAGTGAATATCGCGGGCCGGGTTGATAAGGTACCAGTGATGATGTGATGCGATCCAATGCGATTCGATTCGATACTTGCCATACCTACCTATCTACGTAACTGATTCATAAGCCCAGCCTCGTTGCTATTTAAATTGGCTGACACTGGACCTCTATAATGATTGGTGGCGTTCTATTCTTTACATCGAATAAGTCAATTATAGCAAACAATAGAATTTACTACATCACTACTAAGAAAAATTAAGACACAATAAGTGACAAGGTTTTAATATGCCTTTTTAAGGCATGTCCCCACTTCTTTCAATAACCAACATCCAATCCAACTCTCTGGGCCACCACCGCGTTTGTGCAGCCTCGCGGCGCCTCGTTGTAGTCACTTTCTTTCTTTCTTTCGTTGACTGACTACCTAAACTTGGTTTCTTCATCCATCACACAGCGAAATCACAATATATCCTTTCGATCCATCCCTTACCTCCGCCGGCCAGCCATCGTCCAATATTCGTCTTCATACCAGAGCTTCAGCGCCCACCTGTGCTTGACCTCTCCCTTGCGCTGCCCTTGGAGAGAGGCTTGAAGCCAGGGCTACCCTCCAAACAAAAAAAAATCCGTTACTCTGCCCTTCAAGCTAGGCATCGTTTGTTGACTCGGCTGCTGTCGCCTCGTATTGGCGCTTGCGATCCTCCCCTAGCAGCCCTGTTTCTGGCCCTGGGCTCCTGGCCATCCTTTCATTCCGACGTCGCGATACCCACCATCATCTAAGGTGCTCGCTGCATTGAAGCCATGGCATCAGAGCAGGCGTACGGCGTCACGCCCCCCATCTCAGTACAGCTTCCTACTGAGGCAGAGCTGCGTCAATCGGACGCTCTGCTAGAGGAGTTGAAACGCCAAAAGACGTTCGAAAGTCCAGCAGATACCGCCAAGAGGCAAGTAACTGTCATCCCCCGCATACTACTCGGAAATTAACACATATACTGCAGAGAAGAAGTCTTAACCTCGATCCAAACCATCTGCGATGCATTCGTCCGCCGAGTCGCTCAAGAAAAAGAGCCAAAGAATGAAGTTCTCATACGAAATGCCCGAGGCAAAGTCTTCACCTACGGCAGCTATCGACTAGGTGTTTACGGCCCCGGCTCAGATATTGATACCCTCATCGTCGCGCCAAAATATGTTACCCGTGAAGATTACTTCAAATTTTTTCCCGACCTACTTGTCTCGATGGCCCCCAAAGATGCCATTACTGACATGGCTGTAGTGACTGACGCTTTTGTGCCCATCATCAAGTTTGAGTACTCTGGCATCAGTATTGACTTGATTTTCTCTAGGATCATCCAGAAGCAACTATCTCCCGAGTTCAAAGACCTCAAGGACTCGGGCTTATTGCGCGGACTGGACGAGGCAGAGTTGCGGTCTCTCAACGGTACACGAGTAACGGACGAGATTTTGACCCTTGTGCCAGAACAAAGCACCTTCAAGAACGCTCTGCGGGCCATCAAGCTGTGGGCGCAGCGGCGCGCTGTCTATGCAAACATCATGGGGTTTCCCGGTGGAGTGGCCTGGGCAATGCTTGTGGCACGTGTCTGTCAACTCTACCCTAAGGCTACACCGTCAGTTATTGTCAACAAGTTCTTCCTGGTTATCAGCCAGTGGCGCTGGCCGCAACCTGTTCTTCTCAAGCCCATCGAGGGCGGACCGCTTCCTGTGCGAGTTTGGAATCCTAGGGTACGTTGACGTTTGCTAAGGACTTTACGGAGCATCATGCTAACCATTTGCTTAAAGCTGTATAAGGGCGATCAGTTTCATCTGATGCCAGTTATCACACCTGCCTATCCCTCGATGTGTGCCACCTTCAACATCACACGCTCCTCCATGACAATCATAAATCGTGAGCTCAAACGAGCGCTCCAGATCTCTGAAAGCATCATGGTGGGCAAGCGTCCCTGGAGCGATCTTTTTGCCAAGCATACATTTTTCACTGCAGGGTACAAGTATTACATCTCTGTGATCTCGGCTGCCAAGACAAAGGAAGCTCACACAATCTGGTCGGGTTATGTTGAGTCCAAGGTCCGAATGCTAGTGCAGAAGCTCGAGCAACAAGGGTCAATCGCCTTAGCCCATGCCTTCAACAAGGGCTATGAGCGACATCACCGGTGTCACAATGAGCAAGAGATCGAGGCTGTGCAAGAGGGCAGCCTTGACTACTTGTGCACAGATCAACCCGAGGAAACCTCGACTGTCAAGATCGAGCCTGCGGTGGCCGAGTTGCCGATCAAGACTGAAAATGGGGAGGACAGCAAACCCATCAATACCGAGAACGGTGAGAATGGTCAAGTTATCAAACCCGAGTCTACAGAAGAAGATGGACCCATCACGGCTGAGCCTATCAAAGCTGAAGCATCAGATGAATTCAAGCCATCAGATCCACCTGCGAGCGGCGTGACTGACGTTTACACAACCACGCATTACATTGGCCTCGAGCTGGCCTCAGGTATGTACATCACTCGGGCGTATCAAACAAATACTAGGACCACCTCAAGAGCTCACAGTACTGACTCGGTAGGCGCTAAATCACTTGACCTCTCGTATCAGGTCGAGGAGTTCAAGGAGCTCTGCACCTCGTGGCAGAAATACAAGGATGACCTGAAGGACGTTGTGTCAATCGGCGTTCAGCACGTCCGAAAGTAAGTTCTAAGTCCCTTGGGCACCAGCACATCTTGGCTTGCTGACTTTTGTATAGCTTCAACCTCCCAGATGATGTCTTCGAAGCTGGCGAAAAGAAACCTCAGAAAAAGTCTGCAGCTAAGGGTGCAGCAAACGGCAAGAAACGCGGGCCCACAGAGGTATTTATGCATCACCGCGCGAACTCCCACTGCCGGCGAAGATGCGCTGCTCTAGATGGCATATCCTTGAGGTAAACGAAACATGCTAACACCACATGTAGGAGAATCCGCCCCCTGCGAAGAGACAGCAAGCCTCGGTTGTGGCCGCAGGCTGAGTATGTTTCCATTTCCATCGCACTCGACAGGAAACCAACTCGAAGAGTTGATTCCTGTGTATGTGAATTGCACGAATATTTAAAGACGAAAAAGACGAAAAAAAATCTCGGCAAGTCCATAAGCGGCTTGACGACTGGGCTCCTGGCCACTAACTTAACTAACATGAAGATATAAAAAAAAAGATCGCTTTCATACAGGCTGAACTGCTTTGACTTGGTAACTTGGCAGTTGAAGCCTGATGTATCAATGCATTGCTGGCGGCGTTACGATTGAAAGATTGAATAATCTACATTAATAATAGCAGAGGCACATGTAAATGTGCGGGAGGCCATTCGGCCACGACGGCGTGTCGCGCTCTACTAAGATATAACCGAAGACCAGGATCGTCCTAGAGGTGCCTGGCTCTTGAGATGGATCTGAAGCAGGTTCATATTGCATCTGTAATTAGGAACATGGCTTTGCTAGATCAATACAATTGTTTCGAGGCTTCACAAGCCTCATAGGACCTAGCTCTATCGTGCATTTCTCCTGTGACACTTGACCACAAGCGACCTATGTACTTTGACTGCCAGCTCATCACTGTAAATGCAGTCTCTTCGAGCGTGTGGCTCAGCAGATGATTATGATCTTTATGCTTATACGAATTTTGGTATTTATCTGAGTCATCATAGATCATCATCATCCTCATCGCTGTCACTGAACCAGCCATCCTGATAAGCATCTGCCAGCTCCGCTAACCCATTGCTTAGATCTTCTCTTTCGCTGACTCCTACAAGACGCGCAGATTCAGACCGCAGCGTCCTGATGCGCTGCACCATGGAGCTATTGGTCGAAAGGGTGGTCTGTACGCTGGCATCTGGCTGGTTCGCCAGTTGAGGGTAGATTTGCGGGTAGGCGTCCAACAGGGGAAATCTAAGAGGTGAGTCGTATCTGCATCCACAGTCAGCGCACATTTCAATAGTAAGAATTGGATGTAATGGCATACTTGCGTATGACCGAGTTGCCTATTATGGGGCGTTCGCCAGGGGCAAGATGTCCAGGGGCATCCTCATCCCCATTCTCCAAGGGATCAAGATCTCGATAAGACAATATTTCACCAAAAACATGCTTCTGAGTATCCAACCTCGCAACATGCTGTCTGCTCCAAGCACGACCTACTTGGAAGAAATCAACATTGATGCGACTGTCTTCCGAGGCGTTCTTTGTAAACGCCAGAGACATGCGCATGCTCGCCAGGGGCTGGTTACCATTCACGTTGAGGCTCTCAGCTATGGCATCTAGAGAACTCGGTTGGTCGGAAGAACCGTGTATCAAGCGCGAAGGTAGCGTGGCGGTTTCTATTCCAACTGCCAAGAGAGCAGATGTGTGCCAAGGTGAGCGGCGATCGATGGAAACTCCAGCTGACAGATCGTCTTCGGGCAAAGCCAGTGGGACAACCGTCGATGCTTGCGTGCAAAGCTGCTCGATACTATGAGCTACGTTGGCGAGGCGTAGCTGGCGCTTGGCTCTTGGAATGTCGAGCAAGGGACTCTGTAGACCCCACGTCCAGATGCAAGATTTGGGGAACTCGTCCCTCAGAGACTCAAGATACGAAGATGTGAAGCCACCCCACGCATCGTCGATAGTGGTAAAGACTTGTATGCCCTGCAGCCGATCACACTCTTCGGCAAATGGTCTGAAGTCACGGTCTACAAGCTCGTGTTCCTTGTCCAGCATAGAGAAAAGTTCTGTCCCCATGGAGAAGCGCTCAAAGGGCATGGTGGTCGAGTTGAGTTCATAGTCATAGAGTTGGACCAGCGACCGCGGATGGAAGAAGACGCGCGAAAAGTCAGACCAATATCGCACGTTTGATGTTGTCAGTTGTGCGGGTGCAGTGCCGGCGTCTAGACTTTGCTGGTATTCGCTGGGGGCGATGGGCGTCTGCTTGTGGACGACTGACCGGCCTGACCTAGGAGGGAGTCAGCTCTGCGCTTTGTGAGGAGGCGGATGAATGTTCACCATAGAGCCTCAGGAGTTGCTTCTGATTCAGTTTCATAGAGTGCGTTGATCTTGCGTAGTGAACCAAAGCCGCCTTTGAGGTCGTATATGACTGTTCTTGGAAGAAAGGTTTCTGAGCCATCAGCGCCTATGCCTGCGCGCCAGTGAACGTTATGATCTATGAGTGATTTCTCATCGGCTGAGTATGTGAAATATGATTCCTGGGTTAAAGTCAGCCATAATTTTGTCTGTGCTTGTAGAGAAGAGCTTACCTGGGCGTTCCAAAAGTGAGTGGCCGTGTAGTTACTCAGCTGGCCCAGCTGAAGAGTGATAATTTCACGCATAGTAGGGTGGTTTAGTTCTTATTAAAGCGGATGGCTCACCTCAAGAAGCTGTGCGTAACCAATACAGCCAACATAGCCAATGTATGTGAAACTCCCAAGGTTGCAATTCAAGATGATGTAGCAGTGACACGGCCTTACCCTACACTACCACCGGAGCAGGCAATTTGTGGTTTTTCAACTACCGTACCCTAACAGCTTATCTTAGTAATCATAAGCGTCAGTTCATCAGGGGATACGAGAAGAGAGCTTTCCATATTATCACTCTCATTAGGGACATTGTGGAAAGAGTGTGGTCATATATAGAGGATTTAGAATTAAGGCTTTTAGCAGTGCAGCTGGATAACCTTATTAATTGATATTATGAAGGATATAGTGCTTGGGCGTAAGCCTATCATAGTTGACATTTTTGAAGGTATACTCTGAGACATTAAGGTCCCCTTTGGGGTAGCATTGAGGTTATTAAACATATATATATATATATATAGAAAACAATCGAAAGTTATTAAAGTGAGAGGCTGTAGCTGGGACATTGTTGTCTTTTTAGTGTTTGGCTAATATCCCTGGCTGAGCATTATCAGCCGTGGCGGGAAGGAAGGCCATTATGTCATGGCCAAATGTCGCACTTACACCCTCCCTCCCTCGGTCAAACATCACGAGACTCTCGCAGCAAAAACAAAACAAACCACACCGAGAAATCATCTCAATATAAGCCAGTCACTCCATCAATAACAAAATAGCGACTCTCAGAGACATGTCACAACAATCCGCTACTAATAACGATGCCGCCAATGCCGGCTTCTGGAAGGAACTCGAATCATGGAAGACGCCTATCGCCAAAGAAGTCGGTCCTCCTGTAGAGGTTGGGTCAAAAGCTCCCTGGTCTCAGCATCTTCGCCTTCCCGACGGAAGACCTACACTCGTTGTATTCCTACGTCACTGCGGATGTCCTTGTAAGTCTTCCCCCTTCCAATCTACTTTATGACTAGAACTAACCACCAAAAAGTCGCCGAAAAGACCTTCAGATCTCTCACTGAGCTCTCAGACAAGGTCCCCAACGTCCACTGCATCGCAGTCTCTCACTCCTCAGCCGAGGCAACTGATAGATGGCTGCCCCAAGTCGGCGGCACCTGGGCTGTCGACGTTGTCATTGACGAGGAGCGCGACCTGTACGCCAAATGGGGTCTCGGCATCTCGTCGACCTGGCACACCGTGAATCCCTTCACCATGTGGAACGTCTTTAGTCTTGGCACAAATGAGGGCATCTGGAATCGGCCAACTGAGAGCGGATCACGGTGGCAGACGAGCGGCGCCTTCGCTGTCGATCGCGATGGCACTGTTCGTTGGGCTCAAGTGGCGAGCACAGCGGATGATGTGCCGGATCTTAAGGCTGCCATGACTGCGCTTGGGTTTGCGCCCCCCGAAGACAAACATCGTGCTAAACACGATCACTGAGACGACTTGATGAGTGTAGCTTTCTTTTAGACAAGGGAGGTGTATTACGATGGAACTTAATATGCAAAGGTGTTGGAACAGACTGCACCCCCTCTGTATTGTCATGCAGTTCAGTATCTCTTATGGTAATACTTGAATCGAACTCGGTTTGGAATCGTTCAATATCCCTTTTCACGAGAACTTGTCAAGACCGTATAAGTAGGTACCACCCATTGGTCCCCTTTCGTGGAGAAACAAAGAACAGAGTATTGAAACACCAAGACATCTCCATCTCCCTACTTACAGACATAAAGCACCCACACAACAAGCACTGTAGAGCGAAGCTAACTATGACATGTTTAATATAGGTGTAGTATTTGTAGGGTATCTCGTAATTATGATATATCGTTCCAATGACCCATTCTTCATCTTGCATGTAACTTGACGACAGAGCAAGATAAAATTGCACAGACGACGCAGCCAGCACGATCGTCTTGACAGAAGAGACCGCAAGACCGTGTCTCATCTCCTAGAAAGACAGAAGCATGCTCCACTGGCCAACCCTCATCCCCATCCTTCGTGTTCCAATAACGGAGCAGATTCCGTCAGACCAACCAGTGTGCACGAGTTTGGATGCCATCAATCCAATCATGCCGACACTACTCACCATTTCCAGCGCAAGCATACCCTTCTGCTTCAGGTTTCCTCCTATCTCCAATAGACCCAGTGGATCCTGGTGAGTAGGCTTCGGACCATCCCTTTTCTTGGGCTGCGTCTGTTGCTTACCGCCCTTGCTGACATGGACGAGACGAGACTCGTATGCGGCAACACTCGAGTTGGACCTCTCTTCCATCAAATGGTACAGTCTTTCGGATTCGAGACTTTGACGCAAGTTGTTAGCCCAGTTATACAACTCCAATCGGTCCCAGCTTGGAGTTCGTCTGAAAGACCGCAATCTCAAAGCCCTCTCGGGAATGGACCGAGACGCCATAATACCACTCGACAAGGCATTCTGGAGCAGATTGTCCCCGTGATCGCGTCGCCATTTGATACATTTCACAGCTGCAGAATGGCGTAACCGAGCACTGCCATCCAGAGAGAAGATCTGGTCGACGAGTCTGGTTAAATCGGTCGGAACGAGTGGTGGGATGTACTCCGAGTTCATGAGAACGCTGGCGTCCATTGTATCGTAGTCCGATCGAGACTCGGTAGAAACGGCGTATACGCAGAGCGACTCTTCCGATGGCTCTGGCCCAGCAAAGGAGAAGCACTCGACATCCTCAGCAGCCAGCTTCTTGATAACTCGTTGCTTAATGTGCTCAATATCCCCAGGTGCGAGTTCATCAGCCCGTGTGATGATTGGTATAACATTGGTCATGTCTTGAGCTTGTTTGATATATTCAACGTCTTCTCGTTCAAGACCTAGGACATATGAGCAACTCTGTGAGCAAAACAGGCTTGAGATAAACTTACCGCCGTGAGGGACAAGGTAGAGCAGAGCGTCAACGACTGGTTCACTGCCCGAGTTAACCAGAGTGAAGAGATCAGAGTCAGCCATAGGCTTGCTCATGAGAGATGCCAAGTGAGATTCAACATAATGAAGATCGCGCCAAGGTCCCTAAGCAGCTGTTAGTATATAATAGTGTCACAAGGTTGCCAGATAATCAGAGATACATACAGCTGCGCCGCGTTGGTGGCCTGGACTTTCGACGAAGCACACATTTCTATCCAAGACGTCGCCAGATGCCGGAATTCGTCTCCGTGTTGTCACAGTGAGTTCAGAATCAGACCTCCACCAAGGATGTGGCCGTGAGCTGGCGTATGTTTCGGTGGCGTGTACTGCGCTGCTCTGCTCTATCGGATCCATGTGGACGATATGTTCGCAACGTTGCGCCAGAGTCTTGATGAGCGAAGTTTTGCCAATGCCTAGACGTCTTGTCAGCATCTTGGTACTATCTACTTTGTATGCCACTTTACTTACCACTCTGACCAGCTACCATAATCTTTAGTTTCCCCAATGACTTGCCCACTTCGGAAAAGGGGCGACGTCGAGGAACTGTCAAGCTAGGCATGATGAGCTGAGGTACGATACTCTGGTTATCTCGGCTGTCTATCGGGTCGATTTCTGACAACGACGCATCTAGGACCGCATCGCTCTGAGCGTCAACAGAGGGCCCTGCAAGGGAGAAGCTCGGCGAAGAGACGCTCATTACGGACTCTGGCCCCGAGGGATCGATCAAGGATGGAGTGCTCGATCGTGATGGTAAGTTCAAGGGATCTTGCTCGACTACAGAGTCGGAAGAATCGTCGTCAGATTCTGACGCCAGAGACGGAGACGTAGTTGCAGGCTTGTGACTAGTACGATGAGGCGACCGTCGTTGACGCGGGGGACTGTACTTGTGCCGATCGGTTTGCTGGCGAAATCGCGGACGAGAACGATCTTGGCGAGCGTCAAGGTCGGCCTCGCTAGTGATGAAGCATGCGGTAGTAGGTACCGTTGAAGAAGCGCGAACCAGATTATCTGGCCGGCCTGTAGCTTGAGTGTTGAGGGGATGGTTGGTAGGCAGACCAGGTCTCATTGTCGTGCTAAAGGGGGCCGAGGCAGCCCAGCGTGCTTATACGGGATAAAAGGGATGCTAGCGGTGCAGTTGCAGTAACGATAAGGAACGAGGTGTCAGGATCATATCACAGCGATAAGGCTGAACTATCTGCATTCGAGAGGAGAGGGCAGAAGTTGAGAACAAAAGCCAGGTAAGTAACACGGGAGATGCGGGATGATTTATTTGGGTAGCTCGATGACGAAGGCTTAAATGCCAGTGATAGCGACCCTCAACAATAGAGGGAGGGAGAGCATGGGCATGGGTATGGGTAAGAGTACGGGCCATACTCGGCAGGTGGGGGTGCGCGTGCGCTTAAATCGACCGACCCGTGACAGGAGATCTTACCATTTAGCGGTGAATTGGCACCTGGTAGAATGCTCGATATGCACAGCACGACCCTTGATTGCGTTAGTCAGTACTGTACCCTGTGAAAACAATTAGAGTTCTATTTTGCTGATGAAAAGTGTCAAAAGAAAACAAAGAAATGTAAAATAGACAAGACAACATTAATTTCTATGAGAAAACCAAGCCCAACTCCAATAACCCCTCTATATAAGCGGTGAAGAAATATATCTTATACCTCCTAGAGGATCCCCTTTTCAGTATCCGTACTTCGGACGCTAATAAACGAAGAAACAAAGGTGTACCAAAGGAACTACCCCATATACAGTGCACCCGGTCTGTTCCATTATCATTTTGTCGATCATAGTACCTAGGTAGGTAGGTACCTTACCAAGTACCTACCTACCTACAGTACATCTAACCCCTCCCTTAGCCACTTCTCCCCCCGTCCCTCTCTTTCCCCATCTCAGGCGGCAACAGGGAAAGGCTGCGACATCAAGAAAGTGAGGCCAGAGTCCAAGGGTGGGATAAGAAAAGAAAAGAAAAATAATAACATACGTTATTATTAATCGAAGGTAGTTTTTCTTCGAGTGAGTCACCAATATCCGCAAACATCAGGGAGTACCAGCGAACACTCGGTCAACATCTTTCTTTCCTTCTGGATTCCTCCCTTCACAACTTTTGCAACCTCTGGAGTACCGCCGATTTTGTTCAAGACGAGACACGCCATTCATCAGCCAACACGCGCGCACCAACCATTCGCTTCTCGGCTCTTCTCCCATCACCCTCTCTAATATCTTCACCAACACCCTATCCGAGTAGTCGGCGACGCTCATCATGGACGGAAAGCGGCATCCCAGCTCGTTCCAGCAGCTCGAGAAGCTGGGTGAAGGTACCTACGCCACCGTCTTCAAAGGGCGCAACAGGCAAACGGGAGAGCTCGTAGCGCTCAAGGAAATACACCTCGACTCCGAAGAGGGAACACCGTCGACCGCCATCCGAGAGATTTCCTTGATGAAGGAGCTCAAGCACGAAAATATCGTTGGACTGCATGATGTTATTCATACCGAGAACAAACTCATGCTCGTCTTCGAATACATGGACGGCGATCTTAAGAGATACATGGATACTCATGGTGAGCGCGGAGCTCTCAAGCCTGCCACCATCAAGTCTTTCATGTACCAGCTCCTCAAGGGTATCGACTTCTGCCACCAGAACCGAGTTCTTCACCGCGATCTCAAGCCCCAGAACTTGCTTATCAACAGCAAGGGTCTTTTGAAGCTTGGTGATTTCGGTCTGGCCCGCGCGTTTGGCATCCCCGTCAACACCTTCTCCAACGAAGTCGTCACCCTTTGGTACCGTGCCCCCGACGTCCTCCTCGGTAGTCGAACATACAACACTAGCATCGACATCTGGTCAGCGGGTTGCATCATGGCCGAGATGTTCACCGGCCGACCTCTTTTCCCTGGAACCACCAACGAAGACCAGATTATCCGCATTTTCCGCATCATGGGAACACCAACAGAGCGTACCTGGCCCGGCATCACACAATTCCCCGAGTACAAGCCGACATTCCAGATGTACGCCACACAGGATCTTCGAAATATCCTCCCCGCCATTGATCCAACCGGTATAGATCTGTTGCAAAGGATGCTACAGCTTCGACCAGAGTTGCGGATCAGTGCCCACGAGGCCCTCCAGCATGCTTGGTTCAACGACCTGCTCATGCACCCTCAGCAACAGCAGGCTCTCCAAGCGCAGGCCCGTGCATACCCCCAGGCTGTTCCCGGCCAAGGCTTCGATGCGTATTAGGACTTGTTTCCACGCCTCACTGGGGCAGACCTCCAAGATAACTAGCCCCATCTGAATGTTGTGTGTTGGAGCTTCTTTGGATCGAGATGCGTCTGATAACGCAGCGTCTTTTACAGAAAATTATGGGAATATTGTGTAACAGTTGCAAGCACTACGGAGTTGGGGGCCAACATGGATTAGACGGGGAGGGGCACAGAAGGACATTGGATCTTGGGAGACAGCAGCGTGGTCGGTGTTTTTAATGTTTATGACTTGTTGTCCTTTAGCAATAACTAATGTCGAGTAGCTTAGGGGGCTTGAGTCTCGGTATTTATTGAGTCTATTATTCTACATGAGCGAAATGCATTGCTTTGCTGCTTTGGGGTATCATTTCTTAGGCCCGTGTCTGTTGACAAGACTGCCATCAACGGGGCTCTTGAACTTAGTCTCCCAAGGCTCCTTGGCCCATGTCTCTGCTAGAGCCAGTGCCTCGTCCTGTTCTGCTGGGAAGCCCAGGCTCTCCCTCAGCCTCTCAACCTCGTCTCTCACTCTTCTGGCCACCGAGCTTCTCAGTTCTGAGGCTTCAGGACTATCTCGGAGCAGCTCTGGGTCGCCTTTCTCAACGAGCTTCCGCCACGCAGCCCGCTGATGGCCAAAGACCTGTTCAACATCAGTCGGTTCGCCTATCACCACCCTAACTCTGTTTCCTATTCGGGGCGCCCATCTCGGAAATCCTCTGTCCTCGGCCATGATGTGCTGAGTACCATGGATAAACATTGGGATGAACTCGGGTGCCGGATCAGTCTCGAGAATGAGCCGAGACACGCCCCATTTAAAGTAGCGCATGCCAGCGTCCGGGCTTTGATGGCAGCAGGCTTCGGGGAAGACGTGGACCCAGGCATTTCGGTACGCGGAGTAGGCAGACGGCGCATGGAATTGGTCGACGCCGTTGGTTGAGAAGGTGAAGGGCGTAGGTATGGGAGGAGCCGGTGTCAAAGGCGGAGCTACAGCCAGGGCTGAATCTGAGGCTGTAGACCAAGACGATGGTGATGGACCAGAGAGCAGCTTGATGGCTTGTGTCATGGTTGGTTGATATATACCGCCATAAGGAGAATGCCATAGTCTATGAGTAGGAAGGACTTGGCCAAGGCTGAAGAATGTAGATGTGAATCTATTGTTTGCGCTGTTAGACAGAATACTCTCTCAGTTATTGTGATTTCGAGACTTACTTGTTCTTGAAACAAATGTCATGGGCACCAAGACTCCATCTCATATTGGGAGGGTCAAAACAATACCGTAGAGGCAGAATGCCCCAGATAAGAGGATCGTCAAGCCTATTATAAGAGTAGCAGTCGTGATTAGCGAGCGAACCCTACAATGAACAAGTTGAACAAACTCTCACATACACCGCTACATGGTTGCACACAGTGAGAAGCCCACGCTCACGACCCTCCTGTTTCCGTCTGTCAAGCACGCCCAGCAGCCGATCCAGGCCCGTCACCTCGAGGTTGTTGAGCCCTTTTAAGAAACCTCTTGAGAGTGCGCTTACCGAGCCTACAACGACAGTCGAGGCTATGCGCCATGGCAGACTTGGCTGGGTGGGAGGATCAGACTCAGACATGATAGTTGAGCATGCTTTTGCAGAGCAGGGAATGATCTGTCTTATATATATTTTGAATAACCTGTATTATACCTCTGCTACCTTCCTTCGTCGGAGAGACGCGGCTCATGACGGACCCACCTCCTACTTTTTTCCTGCTTGCCTACCCTGCAGAATGACATGGTTGTTCCTGGGCAAGCAGGTACGTTAGTTGACTTCACCTTTTGGCCTTTTAACTCTTGGCTCTCGTTTCTACATCTACCTCTTTATTTAATATTGGCTCCATCAAATTCTAACCAATAGACAACTTGAGAGGACTATCTTATCGCGATTGATCTCTAATACTCTTTCCACACTCGATAGTCAAGCTCTAAGGATCACCTCAAACGTCGACGCCGCCAAGCAAAGCTCCCCGAGGCCGATATCAACCATGGTATCAGCACACAGTACGTCCCCATCTCCGCCCAATCGACTCAATACTAACCCAATCTCTCTCCCCAGGCAAACGCAACACCTCCCGCCCAGTCTTCACCTCCCACGAGCGAGCCCTCGCAAAGTCCCACTGGTCATCCTCATCCGCCCGTCTTCACCGCGACTCATTCCTCCCCTTTGGCTCCTGCAGTCTCTGCCTCAACATCGCCCGAGATCCCGTCTCGTGCCGCCGCGGCGACATATTCTGCCGCGAATGCGCCCTTGCAAACATCCTCACGCAAAAGAAGGACATCAAGCGCGCTCAAAAGGCCCGCGCTGCAGCAGACGAGGACGCCGCTAAGCAAAAGGCCCAAGAGGACGAGCAGGATCGCGAGCGTGCTATCGAAGACTTTGAGCTGACGCAGGCTGGTCTTGACCGGAAAAGAAAGGGAACCTTGGCTAAGACGGACGATGCAAAGCCGGATGCGACCAGCAGCGCAAGCAGCGCATCAAATTCTTTGGCTCTGGTAGGGACCAAGCGCAAATTCGAGCTTGACCAGGATGAGCTGGATCGCATTGCGCGTGAGGACAAGATCAAAGCGAGAAAAGCACTCGAAGAGGAAAAAGTAAGCTTGGGTCAAATCACCACTACGCCTGTGTTCCGTATTATTTCCTCGCTAATAACATACAGGCTGCAAAACCTAGCCTTCCATCTTTCTGGACTCCATCGCTCACACCCGACGCCCAATCAAGCAAACTCCCTCCTGTTGTCAAAAAGGGCAAAACTATACCAACATGCCCAGCGTCCTCAACCGAAGACCCTCATCCTATCACTTTGCAAAATCTCACCACAATCAACTTCAATGAAGAGGAAACGCCCAAGGGGAAGCAAAGAACTTGCCCTTCATGCTTAAAGATGCTCACCAACGCCTCCAACCCGATGATGGCCAAGCAATGCGGCCATGTGCTGTGCCACAGCTGCGTCAAGCAGTTCATGATCCCATCCACCAAAAAGCCCTCAGAGGATAATCCACCCCTGACTTGTTATGTCTGCGATGTGCCTTTGACTTCAGAGTCCCAGAAACAAGATGCCACCCCAGGCTCTTCGATACCCGGCCTAGTCGCTCTTCAATCCGAAGGAACAGGCTTCTCAGCCCACGGAGGCAACACCGTGGAGCGATCAAGCGTCGCTTTCCAATGTTGAACGAGTCAACTTAGCTATATCCTGTCACTTCATCCGCAGTCTTCGTTGTCGTAGGTGAGGTAGAAGCACCATAAACCACATGCGAACAACAAACCTATGAATAACGCCTTTGGTGAGCATTGTCAGGCCATGGCTGAAGAAGCTATTTAGAAGCTCGCCTTGGAGCCCAGCGTAAAGTGCTTTTACACCTTCGTTTGTAATGATGCGAACGATGACGCCATATATGGTCTGATCAAGAATCTCGATAATCCTCCTCAGTATATGCTTAGGCTTTGATTTTTCCTTCTGCGCCTTCTCCACGTCTAAATCCGCCATGTCGATTGAGCCACTGGCCATTTGAAGACGTGTCTTGCCTGTTTGAAAAGGATATGTGATGGCGGTAGCAGTAGCCTTGCTTGAAGCGGCAATCAAGAAGGCGATCCACGCAATTGGCACATCCTCTTCTTCTAGCGCAGGTATAATGCGCGCTGCCAGTCGTCGATTGACAAAGAAGGTGATGCTAGGGTTGAGAGTAAGCATCAGAGTAGCTGAATAGCCAGACCAGAGGCCAAGCAAGCCACTCTCTTGCCGGATCTCAGCAAGGATCTCACTGAGCGACTGATCGCTCCCTAGCATCTGTTTCCTTGTTACGACATTGGAAATGGGCGTGGTGAATGCTCGAGCACAGCCGCCGGCGATGGCGCCCACGATAAGCTCTTCGACAATCTTGGGCTTCCGGTTTCGAGGACGCAGATAGTTGTAGAAACCAAAGAATAGAAAACTGTCGACGACCGACTTGGCCACGTCCGTTCCCAATCCGCTGTAAAGGGCCTTGAGCCCACCTTCATTTGCTGTAATACCTTTGAATGCTGAAATAACCCCATCGTAATCGCTGGTAGACCGGTCAGTCTTTCGTTGCGCCTTGAGTCGAGTAGTAACCAGATCCAGTGGGTATAAAGATGCAGTTGATATGGCTGTGCCCACAGATCCGGACACGGCATGGCCTAGAGCATTGAGAGCCTGCTGAGACGACATTGCAAGGAAGAGCACACGATGACTATTTTGTCAATGTCGCAGGTATAAGATAGTATTGATGAAAAGCACGCGCACGTGCATGATGGAAGAAAAAGGATTGCGAGCAGCCCAATATATTGAGCCGCCATCATGAGCAACACACGCAGCTATATTCACGACGTCATAATCTCAACCTCGGCGCAAGCCCCACCAGTCGCATGTGACCCCTGTCCCGAGGCATGACAGTAATAAGAAATTCATGAGATCGACCGCACAAGCGAGGGCTCGTTAGAGACTGTTGTTGTGTCATAAAAAAGAAGAATAATCATCGCTTGAATTCATTTTTGTGTGTGCCGTCATTATGAAGTTATTGGTACAACCCATATGCAGGAATTGTCTTCTTCCTACCCAAGCATGTCCTGCAGAGGTTGCTATGCTCTGCTTGAAACTGATGGTTGTCTCTGAGGTGTGAATGCAGCTGTTGTCCGCCCTGCGTTACCGAAGCCTACAACTCCGAAATCTATCTCCCCAGGTGCATCTTCAGCAGCTTGTTGCAGTCCAGGATGACCGTCGGGAAGCTTCTGCGCCCCAAACCCATTCACGGAAAAGATGTTTGTCCTCCCGCCATTGGTGGCCATCTGAAGTTGTTCGTGCAATCTGGCGAGTTGATATTGGCGTTTTATTGGGACAAAGGTGGGTTGTGGTATTAAGGGCTGAGGGTGCCATTGCGACAGTGCACTCATCACAGCAGTCGTTTCCTCGTCCGAGTCGACAGGTCCATTGTTCGCATCGTCTTCGTCCTCTATTGGGGCATTGGCGTCGAGTGCCGCCTCTGTAGGGAATAATTGTCAGTTATCCACCATAATCGTAAGGGAAGGGGACCAATGACGACTCACTCTGCTGCTTTGCTTGGTTCTTCTTCTGGTATGCAGCAAGAAGCATATCATACGGTAGAGATCTTCCAGCGACTGCACGTTTGGCACCCATGCTATGGCTTTTGCATGTTAGTGACCTCGCGCATGGCTGTCCGTTTGCTAGCAAAACACCACACTGCCGTTCCACGTCCACAGGACCTGGTGGTTGATGTTAGTCAAGTTTCTGTGATAACCTTGGCAATGTCTTACCCTTTGGTTTGGGGACCTTGGCCTTTGGTTCATCCTTCTTCTTTTTGGTCTTCGGTCCCTTGTCTGGGTCACCGTCTGCTTTGCGCTTCTTCCCCTTCTTGTCATCTTCTGGTTTCTTTCCAGCAGCCTTCTTGGCCGTTTTGCTTCCAGTGGCCTTCTTGTCAGCTGCGATACCGTCTTCGTCACTATCGTCGTCGCCTCGCTCTATGCCGTTCTCCTCGTCTTCTTTACGTTGCTCCTCTTGCCTTGCTGCTTCCTTTGCCCTTTCTCTGGCTTCACGAGCTTCCTTCTTCCTTTGCGCCTTCTCCTTCTTTAGCCGCAAGCATTGCGCAATATGCGCCTTAGCAGCTGTCTTCAGGACGCTCTTCTTGCAGTGCTTGCATTGTTGGAGGTCGGGGTTGTCTTCGAGCGGTCGTCCGGTCGCAAATGTTTCGCGGGAGCTTTCATCGAGTTCGTTTACCACAGGGCCTGGTGATGGTGCTCCTACAGGTGAAGCGCCGTTCTTCTTCTTGTCTTTTGGAACATTAGACATCTCGGTATGGTAATCCAGATGTGATATCAATTACGCACCTTCAATAACACTACCATCTCTCCAGTTTCCAGGTTTGCTATGTTTGGGCGCGGGCTTCTTCAACTTTATCTTTCCATTCTTGTTCTTTGATGCGACTTTGATGGTGCCGTCATCACCTGCAGGTTGCTGTTTAGTACAGCTCGGCCGCGCAATCTTAGAGTCGCGTTACCTTTTCGGGCATCTGACCCCATGGTGAGAACCTCTTGTAATACTATCTAGCCAAAGTAGTAGCCTGTAAGGAGAGTTGTTATTGAGAGTCGTTCGCGGTCCGGTGTGATGATGGTGAGTTGCTGGGTTTCGTAAGGGATGGTCGTTGCGATAAGGCTAAGGCTATGTGATGGTGGAGTTGAAGGTGTGGCCCGCGATTGCGGCTCAGTCCAGATACACGTGCCTGGGTACTGTATGTATGTACCTACGCCGGAGTCGGCCCACACCATTTCTCCGGGGTGTTCGTTTTAGTCAGATATCCACTTCAACATCTGGGGAAACATGTGGGATGCAGTTATTTAACATCCAAGGCTAAGCAAATCTTCTCAAAAACTACTTCATGAAAGAGGAATGTTTAATATTGCATGTGCAATTTTGAGCCCGATCACAAGAGCAAGCACATAAATCTTGGAACGCTATACTCAATCATGAAGTGTACAATGTGAATTGTATAGCGCAAAGGATTCCAAGTGCAAATGGTGACACTGGCACTGGAACCGCAGCGATTTAATGTCTAAAGCAGGCGTGGTAGAAGTGGTAATGCATCGAATGCCCGCCATCCAGATGAACCACGCGTGAACTCTGAACCTAGAAGTTCCAAGACCTACCCAAAACCCAAAACCAACCAACGCCGAGATAAGTGTAATACTCTAATACTAGCTTTCCCACCTCACAATTGAGAGGATATTCAATGTCGATGCCCAATTTTCAGATAACCTTACAAACACCGAACAAAATGCATCCATAATGTCCCGTATATCCTTCAGTCTCATTCCCTGCCATATTCAAGTTCCGGTGAACTGCCATTACTGCGCTTTAATCTCAGCTATCTTTGATCTCCTTCTTCACCTTGTCTAGTGAGTCGCGGTGTGATCTCATGGTTTCCATCATGGACCTGGCATGAAGAATACCCATGTCGCCCCAGATACACTCCATCACTTCCAATGCCCAGTTCCAGTATGAGTCTGGGACGCCGGGGGCACATGCAGCAGCCTGAAGGTGGAACAGAACAATGGGAAGCCCTGCTGAACCCGAACCTGCCCCTCCCGTGTTCTCGACTGGAACGGCCGACTTTTCTGTGAGGAGAGGGTGACGCCAATGCGTAGGGGTGCTGACGAGGGTATCACGGGAGAGGTTTATAACAGTCTCATGCCGACGTCCATACTCGGCCAGCGAGACTAAGGGTGCGCTCGATTTTGGGTACTTCTGGATGAACTCAATGATGGTCTGATTCAGAAGAGTGCGCGACCATCTATAATGACCCCACATACGAGCAATAAACATGTCATAGTAGACATGGTATTCACCCTCGAACACCGCCGACGATGGTAAATTGTGAGCCTTTTCTAAGCGGTATCGCCAAGTGGGCCCAAGCTTGCTTTCCCAATCTTTAAAAGACGTATCAATATCCAACAACTGCTTCAATGTGGACGACGTAAGTGGCCGGCCGTCGGTCAAAGCGTGGGTTTTGATGTACGTTGATACTTGAATAAACTGGCCGATCAATGAACCGAGGTCGGTAGAGGGGTGGTCAGGAGAATCCAGAAGAGTTTTCGCAAATGTGATCCATTCGTAGAAGGGGTCCGGCAAGGGTGTTGCTGATATGTAAGCGGGTATACACTGTGATGGTTTATAAGCGGCTTCGCCAACAGTTGCTTCAGAAAATGCGACATACAAGAGAATAAGACATTTGTATCATAGCACGAGCACCGTGAAAAGCTACTTCTGGCATAGGGCACCATCTCCGCAGCACAGCAACACCACCCATGACGTGTGCATGTACATGAGCAATGCCTTGATTGGCTCCTTTAACAAGCTGTAGCTAGATGTCAGTATACTGGGGCACAAAGTTATAAAGTGGAAAGGGAAAACAGAAATAGCAGGCTGACCATGGGGGAATGTTGGATAGAATCGGGGGTCAGAGCACACACCTCAAACATGGCAAGCATAATGACGGAGCGCATTGTCACCTCAAAATCGGGCATGTTCGAAGTCTGTATGAGGCGGCCAGTTTGACGTAGTGCCAGTCCATATCTCTGGCGGGCCGTCGTCATCATGTTGGAGTCCCCCCTGAGATTAGCCAGGCTAGCGAGACCGACAGCAGTCATTACATCCTGTACAGCAGGGTCCCATAACCATTCGGTAGCTGGCAAGTCTGTAGGGGATCTGGGTTCATCCGGATGGCCGAGAATGTAACGGTTAACGTAAAACTGAACACCTTGCTCCTCAAGGCTTGGGTCGATGGGTGTTGGAAGCCGGGGCCGCTGGATGAGGATCGGCTGCACTGCAGTTGTAGATGATGGGGTATGATAAACCGAAGCTGGAGACGGAGGGCTTGCGGGCGAGGACTGGTAGCTTACGATAGATGCAGGAGACGTTGGCCAACCGGTATTAATTGGCTTGTTAGAGGATACTGCTGAGGAGGGAGCAGAGTAAGTATGGAGTGACGTTGAAGACGAAGAGGCGGAGATTGAGGACGCTAATGTAGAAGCGCTGGACGAGCAAGAAGAAGAAAGAGAGCTAGAAGAAGGTTGTGACGAAAGTCCCTCGGATGTGGAATCCCCAACGCCCCATTGGGCATGTGCCTTTTGTATCACCTTGCTGCTTTCATCGCGAAACATGAGAGACAGCTGATCGCGATAGCCAGGGCATTTTTTGCCAACTCGGATGCATTGGGAGCACTCCGGCTTCACTTTGTCACACTAACAGTCAAATACACCAGTTAGTTATGCACTAAAGTCCTTTTGTATGCCATTGACATCAAGGTCCAACGGGTGGATTCTCGAGGAGGCTGTCAAACGAATACCGTACCTTGATACGTCGTATTCGACAATTCTGGCAGCCCTGCGAGGCTTTGCCACAATAAACCATAGTTACCGAAGTGCTGCGTGCCACCACGGCGTGCCACCGAAAGCTGGACGCCGGCTAGTATCGGGCGATCTGGAGAGTGCGGCGAGACGGAGACGGAGCTCGCAGGGAGACACAGGAATTTCGGGATACTCGATTCAAATATACACAGAACGACCCAACAATAGATGCCAGCGATATTCGCTTGGGAGCCACAGCTGTGGAACAAGCAGCGAACGGTAGTGAAGAAAGCCGTTGTCAGCTTATTGGTTGTAAATCTCGATGGCGCGTGTTGAACCAAAGTTGGAATAATAGGGGCAGCGGATTGGAAGATAGCTTATGGAAGCATGGCCAAGTCGAAACTGACAGGCGACGGTTGAAGAATAAGAGAATGAGTTTGAATAGCTGCCTCAAGAAACAAATCCCATCACGAGTCGGGGACGCGATTGTCGCGTATAGATTGGCCTTTAAGATGCCTGCGTCGGCCGTCTCAGCCACTCTTTCAGCTGCAGCTCAACAAGCTCAGTGGCAGCTTTGACGCTACCGCCGTGGCGTCTATAGCTTCAAGGAGGGAGAAGGTTGCCGTCTTTGGATCACCAAGTGCCTTGACTGGGGTCCGGCCGTTGTCCGTTGTTGGTTAACGGCTGTCCGTTGTCCGGGTCGAACTGATGTCGGACAGGCCCGTTGTGGTTCCGAATGGTAGCGGGGCCCCGGAGCCCAGGGAGTAGAAAGGAAAAACAGAGAAAAAAGGAAAAGAAATGTTGCTGAAATGTAAAATTCGCGGGGTATTGTGGCTGTATGTGATATACTCGGCACATGTGAGTCTCGCCCGTGATTGCGACGAGCACCGAGTCAAGCGCACGACCAGGGGCCTTGTGAGTTGAGAGAGATGTGCGGAGAAGCGATTGGCAAATTGTATGTCAAGATATAGTAGTTAAGACAGGGCAGAGAAGACATCCATATCAAACAGGGGAAGCGACAGTGACATCGAATCAAGCCCTTGTCCTTTTGAGGTTTATGACAAATGTCAAGGCGTATGTTGAAAGGGTGAGTGGGAGTCAAACTTGAGACGGAAACGGAAACGGGAAGCCATGAGGTGCTCGGACAAGACGGGACAGCCCAGCTAGTGGACCCGGCGTACTACCTCAGGTATAGCACCTTACCTTCAATCACCTACTGTACCTACAGTATTGTATCCCGACCTTACACCGCGTATGTACTCGGAGCTCGAGCTTGACTCCGGCCGCCCGGTACAATCTATGATATTGACACTTGGATCGGTCAATATAAATATGTGGAGATGAATCTGTCTAAATCAAGGGTATCGTGTCCAAGCAGAGTGCCGTGCCACCTATCACATCTCAACAATGGATCTTCAACTGGCATCATCATCAATGCATGATAGGATTGAGATGGGAACCGCACGGATCTCGGATGCGACCAGATACCACGCGGGATCTTGCAAATATCAACGGATGGCAGTATCCGTGTTCCATGCGGATTACACGAGGTGGTAAGGAGCTATATTGAGTAGCCCTAGTCGGCTGACAGGGAGGACCATGCCATCATGACTCAAGAGGGAAAAGATTCAAAGTATAAGGACATATGACAGCTAATTAGGATAATAGTCGGTGCAGAGAAAGGGGAGATGATGGAGGATGGAGGACATCACCAGATTATGGCTTCAGCCAAATGTGAGTTTCTCAGTGGCTTCGAAAATGGCTCAATATGATAACTGCAACCATAACAAGTGTAGCAGCAAGGACGCCAGCTGTGATAGTATTTCCTGCTGTGTAACGGTCAATCTGGGGCGTCAATATTAGGTAGACAGGGGTTACCTAGGGTTGTTGTTTTATTGGTACCGATTACGGCGTCGTTTGTTTTGCTGTTCCGACAAGAGTGGGTAAGGCTGCAAGATACTGAAAGGAGATCAGATGAATATCGGCAGATACATTCGGGTACCTGCAATAGCAAGCCATGGGAGGAGCATTTCAGGTCCTGTGTTCGTGCGAGACGGACGCTATGAACTCATATTGGAGGCGCATTAATACACAATTTGAGGACACTACAAGTTTGACCTCACAGATGTCAGACTAGGAACTTAGCTCTCACTTGCTCGACCCGTTCACCAACTCATCAACGGTACACGTGCGCTCGTTTGCTTGGCGTAAAGCCCTATCCCGTTCAGGAGTGATAACTTGCTCAATGCCAAGAGTACGTATGTACATACTAGTATTAGATATGTACAGCTTCAGAGTGAATCTCTTAAGCACCTAAAATAGATAGGAGATAGGAGATAAAAAATCGTGCCTCTTCCAGTCCATTTGACTTGGATGATTTCATTGCCTCGAAGCGGACTGGAGGCTACTATTATATTATATGCATACACACGCCCGGCCAAAAGCCGGATATGCTACCTACTCGGCCGAACCTATCCAATGCCACAGCTTACAGCCTACAGGGCTGGGCTGCAGGTGCATTTCACGCTCGGGCTGTTTAAGTTGTTTACTGTTAGGTTGTCTGACCTGGCTGTTGTTTACGCCCACCAATTCCCGGCGAGCTTCCTGATTCGTAATGGAACCAATGCGAGCGGATGAAAACAATCTAGCGAGCACCGTAAGCTTGATGACGCGCGTGGGAAACTTGGGAGCAAAGGCCTTATTTCAAGTGGGAGTGACATGACCCAGGACTCAAGATAAAAAAAGGACTATCGATTATAGCTTGATAAGGACATTCAATGCCAAGTCAGAACTAACCAAGCGCTATCGTGGAGTTTTTGCAAACATGGCTACTGTACAGTTTTATGTTTATTACCTATTAGGCTTTTCAATTATGGCTGTTCATCCATTCAAGCAGGCACTGTAGATGCTCTTCCCCGCCTTCAGGTCGGTGGCTCACAATGCCCTGGAGATCCTGTCTGACGATGACGTAGTATGATAGAACGCATTCAACTTGATCCCAGACAAGGACAAGAGATTGACATGAACACCGCAGAGTAGACTAAGCATGATCTTTGTTAGTTGTGCCCAGTGCAACGTGCAGTGCAAGGCCTCTTCAGCCGCCAGTCAATTCGCGAGCCACAGTCATGCCTGGTTTCTGTTTCTCTACGACGGTGGCGTAACGTCATACCCTCTTTCTAGGCCAACCCTTTACATCATCCGCCCTAGCCATCTTGAATAAACATGAGAGCATGTTTGAGATTGAGCTGGGTACACGGCTACTCTACTCCATCGATCGGCCGCGGCGTCATACTTGAGCCCGCCACATACGGATGAAGCCAAGGCTTTTGCAAAGGGACTGGATGTTTCTCTGGGGGGTTACCGTTGGTGCTTGGTCATACGTAAAGCAAAACAGGTACGAGGTAGTTCTGGAGATTGGCTAGAACCGAGAATAACTGTACAGCTGCGGCATTGGCATTGCTGCAATACATAGTACATAGTACCGTCGTGGAGCTGAGGTGCTGTTTTGTTGTTCTGCCACCACCAACCTTGTACTTGTTTGACAAGCAACGACGTCAGAGCATCTTCCCCCTCCCTCCCTCCATCAACTCGGCTCGACTCTAAAGCTGGAAACACATTTATTTAAACTTCTCTTATCCCCGTGACCCCCTTCTACTTAATCATATCAACTTAGTTCCTTATTATATCCCCATTCGCACCCTTCAACCACCAAAGATACCCATCCAACCTTCAACAACAGCTTCCACCTTTATTAAACAAATACTAAAATGGAGACCATCAACAACCTCACTGCTACTGCCTCCAAGGCCATCTGGGGAGAGAACGAGACCGCCAACAAGGAGCCCGTCTCTGGAGTCAAGGGTGATACTGCCCACGGCGAACCCTACGATGCTGGTAACCTTGGTGCGTTCTCAGCCTTTACACATCACAGCACATAATCATCCCACTAACAATTCACATCGCAGAACTCCCCAAGCAGGAAAAGGTAGAGGAATCTTATGGAAAGCACGGCGAGGAACGTGGAACCGGCCTTGGACGAGAAGCTCCTATCTCTGGGAGCACATCCACCCCGGCTGCTGCCACCAGCATCCAGTCAAAGGACAACACAGCCGGCCAGAACGATACCCGCGCTCCCGAGGAGGCCGACAAGGGCAACAAGGACCTTCATGATGTAGACGACAGCACTGCCGGCCCCGATGTCAAGCTCGGCGAGGGTCCCGGCCCTCGCCCTATCGAGAAGCTTGCCAAGGAGCATGGCGGCGACGCTGGCAGCACTCCTGTCGAGGGAACCTCCAGCAAGCCCACCGAGGTTGGCTCCGGAGGTGCTACCTCGTCATCCCAATCCGAGAACAAGCCTCACGACCCCAAGGAGGACGAGTACATCACCGCTTCGGGCTTTGCTGCTGATGGCGGCGACTTTGACGCCTCCAAGCCCGGTGCTGGACGTGAGGCTGACCGTACGTTGAACCCCCTTCTCTCAACTTGCGTGCTTGACCATGACTAACCATCAATAGGTCTCTTGGAGCAAAAGGGTGTTCACCTCGGCGAGGGTGGCAACTCGCACACCTCCCAGACTGAATCACACTCTAGCGACAAGCAGCACCATGGCTCCGGTTCTCATGACGATAAGAAGGACAAGCCCAGCATCGGCGAGCGCATCAAGGCCAAGCTTCACAAGCACTAAGCTACAGGCGCCGATACCCGAGGTTTGAAAGATGCAAAGTTAATGATGGAAAATGATATCCCACACGGCCTCTTCATGTTACTTCGAAGCCATGTTTATTCCTGTTTTGGTCGTGTTTCTGTATTAGTTACCTAGTTGACACCACTTTACTTTGGCTGTGGTGAATGTAGCACTTAATGCTAGCTGAGACACAGGTTGTCTCCCTGAACACAATTCTGTTATTGTTGAAGTGATGTCGCTGGCTCTCGTGATATGTTACTTCTATATGCCCACAACATGTCAAGACTAGATTGCGCCTTGCTATGTCCTGATATATCCTACGTTGTAAGAGACTGGAAACAACATGCTACAAGTGCACAACTGCCATAATTCAATGTCAAGATGCACTCATAGATAAGGTATGTAATATTGACAGGCATCAGGCACCCTTTCAACAACTACTGCCCACCCGCTCACATTGTATTTTATATGTACTCAAAGTCAGTCATCTTAACAATTGGTTCTTCTCCCTCCAGATGTTTCCATTCATATCATTCGTCCTGCTCTTGGGTCTCCCAGGTATATTCAATCCTCGTGCGGCCAGCGTACAACTTGCAAATCCCACCATTGATGCCCACCAAAATTCTGTTACCATATCCCATGCAAGCCTCCTTATGGATGCTGATGCGCCGAATGAAATCATCAAAATAACCCTCTCTTTACATAGAGTCGGTTGGAGGCCCTTGTTGGAGCCTTTGCCAAATGCCTGTAATTGTGTCAAACCAGAGACGTTCCGGCATTATCAACACCCCTTGCTGGGTACCTCCGCACTTTGAACCCCCCCTGCTTCAAAATCCTGCCATACCCATTCTTCCGGGCCGCTTTCCGGTCATGCTGCACCTGTGCCGTGCCGCGTCCTATGTACATCAGTCATGAGCGGCGCTGCTCGCATAATATACGCCGCAGATGATGGCCGTTATGAGCCATGGTGAGCTGTCAGGATCGCTGCTGGGATTGCAAGACCACCCATCCTGGCTCGTTCTCGATTCGTTCTTCAGGTCTTGCAGCCTAAACGGTGCATTTGCACCAGTGTTGCGAGGGTTTATTGCTTATAGGAACCCAGACTCGGCCAAAACCCTGTAATTAAAAACAATCAAGTAAGCATATGTCTCTTCATCTTAATTGGGAGTTTCAAGCCGCTGTCCCAAAGTGGTCTCCAATGTAACGCCAGCCAGAACGGCGACTTAGAAGAAAGAAGGCACCCCTCCATAAAACGCGGGAGTATTCCGCAATTCAACATACCTCACAATCTTTTCGTCCTCTCGCTCACGGGGCTCAACTTGCAAACTCTTGTCATACATCTCGTGCACATCTCCAGCAGCCTGCATGTTGTTCAAGATGTAGTCTTGCAGCTCAGGCACTGGCTGCAGTGAGTAACCCACGTTCTGATACTGTTGAATGTCTCGAATGACCTCAGCAGTCTTGGCACGTTTGGCAAAGTTAATGAGGTTGGTCTTTTTGATAATAGAGGGAATACCGTCCTCGATGAAAGTTAAATCGGTCAAGTAGACACCTTCAGTGTTTGTCAGTACCATGGCCGTTATCTGCTTCTCGAAGCAGGGATGACGTACCGAAGAAAGGAATACAAGGAGGGTTGGCTGCGTGAAGGGCCTCTCGATACTCGCCAAAGTTCTTGGTGCTCGCCATTACTCTCCGCATCGATTCCAACGTGGTATGAGTACGTTGGGGTACCTGATCCCAGGTTCGCTTAAGACGAGCGATGGGCGCGGTACCCAACGCGGAAATGATCGAAGTCAGCGTTGAAAAGTTGTTTAGTGAGCGGCAGCGCTGTCTACAAGTCAGTAACGTCTTCAAGAGCCTAATAAAACAACAATGAATTACTCACGTCAGCGACGGAAACGAAATGCTTGATGACAACAACCCGCTTTTTGACTTCCATTTGCGCCAAAATCATCTCAGCGACCCAATTTGTCATTTGGTTCGAGTGAAGGATAAGTGCCTTGACATTGGGGGCCAGGTCGGGCTCGCCCTCAGGAATCTTCTTTTGCCAGGTCTTGTTCAGGCACTCTGTGGCCTTGACCTTACCGTATAGTCGGGATTCAACAATCGTCAGCTGTCGGGCAAACTCGACCACATCAATGTCTAGGAACTTGAGCTTCTTCATGTTCTTGGGCATGATAGGAGTAGGCGTATTCTGGTTCACGGTTTGGATCATCCTTCGAGCTCCAGCCTCCTTTCCACTCAATCTTTGGTCGAGAACTGCCATCAAAGGTGCTGAACCGGGTGTTTCAGTTGACTTAACTGTATCTTTTGCAAAGCTGTAGACATCTCGGACAAGCTGTTTGGACTCTTCGTTGTAATCCTCCATCCAGAAATTGTCGAACCAGTTCTTCAAAATATTAACCACACGGAAACGAATGAGTTTTTGCTTGCGGTCTCGCCAAATTTCAAAGTCTGCTTGGGTGAGGCCTTCTGGCGGTTGGATGTTGAATCGTTTGATGAGTAACTCAAAAAGCTCTCGAGCTGTGGTGAAAGATCGGTATGTTAGAAGGAAAGTGTTGTTGAAGCTCGAATCAAGCTTGTCATGCCGAGTCAGCTGCTCCACAAGACCAAGCAAAGAGCCTCCCTTGACGGTAGGAGGTGAGGTTTTGCCATCCCAGGATACTTCATGCTCGTAATCCAAGAGTAGGAATTCAGGTGTGTCTTCCGTCACTGGGACCTGAGGCGAAGGATCTTCACCAAAGATCTTCTTGACCTTGGAGTAGTCGCCCCTTCGCATGTTGCCTGGTGCAGGCTCGCCTTCAGTAAAAGACTGTGATGTTATCAGTGGAGGCCGCACAGGAGCAGCTCTCGATTCTGTGCGCTGGTGTGGTCGATCGTAAGGCATAGTCTCGCCTCTTTGCAGAGGGTTGCGAGCAAAGGAATTTTCGCGAGGTCTTGGCTCCATCTGGTGCTGTTGCATATTAATTTGTACCTGTTCGGATAGCAGTTGCAATGAGAATCCAATATGTGAGGAATTGGTTTCCAGTGCCCGAGCACATTGTCGAACATATTCCAAGCGGTTTTCCAGAGCTTCGCCGCGGACTTCAGACCATTCATCAGCCAGGGGTCCGGCTACGGCTTGACACCCGAGAATTAGATCAGATATGTTGTCGTAGAGGCTCTGCTTGTTGGTCCCAAAGTCAGATAGTTGTGGCGTCTGGAAGCTGTTGCCTAAAGAAGACAGGTCAATCGACTCAATCATAGCAATCCATGGCCTGAATGTGTCAAGCACCCTGCCACCAGCAAAGCAAACATTGTTCCCGATAACTTCGTGTCTGTAAGGCGTGACAATCTTTTCCACCACGACTAGGCTCTTGTCGAGTTCCCGGATGCTGGATACAAGGATACGTTTCTGCTCATCGAGTCGTTCTAGGAGTTTGTTGTCGAGGATGGCCGTTGGTTCCACAACGCCCTCTTCATCTTCGAGGAAGTTGGCCGTAATTTCGTCACGAGGGCCGAGACCGTTGTTTTGCCAGCTGCCGCCTGTGGTACTGCCGATCACGAAACCTGGGAATAGGCGGGGAATCTCCTCGCCGCGCTGTTGCCGGGCCACTTCTACGTAGCTGTAAACCCCCATGAGCACTCCATCAGCTTCCTGTAGACACTTTTGAATGGATTCGGCATTGGGCCAGTCTGCGGCCGCTATATGAGAAGATATGACGAGCTTGGAGAATTTGGACATCATGTCTCGGAAGTGAGGATAGAGCGCTTTGTTTGTTGAAATGATGGACGGTTGACCGGAGTGGTTATCAGTAGTGCCCGAGCCAGCGGCGAGTAGAAGTCGTAGGTGGTCGGATATGTCTTCAGCTTTTGCTACGTATTCTGAGCGATTGTTGTTCATGATAGCCTCGCGATATCGGTCGATGGCCCGTCGCATGTTAGAAACGAGCAGAGTCCAGCTGAGAGAAGGCGTAGAGCCATCATCGAAGAATGATCGAGGAACGGTGGCTGTAGTGGGGAGGTTGTAAGTAGTACTTGTAAATGAGGTAGCCGAAGCTATGTTTGGGACCTGTCCTGCAGTAAGATGTCCATTGGCAGAGGCGCCGTTTCGCATGCGACCGGCAGGCGATGTGCCGTTGATAGAGTCCATAGACGTTGATGGAGATAGTGCGCCGAAAGAAGCGCGGTTACGATGCTGAGAAATGTTAGTGATGGGCACATTGAACAGTGGCATTCGCTATCTTGTTAGGCACCTTTGAACGGCGTGAGGCAAGTCTCAAAGACTCGCCCTCGGCTTCGGACGCGGACGTCAAAGATTCATCATCCTCGTCTTGGGTCAAGCCCCTGGCCATCATCTCTGGGGGCGGTCTCGTTTTGTCGGGGATGTTGACATTCATTCGGTCGCGCGGGCCTGTCTCGTTGGCTGATACAGGAGACTCCAAGGGTAATTCCATGCTACGGTCTCCTGTCATCATGTTGTAGTAGAACAAGCGTCCGTCGGGGGTGGCCTGTGGAATCCAAAAGTCGGCTCTCGAACTATCTCCTCCATCAGTGCCCTCGAGGGGAAGTGCGATAGGGCCATCTAGCTCAGAGTCGTCGTCTTGATCGTACTGGTCGTCGTAGATCTCGGCGTCTTCGGGGTCGTCCTCAGCGTCGAGTGCTCCATTGTGAGCACCGTCGGGTAGATCGTCGGGACTCGTGATAATCTGGCAGTAGTTGCTAGGAAACCAGCCTCGAACGCCATTAATAACACCATCCCACCAGCCGCTCTCGAGCTGGGTGATGACTTGAATAACATCTCCTTCGTGGAAACTGAGACTAGTACGATCGTCGGCCTCGTAGTCGTAGAGGGCGCGAACGTACATAGTCCCCATAGGGGCGGTACCGACGATGCCGTTCATGAGGCCCCAGGCGGGATCAGCCCGAGTCGAGGAAGGTTGTTGTTCGGAAGCTTGAACGGAGGCAGACGAGATGCGCACGGAAGCGGATGGTGAGTCGCCGGAGGGGTCGTGGGTAGTGCGCGAAGAGTGGATACTTGGCGGCACGGCGGCGGTCTGTGTCTTGAGCATATTGCGGCTGCGACGCTCACCTCAGGGCATTGTCAAAAGCGGCAGGCCTATTGCTGATCAAAGGATGCCGTTTTCAAGATTGCAGTTCAGTTTGTGATACAGTAGAGACGGCGCAGCACCATGTCACAAGAATTGCAAGGAGACGCGGGAAGTTGCAGGGCCCTGATATGAAAAACAAAGTACGGAGTAGTATAGGTAGGGCCAAGAATCCAGGGGGGTTGCTTAGAGGGGTGACCACACTGGGACCAGGTTCGGATGCGAGTGGACGGCGAGGGGTTAACGAGGAACAGGAGGAAGAAGAGGAGAACGGCGATAGGCGAGAGGAACGAGGCCAGAATGCACTGAAGAGAGCAGAGCAGGCTGGTCAACGTCGTCAAAAGGCGCTCAGCGGCGTTTGCAAAAAGACGGTATAGAATATGGCCAGCAAAGGCTACCTATAGTCTCCAGGCGTATAGGTGACACATTGATAAGGCCTTCTGGAAATCCGCAGCGGACAACTCTGGGGCCGTCAGGCTGGGGCACCAAAATAGGAGGAATAAGAATAAATTTCGATTCTTGTTGACTGAATGTTGGTGTGGGAGTGATGAAATCAATTCTCAGGAGAAGGCAGTCAGTCCTATTGTGCTTCTCCGTACTGTAATTACCTACACCAGCCTACCTAACTTCAAACGAGATGGATTGGATGGACACTACACTAACATTAACATTAACATTAATGTCAACATTAACAGTTGAGAGAAGCAATCAACCAACTCTCCACTAGACTTCTCCACTAGGAAGAACCACGTCGCGATGAAACCGTTCAGGTTCCGTTCCGTCAACTCTTTTGGGTAACTGGTTCGTTCGGTCTTCAACTCTGCTACATACAAAAGTAGGAACGGGGCCGACACGACACGCATGTCACGCTCACGTTGCAGCGGTGGCATGTCGCTGAAGTGAAGGTTTGTAACTCAACGGGTTAGTACTTTGATAACTGAGTGTATTAATCAGACAGTGAAATGAATAAGCTAAGTGTTGAGAGCATCATATTAGAGGCCAACATACGTCAAGTGTTCTATGGCAGATTGGGAATGGTATGTCATACCTTACTTTACGGTTTTTTAATCTACGATAAACTTTGGGTCACGGACTGCTTTATTTCGCAAATGTTGAACGTTTCTCTTCAAGTTCCTTAGAGCACAACCACAGAGTCACAACGGTCATCTCACCATCTACGCTCGGGGCCTTGTTCAGTAGGCTATGTTACGTTCCAGTTGGAGAGGCATCTTGTGAGTGGCTGGCGGCTGGTTAATTCCCTCCATTGTCCTGCTGGAGCCTTATCAAATTGATAAAGTATTGGCTATCGTGACATGCATACTGCAAGTGATGAGTGTGCACGAACAAAAGCTATTGCCCAGCCAGCGACCGCAGCTGAGCTGACGGCGTTGTTTGCTGCGCGTTGTGGTGGTGCGACACTCGCCCACCACTTCCAGGCTCGCCTGATTCCGTCGTAGGTATTCTTCTGTACTTGATTGAATGAGGACCTTCCATTTGAATGGCCTGTCTACGTTGCACCACCTGGCTAGTCAGCAAGCCATTACGGGCGCAGTAGTCTAGGTCGGCCCATGGCCGGAAACATCCCCGAGTTTGGTGCTAGCAAACGCCTAACATATCATTATGAGGAAGTAGTACCTTTGCTGTTAATCCTCTGATTAGAATAGGCCTGCGACAAGGGTCCCCTATCATCTCAATCTTAGGTTCATCTCCCAGTTCTCTGGTTCCTCCGAGTTAGAAGCCCGCTGTTACAGCCCGACTGCTGACGACACGGGTCATTCATTATCTGTCCCTCTTCCCTCCGGCGGCTGTCTTTACTTGTGATATACTCCCAAGCGTACACGAGTCCAGCTGAGAGCCTCAAACTTACTCTTCAGCTACAACCCAAGCTGAGTTACTGTCCTAAAGGATCAGGTCAAATGAGATATGGGTGGCATTCCGTTGCTCTTTAAGTTTACCGTCAGGGTATGAAAATCACCAACGGAGCAGGTCAGGAATAGGAAGCCAGCGAATGTACTCCACCATCCATCGCCTTGACACCACGTGGAGCCTGGCCAAAACCATGGCTCCCTACTCCGGGACACTGCCGCGGACCCGTCCGCTATTGGCGTGGATCGCTAGGAAGACCTGGGCTACAAAGTAAACTCGTAACAACTGCAAACGCAAGGGCCGGACAGGAAATTATGCACTGTCATTGACAAACTCAAACTGAAATACCGTTGGAAACGCACACATGCAGCGTCCCGAGCCATCACTGTTATACACCAACCCAATGCCAACGTGCATGATATGGCCAAACACTTGCTGATGCAGATACACATAGACTGCTTGGTGTTAACAAACGGCCACAACGTCACAAGCCTGGCTCACGAAACAGACAGGCAAGCCCCTCATCTCGAAGCGATGGACTCCCCCTCCATCCTTTCCAGCCAGGTTCAGGTGGATTAATTGTTGGATCCATTCGGGCGCCAGTGCCGTCCGACCGTTGCGGGGTACAACAGGATTGCAGGACAAATAGGTTGCAGATCCGAGGGGACCGGAGAGCTGAGAGGGGCCGTAGTGCATCTCTTGTCAAGTTTCCATTCTTTCTACAGCGAGATGAACCCTTCTAGCTCGCGGCACGTCTCCCTGAAGCTGACCGTCGTTTTCATTCTTCTGACAAGAGTCTGCACTGTGGCTTTTTCTCCGGCGCGGTGGATACGAGGATGAATCATTTCATGACCGATTCACTGCCAAAAAGGAGAGAAAATGAGCAGAGTTTTCCCTCCTGTTCACTGATAAGTCACTATAACTGATTGACTGAGTTCATTATGTTAGTTCAGCGTGACATGGGAGAGCTGTCCTTGCGCTGGAATGGGTGACCCGATCAATGATCGCTCATACTCCTGTCGATCTGGCGGGCCAGAATCATCGTTCCTTTCATGACAGCTCCAATGACGAAGTTGTACATATGCCTTTTGCCTCTTTTGTGGGACATTTGCACACATATCTTGAATTGCTGTCTCCTTGCATGTAGTTTGGCATTTGTTGAAATCTGCCATAGGTTGATGGCGGAATGGCCGATGGTAACAGATGGATTCTCCCTCGTGCTTGAAGAATGTTGAAAGGGAAATGATCTGGACAGGGCATGACTCCTGGTTGTCAGTACTATTAATGGCCTGGAACCATGAGTGGATAAGGCAATGTTCCAGAGTAAGAAACATGGGTGCCACAGACTCGACCTGATAGATCGAAACCTTCTGTCGTAAGTGATAAGAGGCTGGTGATATAAAATGGTTGTTGGAATTAAACACCCCTAATTAATGGAGAGATTAAACTGTTCCAGAGTTCCAATCAACTGTGGGATTGTTCAGGCAGAAAGCCGTGTCGATGAGAGTTCAGACACTATGCGCGAAACGTGTCGTGTGTCACGAACGCGTACAGTGCACGTTGACTTGATCCAAGCATCCTGATACAGGGGCAATTGACGCGAAGCCGACAGGAAGTCTCATCAGCTTCCCCGTGTAGACCGTCTCCCGCTAGGATTCACGCGCTTGACCAGGGAGCTTCACATCAAGTGGGGCGCGGGATGCAAGGCGTGCCCGCGACGACTGTAATCCCAGGCCTTGCGCCGGTGCTCTGGGAATGGGATCTCTCTTGACAGGCCGCCGTGCTATGACGCTACGCCTGAATCGCGTTGGTAAGGGTCGAAAGACGGTGCTGGGACGACAAGACTGGGGCATAAAGCAGGGCAAGGCGAGTGGTCGAGAGATGCTGTCTTTCAGGTTTTGGTGAGGATGGAGCTCCCAGAGCTTCCCCGCCTTGATCGTAGTTACTCAGCCTGTCTGACCTGGATGATTTCATGATTTCGAGATCACGTTCCCAAGATCTGGCTGCTTTTGGTTGCGTAGCCGATGCGTGGCGGTTAAGCACCAGCTTCCACGTATCACTTGTTGCTATGTCATTGAATCGTTTAGGTCGCCAACGATAATGCGTGTCTCGTGCCTCTGTTCCTTGCCATGTCGTCCATTACGCTGCGGTCCTTGATTACTGGCACCCCTGCTCCCATTGCTTCTTTCCATTCTCTGGCTTCGCTCCCCTGTCGCTTGATTGCTCTTGACATGGCCCCCGGTTTCTCTTGTCCCCGTGAATAATGGACGAGTGGGCTATTACCCTCGGACCGCCAATCTTCGAAGCGGACACGACGGATTACGGAGTGAGTGGATAGCCATTCCCTGTCTGTCCAGCAAGGTCTCTCGACACCGACATTGACTCCGACTTTTTGTATCCGTCACCGACTCTATCACGATCAAAAGAAACGATATGTCTTTCTTGACCGACGGTTTCGCAGACGGTGTCGCTTCTGGGACTCTGCGTTAGGGCCTGCAAGAGAGGGCAAGACACTTCCCTGTGTGGATGTCTCCATCGGCCTTCAGCCATCGTCCCCGGGCACTAGAGACTGACATAAATCGTCCATAACCTAGAAGCATAAACATAAAGTACGGCGGAGCCAAGGCTTGCACCGCTGCAGGAACCCAGAAAATAATGGATGAAGAGAGAACTTTATGCAAGTATCCTTTCGCCTATGTCAGCGCGATTGTGTCCCTTGGCGATCAAATTACTCTGGTGCCTTTAGCTTGGACTGCTCCGTGCCAATTGTCGTACCGTGTCTTAGCCAACAGTCAGTGCTGCTTTAATTGACGGAGGCTGTTGGCTGCTGGGTTCTCCTGACAGGACAAAAACAGAATTTTCACCCTCGTCGCTTGTCCGCCTCGCCAGAAGCTGAGATGCTTGCTTCTTGTTCCATCCGTAAACAGTCTAGGCCCATATGATTGCCCCTCGCAGCCCCTCCACTGAATTGGCCCCGCTATTGTATCAGTGGAGACGGTAGGTGAGGTGCTCACCTGTGATCACTGGACAGGCGGACTGCTCAGAAGGCGGAAGCCTGGTCTCACAGGGGGTGTAATGGGGGCTAACCGGCCTGGCATTGCTGGCCGCGCGCTGGAAGTTGCTGCTGCATAGCGCTGCATTCGTGTTCTACTCACTAGCAGCCATGTAAGGAAGGTCACCTCAACGGTCCATGTCCACCTAATGCACTCGTGGTCCTCACTCCGTTCCGTTTAGTGCTAGTCCATGCTTTTGTGCTGTGCTCTGTTGTGCTGTGCTGTGCTGTGCTGTTCTATTACCGTAGGTTATGCTGAGCTGCCCAAGCCCAGCCTCAGCCAGTGACTCCTCAGCCACCCCTCTCCCTCCCTTCCTCGCTCCTTCCATCTCTCCCTCTTCTTGGTTTTCTCATGGATGTTCCCCTCCTTCCCTCCCCACCCAGAAAATAAGTGCCCCCCAACTCCCGGGTCACTCTCCCCTCCGGATTTCTCCCCCCTCTCTTCCGTCCGCCCCTCTAAGTCTTCTACGTCTGCTCCCCTCGCTTTTATTCCCTTCTTCCTACATCCCCTCCACCACCACCAAACTCGACTCCTCAACAATCATCCCACAGCACTTCGCCTGTCTCATCCGACCGGTATATAGCTTCGAAGAGGCCATCCAGAGCCTTTATCCTCATTCAACACAAGACAAATTAGCCCTTCCATGACCAGCGTACCATTATATCCAATGACCATCATTACGTTTGAGATCACCACCTTCACCCTTTAAACCCCACGGGAGCGCGCGCGCAAGCGAGGAGCTAGCAGTCGAGAGCGAGAGCGAGAGCAACAACATCCTACGAGTCAGACGATATTCAACCATCGTGCTGTGTCGGGCCCAGCCTAATTGCCCATTTTCCGAGCGCAAACTTGCCGTCGTCCCCAGTCGCCATCTACATCCAAGAACGCGACTTGACTTCGTCGAGATGCCCGGTGCAAACGTAGCAGTCCTCCCGCCCCCTGCGGCCTCGACAGCGTCCTCGCGAAAGGCCTCGCTGGCGCCCGAACGTAAATACAAGTGCCAGTTTTGCAACAGGGCCTTTAGCAGGAGCGAACACCGAAGTCGCCATGAACGATCACGTACGTGTGCCACCCCCTCTTGGCCCTCGTGCCAACCACCACCCCACGACCCCTCTCTTCCCATCCTTTCGCCCATCAGCTAACCAGCTTGCAGATACCAAGGAACGTCCTTTCAAGTGCATGAAGTGTAGGAGTACTTTTGTGCGTCGCGACCTTCTTCTCAGGCATGACCGTACCGTCCACGCCAAGGATGGCGGCATCCCCCTTCACAGTGATGGCAAGCGCCGGGCCGGTCCCAAGACTCGCGCTGTTGGCGGTCCCTCAAAATCATCTATCGCTATCGATACTTCGACCCTTGAGCAAATGGAATCTGGCGCCGATGGGATTTTCGATGTTGAAGCTGCCGCCATGCTGGTGGCGGATCTGCACCACAAAGCCACAGCCGCGATGCGCGAAGACCACTCCTACGAGGATAGCCCGTCAATGGCATACTCCCCTCACAACACTTCCGCTATGGAATCCACAGTGACATATCCATCTGGCGCCATTGCATTACCCCAGGTTCAATGGGACGGCTTCATGTCTCAATCAGTCGCCGAGCCTAAGGCACACTCAATAACCTCGAGCGCATCCGGTTCATTCGAATCTCAGCCTTCCTTCGCCAGCGGTGCCACTCTGCAACCCCATTCCAACCAGCTTCCTCCCATCAGTGGCCAGAACTGCAATGGTCTAGTGCCAGCCCTGCAGTCGATGATCAATTCATTGCCCAACTCTGCCGCCGCGCCTCCATCTCCATGGGTTTCAGAGTCGTCCAAGTCTGGATACAAGGCACCTGAAGTAATGGGAGATGATGAGCGCAATGCTATATTGGACCACATCCGTACGGCAGACAGTGAGCATGCTATTCCTGAAGGCTTCCGTCTTCCTGGCCTTGGTTCCCTGAACCGATACCTATCGACATATTTTGGTCTATTCCATCATCATCTACCTTTCCTACACCCTGCCTCATTTCACCCTACCAAGGTCTCACCTCCACTTCTATTGGCAGTCCTCAGCATCGGCGCCCTGTATGCGTTCGACCAAGAGCAGGCCTACATGCTTCACATTGGCTCCAAGGTTCTTGTGAATCAGTTCCTCCAAAGTAAAGAGAATTTCAGCTCTCGCAAGTGCCCCTTGTGGACCATGCAGAGCAACCTTCTCAACATGATTTTTGCCAGCTGGAGTGGCGATCCCAAGGGCCTTGAATGGACGTGCTCGATCAAGAGTCTGCTCGCCAACATGGTCGCTGGTAACAGGTATGAGCTCAAGCTTCGCCAGGAAGCTCGTACTGGGGCTAAGCCAACCCGTGCTGAATGGGTAGAGGATGAGGGCTGCCGTCGCACGTACTACGCAGTCTACATCTTCTTTGGCCTGTTGACCCTGACCTATAATCACACACCTGCCATTAGCTTCAGCGAGTTTGAGGACTTACAACTCCCCTCATCCGAGACACTGTGGAACTTGCAGGTTGCGGACGAGGCTGCGTGGCAAGAACATCTTGCGGCATCAACAACCGTGACTTTTATGGAGGCTCACGATAACCTCTTCCAAGGCGAGACCCTCCGCTACAGCACTTTTGGAACTCGCGTCATGATCAATGCTTTATTCCTCGAGGTCTGGTATCACAAGCGCAGTCCCGAGGCGCTACAAGACGTGGTCACCGAATACAAGCTGCGACTTGCTCTGGAGACCTGGGAGAAGTCCGTTGACATGTGTGAGCCGGAAGCTTTCCCCGTTCCCATCAGCGCTCCTCACAAGGGTCACCCCTTGATCTTCAACGCTAAAGCGATGTACAGGAATGCTCGTGCCCGCCTCGAGGTTGACCTCAAGGCAGTGCAGGAGGCGCTGCGCTACCATGATCCCTATGAGGTTGCGGCTGCGATGACGCATGCTCGGGATCGCGTAAAGCGTTCGAGTGAGATGATCAAGGTCATTGAGGAATGTTATAACTGCCTCGAGACTGTTGTGTCTCAAGGGGTTAGATGGATCGCACGTGTATCGCCTACCAACTGGAGTGTGGAGCATGCGCTCTGCGGCATGGATCTTATGATTATTCTATCTCTATGGCTCTATCGCCTGGAACATGACGAGGAGCCTGCGACCCAGGAAGAATTGGCCATGTATAACAAGGTCCGACAGCTTCTGGTGAAGGAGATTGATGAGAACTATATGTCTCAGCTGAGCGCAGTTGTCGCACGACTCTGGGGCTCAATACTTGATGAAGTCGTTGTTTGGGGGTATGTTGCGCTTATCCAAGCATCTCTAAGAATGGCATTGCTAACATCTCGAGCAGAATGACACGATTGATGGGTGAATCCTTCAAATTGCATTCTCAGGCTCTTGTCGGCTATGTCGATGACCCTGAAGCTTCCTCGAACGTTTCCACTCCCTCGATGACATCGCAGGGAGCTGACGAGGATAGCGTGTACTAAAACTAATTGGCGATGACTGAAATGACCTTTTCTTATTTGCGTTGGCCCTTGGGCCGGGTTGGGATTTTCCTTTTCTCCTTAGGCATATACCTCTCTGCTTTTGTCCTGTTTTGTCTTGGTTTGGTTAATTTTGGCTGTGGGTTAATTCGTTCCTCTCTGACTTTGTCGGCTCTGGCGCGAAGGGCTCGGGAGGGAGTTGGATTCGTCTCATCTCCTTACATTCTTATTTCCTTAGGGTTCTCATCTCACTATCTCCTTGGCGATACCCGAGGCAGGGCGGGTAGTCGCAATGTCCAGTTGATTGCAGTTCATTCTCGCAGGTCTATTGGTAGGCACTTTGGATGCCTTTTCTTGTTTTTGTCATTCTTTTTCTTGCATGGTTACAAAGGGTCAAATGGCATTAATTGGGGGTCAAGGAAGGGGATCGGGATACGGTTTTCGCATTGGGCTTGGGCCCCGGACAGAGGGAGCTGGATCATTTGCGCAGTGACAGCGCAAGCTAATGACTGCGATGGCAGAACGATTGGCTGGTCCAAGATGGCTGGTGTCGCCTTCTACTTCCCCTGTTCTATATGCTATGACGCCTTTATTGTCTTTTTTTTCTTCTTCTAATATTCGCAACTCTCCCGGTTTGCCGCTCTGAACGCTTGTTGCCGTTCTGCTTGGGTTTGTCTTGATTTTACTTTTTCTATTTCCCCATTTATTCGTTTTACTTGTTCAATTTGTCTTTCAGATACCTTGTTCGATATACAGATTGCTTGTTTTGCGGCCATGTGACGGCAATAGCATGGTCTGGCATATCTTGGGCACATTCTGTGGCCATGACCCAGCGCCGTATACCGTCAAGAGGAGGCTGGCCCATACTCGTGTATAGATGAATAGCGTTTGCTTGAATAATCAGCACCTGTCAAACATGATTAATCATGTCGTTCGTGAATGCTTGTGATTTATGACATGTGTTGATTACCTATGTCTATTATTATGCCTTGGCACCTAGCTTGAAGGAAGTTACTGGGCACGTTGTACTTGTGCCTTGGAGAGACCACCTGCCGGGTACCTAGTAGGTACTATCTAGCCAAAGTGATGCAAAACGCACCTTCTTGTCCATGGATTTTTTAGTGAGAGAAATGTAGAAGGATCTCTCGGTTAAGTGAGGCCCTTAGCAAGTGTCACGCAAAGGGTTTGTCTATGAAGAACTCAGCTTGAGCATTTCTCCCGTTACCTTTTCAAGCTCAAATTGGGATCTGTGATTCGAACTTGAAACGAATTGTCCTATTGCCACAGCTTATGCTTCATCATGTTTTCCCTGATTCTATCCCTTCTTACGACAGTCCATCTGGTTTCGGGAGCATGCGAATGCGGTTACTCAATCAAAAACCCTGAGGACAAAGACGTCACAGTGTTTGCAGATCGCTTAGAGACCAACTTCAGTCAACTCCACGACATCTCTCAAAACCATGACTGGATGAGGCAAGAGTTTACAGTATCTGCGGGAGCTGGCCGAGGAAACTACAGCAAGGCATTTGTGCCTGAGAACGCCAATACCCATCAAACAAAGGCTCGGGATCATTCTGGCCTTGAACTGCTTGTGGGTAGTGTCATCAGCAAGGATGGTGCGGTTTCGGCGAGTGAAGTAGATACAGCGAGACTTGATCTTCATTGGGGATCGTTTCGAGCTGGAATGAAGTTGACAGCGGTAGAAGGTACATGTGCTGCCTTCTTCTGGGTGTGTATAGATCCTGTGAAATAGTAGGCCAGGCTGACAGGATACCAGTATTTCAACGATACCCAGGAGATTGATATCGAGTTTCTCTCGCAAGAGTTTGATCACAACAGACGAGTCTTCCCCATCAATCTAGTTGTTCAGTCCAAGAAGTCTTTAGAGGCTGGGTACGATGCTAGCAAAACTGGAACTTTCAAACGAGTCAACTTGGACTTTGACCCTACGGATACCTTTCATGAGTACCGATTCGACTACCTGCCCGGACAGGTCCTGTTCTATGCCGACAGAAAACTTCTCACTCGAATGAAGGGAGATGACATGCCGTCTTCTGGGGGCCATCTTATTCTACAGCATTGGAGCAACGGCAATCCGTTATGGTCAGGCGGCCCGCCAAGCCAGGATGCAACTGTCACAGTCAGCTATATCAGAGCCTACTTTAATTCATCAAACAACGATCGCCAAGATCATCTAACGAGGCAATGTCACCAGTCTCCTGACAAGCCCTCAGTTTGTGCGGTACCGGATGTGATAAATGCGACTTTGAGTGGAAAGTTGTTTAGTGATGGAGAGCTCCCGGTGCACGATTCGCATGATGAAACGAGCGATGCAGAAAACAAAGTCGGAAGAGTTGTATTCAAAAGCTGGCTGTGGACCTTGAATCTAGGCTCGATGGCGGTCTTTTTGGGGATGGGTTTTGTGGTGCTACAAGTCTAACAGAGGCTCAACCAGACGAGGGCACATGAACGGGATGATAACCTTATCAGACGTTGTTAAAGTGAAGTTTCAGACACAGCTTCAGAGTAACAACGGTATGAAGAGCCAGTAGCTGGTCTAGGACATGCAATCAAAACATGAAATAGCTGTTGTACTTGGCAGACAACCCCAAACCCCTAAGTTTGCACCATGCGAGAAGTTTGTCGCGGAGAAACTTGAAATCAGAGAGTGCTGACGTAGTCGAATTGATGCTGTAGTCTTTAAATCTCTCTGGCCAAGAAACCAACAAAATTGGGCCTAAAACAGGGCAGAAGCAACGTTTAGAGGGGAGGGGCTGAAGTGTGTGTATAAGTAGGTAAGGTATGGATGCGCCTCTTCTTGCTCAGGTCTACGCTTCGCTTTGACTTACCAGCATCATGCCTACGGAACCCTTTCTGGACATTGTGCTCACCAATCATACCAACTCCAAGTCGCTCTTTGCGCACGTCACAGGCCGAGATGAACAAGGCGTGGTAATGCTCCTAGCAGATGGGCAAAATGTACATCGGCCCAAGTCACCGTCTGAAATCCTACAGCCTATCGACGCAGACATCGCTATCCCGATCGGCGGGCCCGGGGCTGAGAAGAAGGTGCGGATACCGCACATATTTGGAGGCCGGATCTGGTTTTGCAAGGAGAAGCCGCTTACATTTCTACTTAACCCGGGGCCGGCCGTGGTAGAGCCCTCAGTGACAAACCCAACCGATCCCAACTTTGACGCCGACTGGGGATTCTGCGAGTTTACCTATAACAACGACCAGCTGTACGTCAATGTATCGTACGTCGACTTTGTAAGCATACCGATTGGCCTGGAGCTCGAGAACGAAGGCGGCGAAGTCACGCGTGTGCCAGGCATGCCCAAGAATGGGCTCGATGAGGTCTGCGCAGCCTTGAAGCGTCAGGGCGAAAAGGACGGCGCCGGCTGGGAAAAGCTCGTGGTCAAGTCCAAATCAGGGGCCAACCTCCGAGCTCTAAGCCCCAACGGCGGTGCAGTGTTGAACCCTGGCCTGCTAGAGAACTACTTTGCGCCAGAGGTTGACGCAGCGTGGAAGCGGTACGAGAAGGAGGATCTCGAGATCAACACGCAGGCGGAATGGGGAGACGTCAAGGGCCGGGTGCACCACGGCAAGCTAGTCTTTAAGGACGTGGGCAAGGACAAGCAAAAGTTCAAGTTTGAGAAGCCGTCGACGCGGGACATTGTGTCGTGCAGCACGGGGCCGTTTGCCGGAGGGCCCGGAGTGACGCCGGCGCAGCTCAACGTCGGGGCACGGCTTGCGGCGGCGCTGAACCGGTCGACGCTGTCGGGTAACTGTCGGCAGCCCGAGGGGGAGCGCGTGGAGGAGTACTATTGCAAGGGAGAGGGCCATACGAACCACTACTCGAGGATCTGTCATGAGGTGACGATTGAGGGCAAGGGATATGCGTTTCCATATGATGATGTTGGTGCATCGGGGGGAGTAGATCAGAGCGGGTTCTTGAACGATGGGCGACCAAAGGTTTTAACTGTTCATGTTGGAGGACAAAAATGAGGAATAGGTGCGAAATGAGATATAAATATCCGTATGATTAGCATCTTTACTGTAATGATACTGCCATTGGAATTTTGTCAGAGTGTATGCTTCTAGCCACTGAAATACACCGACCAGCTCAGGCATGGAACCTACACTGGGCTGAATGCAAGACATGCGGTTGTGGCTGTCGACTTGTAAAGCGGTTGCTGCCACAGCCGCAATCAAGGTACGAGAGGGTTGCATATTGAGCTGATATACCTAAAGCTGGGTTGTGACATTGTCTCCGCTGTAGTGTTGACTACCTTACCTGGGTACTCTTTATTCATTATTTCTTTATAACGTATATAATATTAACCAATCTAGCTCAGTTACCCAATAACATAGGTACCTTATTCAATGTTCTATCTCCATCACGTTTGACTGGGCTGGTGATCCGATCTAGGGCGTGAGAGAGAAGGAAAGCTCAGCCATGCCCGCGCCTACCCACCCAATCTGCAGCCAACAAGTTGCATCACACCCAATCCAATCTTCTTGCATACAACCCTCTCTCTTGTTGCATGACCATGATTTTCTACTCTCTCATCCAATCTGAATGATTTTACTCTTCACTTTTCATTCCTGCGGTCACATAAAAAGATATAATTATCTTTTCCCGCGTTCGACCCCAATTTTTGATGATTGACGATTAACGATTTATGATATTCATACCCTAAACCCACCATCGCCAAATCGATACTCAATACTCCCGCCATACCCCAGATTCACAACCCCTTCTCTCGGTACTGTACTTATCTGCCCGGCTTTACCTTCTTCTATAGCTCTGCGGGGCCTAGCTATATCTCCAGCCAAAACTTTCGGCTTCCGGACAGTATTATATTTGACCTTGTCGAGATATCACTGCAGCCAATAGGCGCCCATCATGTCATGACTTCTGAGAGCGCCATCATCATTATCCTCACGCCCTGCTCAGTTTTGGCCTGGTAAGTCTGGACTTCTCAGCCACGAGGCCGTATCCCTTTTACATCTGCCGACATGGTCTACTGTGGAAAGCCCTCCGGGGGCTGCTCGAGTTGCCGCCAACGCAAGATTCGAGTGAGTTAGCCTACTACCAACCCACATACATGTCAACAACGTCCATGACGGCGCAACCGCTATCATGGCCGCCGTCGCCCCAGTCTACCAAACTGCACTTGTACTGACATACAAATCTCATAACCAAGTGTGACCAGAAGGAACCGGCATGCACTCAATGCGAAAAGAGGAACCAACCTTGTCCGGGATATCGAAATCTTGTTGACCTTATGTTTCGAGATGAAAGCTCCCATGTCATCAACAAAGCGGTCAAGACACGCGCTCGACCTACTACTCAAACCAAGAAGCAACCTGCTGGCCAGGAACTCGCCTCGGCATCTACATCTCCCCAGCCGGTTGCTGGACCCGCCTTCAACTCATCACCAACATTTACTATAGATTCGAGGTCCAGTACAGTCCCGGCGCCTCCTTCCAAGGTAGTGAAGACCAAGAAGGGGCCGGCTAGACGTTCTCGGAAATCTACTCGTTGCCGGGCGCCCGTACTTTCGGCTCTAATTAACGACTGGAGCCGGTCTCCCTCTGCGTCCTCGCACGAAAGTGTAGACGGTGCTAACGACAGTAATGAACTCTCTCAACACGACGTTCGCATGGACGAGGTCTTATCACTCGAGATGCAAGACTCGGGGATCTCCTTCTTCTTTTCTCGATATGTAACCACCGACCATGGCGGTTCCCAGAACTACGCTTTCATACGCGATGTATGGAAGCCCCCAGACTCGGTTCAACCTAAACTCGACCCAGTCACCGTCAGCGTGACGGCTGTTGGACTCGCAGGTCTATCACAAGTTACTCGCTCCCCGGGACTGATGACCCGAGCTCACGAAAGCTACGGCATCGCTCTCGGACTAACGCACCGTGCCCTTCGTGACCCGATTGAGGTAATAAAGGATACGACCATGCTTGCGGTCTTGATCCTTGGCACTTTTGAATTTGTTTCTGGACACAGCCCGCATACAATGCGTGCCTGGCAGGATCATGTAAATGGTGCTGCTACCCTAGCAAGTATCAGAGGTACTGCCCAGTTTCGGAGCAGAGCTGGCGCCCGCATGTTTCTCATGCTCTGTCATACGGTCCTTGTCAGCTGCATTCAAAGTGGCCTCCCCATGCCACAAACGTTGATAGATCTTCGACGCGAAATGCCTCCTTCCGAAGAGCTAGAGGGGCCTGACTTGAGGGTGGCATACCCCATATACAAGGCACTGCAAGTGCGGTACGATATCAGATCGGGCGAACTTGACAAACTTGATGATATAGTCAAGGCTCTATCCAACGTCGATGATGAAATTTCCTCGATACTCTCTGAGCTGCCAGCATCGTGGAGGTACCATCGCGTGCAGCTTACGCAACCCGATTCTCGAGTCTTTGGGCAACTTTGTCACGTCTATACAGGACTTCTTCAATCCACCACTTGGAATATGGTCCGTGGCATACGGATGCTCCTGTTAGAAACGCTCGTTGAGCAGTTGTGCATGGCTTCTGAGACTGCTGACTCTACTACACTTTCAAATAATTATCTTCAAGCGCTTGCCAGATCACTGAAATTACTGGACATGCTTGGACAGGCAATTGTAGCCAGCGTCCCTCAATATCTTGGAGTCGTTAGCATACGGGATATACAGGATCAGGAGAATCAGATGCATACGGTGTCGATTACTGCTAAGCAAGTCCGCCGTGTCTTGTCGTCGGCGCTCGCACAAGACTTACGTCTTATTCCAACGCAAGAGGCGTCTGGCAACGGCGGCAGTCCGGTATTAGTTGATCCGACGCAGTCAACAGCCCAAGCCGAGGACGCCAAACGATTCATGAGCCTCGTTTCTGCAAACAATACCATTATTTGGCCCTTGTACATTCTCGGCATGTCGTCGACCTGCTCCTCAGAAATGAAACAGTACGCCATTGAGGGGTTGCAGGCTATTCACCAGGAAGCTGGCCTGGAACAGGCACGAGTTGTTGCCGAGCTGCTGCAAGAGAAAGACAGGTCTCCTAATCTTGGCTCATCGCTTCTCGATAAGCTTCCGGAAGTAGACACGAGCGCTCTGCCTTCAATGGTTTAATACGTCCCATAATATCGAATAAATTGGCATAAAGCTGCAGTGGTTAATAATCCTTCTCTATTCGGTTGGGTACCATATTTAGACATGCGATGAACGGTTGGATATCATAGCGGAATTGCTGATGAGCTTTTTCCCATTTCTTAGCATAATTCTCGGATAGATAAGATGGGTTTCAGAGGTGCACATACCCAGCACCAGAAAACTGACGCCTTGCATAGATAATATATGCCATTGCTTCATTTACCAATTATCAAAGTTTCCAAAACCGCCTGCCTTCATTTTTTTGCGTGCTGGTTCTTCCCATGTACCAACGTCCTCAAGGTCTGCTTCGTTGGCCGCTGGTGCGCTCTGCTGTGTGGCCGTCTTCAAGTATTTGCCAACGCTCTCTTTGGCACCAGTACTCTCGATGTTACCATCGTTGCGTATCCGCTTACCGGTCCATGTCGTCTTGTCATCATCTGTACCACCCTGTAGTCGGATCTTCTCCTGCTCCTGAGTCTGGCGCTCATTCTCCTGCTTCTGTTTCTGAAACTCGGCGAAAGGGTCGTGAAAGACAACAATGTCTTTGATGACAATCTTGTTAAGGGGTCTGTTGGACCCATCAGTGGGGACGTCTTCCATTTTGGAGAGGACGTTGAGATTGGAGACGACTTTGCCAAAGACTGTGTGTTTGCGGTCGAGGTGGGGTGTTGGCTTGTAGGCAATAAAGAACTGGCTCGAGTTTGTGTTTTTGCCCTTGTTGGCCATGGAAACTACAATTGTAAGCTTGATGAGGCTTTTAAGATATCCAGGGGAGCCACTTACTCGTTCCTCTGGCGTTGTGTGCCATTGGGCCGTCAAACTCATCGTCAAAATACTTGCCCCAGATACTTTGTCCACCCCGACCAGTACCCGACGGATCACCGCCTTGGATCATGAAATTGGGGATATTTCGATGGAAAGCCACGCCCTTGTAGTAGCCCGTCTGGGCTAACCTGATGAAGTTCCAGACTGCCTTTGGTGCGAACTCTGGATACAGCTCGATTGTCAGGTCGCCCAGGTTCGTTTCTATTCTGGCATAACCCGTCGTCTTGACGCGCTTGGGCTTAAGCATATACTCTTCATCCGTCAGAAGAGCTCTCTCGCCACTCGTCTCGGGTGTCAACCCCGTGCTGGTGAAACTAGCTGCGGCCTTGCCAGTCGTGTATGCGGCCGAGTTAGCCGCCAACTTCTTATCCTTGATCATAGACTGGCGGACCACATTGCCAGCAGCCGCGGGCTTGGTCAGGGCAGTTGAGCTGCGGTTGATATCGCCGCCCTGCTCGCGTGCCTTGCGCGCCTTGTCAACTGCTGCCTTTGCGCGCGAGACCTTGTCGCCCATGCTCACCAGGGCACTGGAGTTGATGTTTCCGGCATCGCGCTCTTCCTCCTGCTCCTTTGTCAACTGCGCCTCATGCCCTTCTTGTAAATACTTGAACTGGTCCAGATTGCGGCTGGCTGCATTCTGGGGGTCTTGTAGAGTGATGATGTCGGCGCGGGTGAATTCTTCATCGTCGACCAAGTCGCGCCACGATTTGGCCTTGATATTCATGCGCTCGACCGTCTCCCAAGCAAAGACGTTGGCGTAGGTGCCATGACGAATAGCGACAATGTGCGTGTTGTCTGTAAAGACCTTGTACGTAACCGGATCGATCAGGTCTCCTTTCCCGTCGCTTAGACCAGCACCAAGCGAGTCTGCCTCTGCATTCCGAGCAAAGTTGAGACGGATCAAATCCTTCTTTTGTAGGGGCTCGCCGGTAACGGGGTTCTGATTGGGGTGCTTTTCGAGCCAGGCACCAATGACCTCAACGTCAAAGATTGTGCCGTCCGGTGTGCAGACTGGGTTCTTGAAGGGCTGGAGACTTGCGGCGCAAAAGTTGAAGGGAAGACGACGGAACGAAGCGCTGGCGTGTTGGTTGCGAGCAGACGCGCCGGCGCCGACACTGGGAGAGAATGCGTCGGCGGAAGACCACTCTGAATGTGTGATCTGGAAGCAATTGGGTTAGCTTATGTGGGAGTATCAGGTTTTTGAGGGGAAGTTTGACTTACATAGAGCTTGTCTGTTCCCTTACCCATTTTGTGCTGGTTAACAGGAAAAAGAAGAAGTTATGATGATGGAATTTCGCAGTCACGGACTTTAGCAATGATGCGACGCTAGGTGCTGTAGGTACTGTAGGTACTGTAGGTACTGTACCTGAGACGGCCTGGGGTCCTTATCCGTTATCTTGAACCAATCAAGAAACAGGAGTCATTGATTTCTCCTGCCTCCGGTGCTGACCTGGCTTCACGGGCGACCAATTACGTATACACGTTTGCCAAGGGCCTCTTTTAGGTACTCCCTTTGAACCTCCAACTCCAGGCTCCCTCTTACATTAACCTTGGATATTTGAATCATTATTCAATACAACCGAACTGCTAAATCGACAAGGATATCGGATTCTTCTACTGAACAAGACTTATTGCGTCGTGCAAACAAGATCCTCGGCCAGCTCGATATGCTCCATAAATTCAGAAGCTCCGACGCCACCACTTAAACGTTTCCCAAGCTCCCTTAACCTCAATCTCCTGGCCTTCGACTTCTACTTCGACTTCGACCCCGACCTCTCCATTCTAGTTCAACGTCGCCGATTCTCATTGTCTAACCGCAACCCTCCGAAGCTTCCGCCTCGATACCCAAGACACAACAACCATGAGGTTCCTTGCGGGACTGCTCGTCCTGGGCATGTCCCTATGGACAACCCTGGCTTATGAGATTGGACTGGTACGGGTGGCCTCTTCGAAGCGCACCCGGGCGCAATTGTGCTAATGGTACTGTTGTATAGAGCGAAAAAGAAGGATATCAAGAATATTGTACAGGTAAGCTATGCCTCTCCAACTCATTGCGATAACCCCATCTAATAAGCCCCCAGGCATGTACAGCCGGAACTCATGGGGTGGACCTGTCGACCCATTCATCCTCGTCAAGTTCCTCAACAGCAGTGACTCTGGGGTTAAAGATCCCATGGCCAGTCTTGTGATATTCGAGTGGAAGGACAGGAACCTTGTTGGAATCCCCGATCCAGAGATTCCTGGAAACGTGAGTGTCAACGCCATATCCTACGTCTCAGCCTTCTCTGACACAACATATAGCGACTCGGCGTCTGTGGTAACGATTTTGTCAAGCAAGGCTACTGTAACAAGACCGATATTGGCAAGTTCATTTTGAATCCCGATGTCGACAAGAAGTCTTCCAGCTTGGTCCTCACAAAGGCTATTCATCTCAACAAGGCCACTCCAATCAATTATTCCATCAAGAAGACTGGTTACTACTGCGTCCTCACGGATACTGTGAATACCAAAAAGTACGACGTCGTTGTCGAATACCGCAACGCATATGGCGAGCTTGAGGCTACACAAATCCCCAAGCTGCCCTTTTATGGCGGCATGAGTATCTTGTATGCTCTGCTCGCTGCGTACTGGGGTTTCTTGTACTATCAGCATCGTCATGACATCTGTAAGCACATGCGTCATCGGCACCCTGTCCTATTAGCCTTGCTAACCCTGTTCAGTGGCCGTTCAAAACTACATCACTGCCATCTTGATATTCTTGGTCGTGGAAATGCTCATTACTTGGGGCTTCTATGGTACGTACTTCCTCCCTGACGAAGCAGGCTGGCCATACTGATTTGGATGTAGAATATCAAAACCGGCACGGTTCCAATGTTGGCTCCAAAGTCTTGCTCACTATCGTTGGAGTGCTCAACGCCGCTCGAAACTCCTTCTCTTTCTTCCTGTTACTTATCGTCTGTATGGGCTATGGTGTCGTAAAGCACACCCTTGGCAAGACCATGGTTTATGTGCGATGGCTTGCAGCAGCTCACTTTCTGTTTGGACTGGTTTACTCGCTCACTTTCCTCTCTATTACTCCGGAGACATCTGGTAAGAATTTGTGCTTTTCCTCTCTATTCACATCGACTGACTTAACATAGGTCCCTTCGTGCTCCTGATTGTCCTACCACTGGCAGGTACATTGACAGCCTTCTATGTCTGGACTCTAAACTCGCTTAACTGGACCCTCAAGGACCTTCGCGAGCGAAAGCAACACGCTAAGGAAGCCATGTACAGGAAGCTTTGGTGGGCTATCCTCATCAGCGTTATGGTTATCTTTGGCTTCTTCTTCTTCAACAGCTTTACCTTTGCTTCGGCTAGCGATCCCGACTTTGTTCCATTCCATTGGAAGACACGATGGTTCATCCTGGACGGCTGGCTGAACGTGGTGTACTTTGCTGACGTTGCCTGGATTGCTTACCTCTGGCGTCCTACTTCCAACAATCGCCGCTTCGCCATGAGTGACGAGATTGCGCAAGACGACGATGGCAACTTTGATCTTGGTGACATTGGTGTGCCAGGAGAAGACTCGGACGATGAGGAGGCTCAAGTGGGCAAATCGCATAACACTTCGCAGAACACCAACGGCCTTTCGTTTTCAGGACCCTCGCAGAGCGCCCCTCAACAGCAAAGAAACACTCGTACGGCTCCTCGTCAGTCGCTAGAAAACGAGACCATCTTTGCTGTCGGTGAGGATGGCGATAAGTTCTCGGATGATGATGACGACAGTGACGAGGAGGAAGCAAAGCTCGTAAAAACGAAGTAGACGGGAAGCGGCATTAGCTTGGGTTGATCCTGTATAGTTTACTTAGGCGTATCCATATTTGTGTACTTGTAGGTTTGTCTCTTTCAAGGCAGTGAATCTGATGAGGGCACTGAGTTTTCCCGATTCTGCAATATTATCCCATGTGGTCGGTCGCATTTGTAACATAGCGAGGATTATAAACAGATCCAGAATCAACAGGCTTGTTCATTTTACATAATGTTACAATATCTTTCCACTTCTTCACTCCCTTAACCATCCCCAGTGCACTGTGCCTGCTGGCCTGTATACACTTAACCCAAGACATCGCCTCCAAAACCAACTGGCCGTCTTCGGCCATCGTTCTCAGGAAGGATAGCCAGTGCTTTGTACAGTTTTCCCATTCCATCAGGGCCCTTGTCGACGAGTCGCCTCCAGGCTCCGTCGATCTTGTCAACAGTCTCCTTATTTACACCAGGCGCCTTAGTCAACTGCTCAGCACGCTCACGAATGCCCATCACTTCAAGGAAGTCACCCTGGTTTACAGGGCCATGGACCTCAACACCTTCACTCGCTGACATGGCAACTTCGGCGATGGCGGTGAAGTCGACATCAGCACTCAGATCGACCAGCCCAGGCGCAGAAAAGGGGCTCACGCGCCTGTGATGACGGATACCACGGAGGGAGTTGATGGGTACCGTGTCGGACGTGCCATAGTCAAGAATCAGGGCGGCACCGCTGGGCTTGGCCTTGGGATACTGTCCCGAGCCGCCGATGCGGGTTGCAAAGTCTGTAGCGAAGATGGACGCGTCCGGGCAGATCTCGATGACAGAGTTGGGCGTGTTCTTGAGCTTGCGGTACCGGGTCGAGGTCTCGGGGAGGAAGCGGGAGTGGCGGGTGGTGGTGGAGGAGAGGGTGAGCTGGAACTCGGGAGGGGGCTCGTGCTGCTCAGACCTGGGGGTTCCGAGGTCAGCGTGGGTAGCTCCTGGTGGTGTTGGTGAGACCATCATCTCTCGCCATTCCATGGTAGGCTTGGTGTTTTCTAGGGGTGATTTTGCAGGCGAGGTGGGAGAAGAGGTCTTTGGTTGAGGAGAAGGTGCGGGAGCGGGAGCTGATTGGAAGCTGTGGATAGGGAGGGCATCAAAGAATTCATGGGCGATTATAAAGGGCATCTTGTCAGATTCTGTGTATACCTGTCAGTTGGTCACTCGTCTATTGTTTGAGGGTGCTGGAGTACTGACCAACTGGGATAGACTTGATAGTGTCAGTCCAGACAATCTGCTTGCCATTGTATTTGCTAGGGCTGTGAAAACCAGACTTTGACTCAGATGACGAGGCATCGGGTCCGCAGAGTAGCTGCTTCTGAGCATTTCTGAGCTCACGACTGGCTTCTACCATGTAGACGGCGTCGATACTGTTGGCCATGGCGGGGAACCTCTGGATGGTCTGTAGCCACGAGTTAGCAAACGCTGAACACAGAGAACCTTGAGGTTTATCTAGACCATACACGGAGCATATCATCCATCAGAGTACCACGACCAGGCCCAACCTCGATGAGTTGAACGCCCTGCTTCGGCCGGCCTTGGCTGATCCATTCGGCGATGAACCAGATACCAATGAGCTCACCAAAGATTTGCGAGATTTCTGGTGATGTGACAAAGTCTCCCTTTGTTCCAAACTGATCTCGCTCTTGGCCGATGGCTCCGGTGTAGTAACCTCCAATATCACCGGTCAAGCACATGCGCATGTAACTCGCCAATGGAACAGGCCCAGTTGTCTTGAGATGATTATTAGTAGATGAGTGTGCTTCTAGTGATACTAACTTACTGAAATAGCGGCAAAGAGTTGCTTGGCTAAAGGCGTTGACCATTTTCTCTCACCATCGTCCTCGACCTCACTCTGATATCGACGAATACTGGACGAGAAGTTCCTGGCAGCACAAGGGCTGAACAAGCCTGATCGTGATGCGCAACGGCTACTGTTGAGCCTTGTAAAAGGCCTTATACTCAGTGACCTCATCATTTTGAGTCTGTGGCCAGCCAATTGCAGTAATTGATTGGGTATATATCAGTGATGTTCTCACTTGTACACGTGAAAGTGTCGTTGACGATGGTTTTCCTGGAGTTACCTTACTGATAAGATAAGACAAATTCCCCGACATCGACGCCCATAAACTGAAAGCTCCCGTCCTCCCCGCGATCCTAACGTCTTTTATACATAAACGAATGTGCATTAAATCGCCCTATTCTTGAGCTCAGCAACGATTGTCACCTCGAATTCCACCTCACAGCCGCACGACACCCAAAGTACCACACCCGTAATGTCCAGCAAGTCGCGCTGGGCCGACACCGAGGAAGACGCCCGCCTCGACGCCAAACTCAAGGAAGAAAAGAGACGCAAAAAGGCAGAAAAGGCACGAAAGCTTGAAGAAGAGAAGCAAGCGCAGGAAGCCGCTGCCAAAGACACCCTCCAAGTCGACGATGACCGGCCCTCGAAGCGACGGAGGATCACACCAGAGCCTGGCGCAAAACAAGACGATCAAGCGCCCCCTGCGAAGCTGCTGCGCTTCCCGGCCGGCAGCTGGGGCAAGTGCAGGAGCGTAGAGAACTACGAGAAGCTCAACGATATCGAGGAGGGGACTTATGGATGGGTTGCGCGGGCAACGAATAAAGCTACAGGCAAGGTTGTCGCGTTGAAGCGGCTGAAGCTCGAGCCCCAGGACCGCAATGGTCTACCCGTTACTGGCCTGCGCGAGATACAGATCTTGAAGGATTGTCAGCATAGGAATATTGTCACAATGGAGGAGGTTGTCGTAGGAGACGGTGTGTCAAGGCCAGACAAGTAAGCGCAAGCACACGCACACACACACACACACACGCACACGCACACGCACATGCATTCCAAGCTCAGGACCAGTTGATGCTAACAAACAACTCCAGCTCTCTGTTTCTAGTCCTCGAATTCGTCGAACACGACCTCAAGTCCATCCTCGAAGACATGCCAGAGCCCTTCCTCTCTTCCGAAGTAAAGCGCCTCCTCCTACAGCTCACATCCGGCATCGCCTATCTCCACGACAACTGGATCCTCCATCGCGACCTCAAGACCTCTAACCTCCTCCTCAACAACCGCGGTCAGCTCAAGATTGCCGACTTTGGCATGGCCCGCTATGTCGGCGACCCTCCCCCAAAGCTCACCCAGCTCGTCGTCACCCTCTGGTACCGCGCCCCGGAGCTGCTCCTCGGCGCAAAGACGTACGACGCCGCCGTCGACATGTGGAGTGTCGGCTGCATATTCGGCGAGCTGCTCACCCGCGAACCTCTTCTCCAGGGCAAGAATGAGGTCGACCAGGTATCGCGCATCTTTGAGCTCTGCGGCGTTCCCACCGACGAGACCTGGCCCGGTTTCCGCCGCCTCCCCAACGCCCGCTCGCTCCGTCTCCCCAAGACACAAGCTGCCACCGGTTCCGTCATCCGCGCCCGATTCCCGGGCCTCACCAGCGCAGGCGCCGGCCTGCTGGGCGATCTGCTATCGTTGAATCCAGGACGCAGGCCGTCGGCGAGCGAGATGCTCCAGCACGAGTACTTCCGACAGGACCCTAAACCCAAGCCAGAGAGTCTATTCCCAACTTTCCCTAGCAAGGCGAACCAAGAGCGGCGTAGACGTACAGAGCCTCATGCGCCTGTGCGTGGTGGACAGGCTGTGTCGCTGGGCGATGCTGACTTTACTGGCATATTCCAGGGGCGGGATAGGGAAGAGAGAGGAGCAGGATTTCAGTTGCGGATGGTTTAACATGAGTAAAGCTGATACAGTGACAGCATACCTTGTAACTGGCGATGCAGGAGACTCACTGACATTCCGACATTTTATATACCCATCGAGAAAGACTCTTACTGCATACTTAGGATATCTAGATGCATCAACCTATATAACACGACTTCATGTCAACTTCAAGCCTTACAAACAACGAGAAAACATACGCGAGACACAAGACAAGGGTTATGATTATCTGAATGTCAAACTGGCTACAATCGGCAACTATAGAAAGGACCGACTAAATTAAAGATGTATATAGAACCATGAAATGACTCCTACTTGATTTTGACCACCAGATCATAAGTATCCAAATCAGGGGGAAATTCCCCATTTCTGCGATGTGACTTCACCACGAAAAGGTCCATCTGCCAACGCCCTCCCCAAAGTATAAACAAGAAACAATTTTCTCCGTCTGATGCTTGCCTGCCGTAAACAAAACCCCCAATATTAAACTCCCAAATAACAACGACCGCGAGAAACGCGAGTGAAGCCGATAGATTTGTGATTAGTTGTCGCAGATATCACAGTGCCACTGGGGGTAAGGCGTGTAGGCAGCGGGTGTGTACATGCCGAACTGGAAAGTCTTCTGGACTGCCAGGTAACCCGGCGAGGGAACGTCGGTAACGTCGGAATCAGAGTCCTTGATGATAAGAGTGTACATGCCGACGTTCAGTGGAGCATCGGGATCCTCGGCTTCCTTGCTTGTATCCCAGACGAAAGTAGGGTTTGTCGCAAAAGTCATGTTGGCGGTCAGGGTGTACGTCTCGCCCGCTGAAGATTGACTGACAAGCACGTCGATGGCCGTGGGAGTACCCTCAAGTGAGGTATAGTTCCAGCCAAAGGTGGCATAGTCGCCAATCTTGAAGAGTGGTGTAAGCACATACATGGTGTCGGGTGTCTGCATGCTCACGCCACCGGGTTGCACATCAGCAGAGAAGGTGGTACGCCTAGGTCCAGAAGTTCCGGTTCTGGTGCCCGACCTGGTACCAGTCCTCGTGCCGGTCTCTGTTCCAGTTGCCTCCTCGTCTCCAGTTGCGGTGTCAGTCTCGTCGACTCGGGCGGTGTTGAGGTTCGTTGCCGAGGCGGGGTTTCTTCTAGTGCTTGTAGGCTGCTCCTCCTCACTCGCTGTATCAGTCGCGGAATCATCTTGACGAGCCTTAAGATAAGCTGCTGTTTCTCGTGGCACTATGGGCAAGGTCAGTATAAAGGGGCTCAAAAGGTGTCCAGTTGATTCAGCATACAATCTTCTTGAACAACATTGCGGGCGACAATAGAGTCGGCACGGGGGAACCAATCGGGCCATGCTGCCGTTAGAGGAGTGAGGGACGAGAGGCAGACGGCCAGCTGAAGAAGGTTTGAAGTGGGACGCATGATGAAGTCGTTGATGGTTGATGGGAGTTGTTGAGTTGGAAGACGAAAGGGGTCGAATTGAGATGATTCAACGGCCGCAGCGAGTGTTGTTACTAATCGATCGATGAATATGTAGGCGTCGACGATGATATTGGTGGTTTATTGATTATATTATGATGATGCGTAATCGCCCTTTAATAACAGATATTGATGCCAAACGGTGCCAAGACAAGGGTGATGGGAGTCGGCGCGCGAGCGAGTGAACGATGGAAGCGAATGTCGAGAAAGAGCAAAGCGAGAGACAACAAACGATGGTGATGAAGATATTTGCTAGTCTCAAAAAAATGCTTGAAATCGATCAATCTCAAGATATAACAAGAGGAGAAAAAGAAATCAACAGGAGCAAAAGCGAGGGTGAACAAGGAAAAGCGTTGGTGTCTGGGTCGGGGGTTGGCCCAGCAGGGGGGTCGGATGAGGTACGTATCCCGATTGACTTTAAAGTCAAACACCGACTCCTTTTTTTAGGTGGAGGTCAGGGCGGGACCCGACCGTTTTCTTGTTAGTGATAGAGGTGGCGTTTGGTTGTACAGCCCCAATGTTATTATTCATTCGTTTAATGGCTATTTGAGTAAAGTGAGACAAGAGTCATCTCGTATATTGAGATTCTTCAGCGATGGCTCTATTTCATCTTCAACCACTATTCATACTTCTCCGTAGACAAGATCATCCTGTTAGTACACGGCCATTCAACCCCAAAGTTCAGGTCGTCGCCAAGGTGATGATATTTGGGATGCATTGAATGACCCCAAATTGGGTCAGCCTCAACGGCAAAAAGAGGGAGACTGCGTCACATGATCTCGTGTTTGGTCCTAAAAATAGCCTCATACCCATGCTAAATCCTCCCGTCCCTGTCCGGAGACCCCTAAGCTCAACCGCTATTCTCGGCAATCATGCACTAAAGATGGGACAAGGCTCCATCAGCAGATTCTCAGTCTCGATGCAGCGTGTCATGGTCAGCGTTGACTTTTCGTAATGTTTGCTGATCTCAGGTCTTGTGGAGTCATATAAACATGCTCATGGTCAAGAAAGAATTCTTTACCCCTTGTGCTGTCTGATAAAGACTGGAATTGTCTGACGTTATCATCATGTCTCACATTAAAATATTCCCCATTATTGCTAACCTCCCGTGATGCTCTGACCTCTGATTCTTGGATACAACCTCCCCTGTCACGCGTATCCGTGGTACCTGTAAACGCATGTTTGACAGAGAGTTTGCTAGACGATCAAAGCCACGGTGCCTTGAATAACGGATAGCGGCTGTTCCCGCAGTTTGCTCCATACCTGATGGATAGTCGTGTTTGTATATCCTGCCTACCGCTATCAACTCCACCACAAGTCAACAGTCATCAAGCGTGATGCTTGGATGTCCTTCGATCTTTTGTTGGAGAATCCCAAAAAAAAAATGTGCTGATACGTCCTGACTATTCCCTTGAATACTTTAGGTATGGATGATATGATATTTGCTGGCGATGACCATCGCAGTTGGTTGGTAATCAACATTCATCGTTACAACACTAATACGGCATAAGGGTTGCTGTTGCTAGGTACCTAGTTAATACTGCAGGCTAACCTGACTATATGATACATGTATGTAAATGATCAAACGAACCAAAGTTGCTTTGCATTCACTTTCTTAACCTCTATTAGACGTTCGCGTAGGCAATATGTATTAAACAAGCCAGCGCCAGGCTGCCTGCCGATGAGGCTCGCAGGTGCCGACAGCCGCACGTGAAGTGTCCCGTTGGTTGGTTCAGTAATTTCCTGCCCGTTTGGGCATGGCAGTTATTAATTGCCATTAAGGGTTCCTTCCTCTCAAGGGTTCAAAAGCAGCGATGCCATCGCTGTTGTCGTCCATTTCTTCCACATCCAAACTCTTCTTCTTCTTTTCATCTTCCTACCATAGAGATTTACTCCCTTCGTCAGAAATCCTCGCCCAGAAACACATCCAAGTCGACTAAGCTGACCTTCATACGAGAACTATGAACCGCCTGCTCAAGGGGCACCATATGTGTACATTCCCCAGAAGGAATATGACAATCTTGTCACTATTGCTCATCGATATGGTATGTTGTTGGATTCGACAAAGCAGATCAGCTTCAGAAAAAATGTCATTCTAATATTTGTTTGGTTAGTTTGCCTGCGCAACAAACTCAGTGAGCAAGGTGTCGATGATGCCACTCTCGATGCACGTAATAGTCTGAACCTGTCATCCGCCTACAAATACCTGATCTAGTATTAGCTTCTGAGTCAACCCAGGTCAGCTCAAGAGACGTCTTCTTACGCCCTTGAAGATGTTTACCAGCAGCCCTCAGCGGGAAATGGCTATGATTCCCAAGCACCTCCTTACCAGAGACCCTCAGGCGTAGCTGGCGGACGCTTCGACGAAAAGCAGGGGCTACGCGCTGATGACGATCGATATCACAATACTTTGTCGCAGCCTGTCCATTTACCAGAAGGGCAACTGGGCCACCAATTGCGTGAAACCCCCAAGACGATAAACGGCCTGAGTTCTGTCGACGGCTGGAACGCTCTGCTCAGAGGTCACTTCAGCTCCTGAACCTAGCTCTGGCGTCACGCACGGAAATGTGCTGCAGCTGTCCGAGGCGGTATGGTTTTGGAAATCTTTCTACGACCAAAGGAGCATGCTGCGACAGTTTCGTTTGTGCACCCAGAAGACGCTGCTGCCTTTCTCGATCACTCCCGACAAGCGGGCCTTTACATCAAAGGGCGCCAGGTAAGTGATCTAGCCAAACATTTGATCACCTTTCTTATAGGCTTCCATAGGTGCATGTGAAATGGGCCGAAAGTCAGTTTACTCTGGCAGGCCATGTTGCCTATCACGTCACCAAAGGAGCTACTCGAAATTTTGTCATCCGCAAGCGGGATCCCAACCTCACTGCATAGAGCATCCGTGACGATCTCGAACACATTCACAATCTCCATGTTATCGATGTTGAGTTCAACAAGGACAACTGCTTCGTCAGCACTAGTTCGGTTCATACCGCTTTCTTTGCGCGTACTTGTCTGCTGAGCCGATTGTGAGTTATGCATGCCGTCCAAAGTTTGCGCGTATAAATAGAGTTGATTTATTATGATTCAGGGAATACAAGGGCTCTCGTATCGAGTGGGCTGTCGACAAGTGTGCTCAGCCCCTGGAGAGCTTGCCGTCTTTGACCCAGACCTCGACTCTTGGTTTTGGGCAGGAGAACAGCATTGTCTCTGCGTTGCCGACACGTAAGAACCTCATGAGCAATCGATTCAAGCTGCTGGAACTCAGCAACACGGATGACAGTGACCATGATGATTCTTCACATGGGTCTCCTTAAGGATGGAACGATATTTGAATCTTCTCCCTGGAGGACCAGTGATGTTCGATGCCGCAGTCTATGTATTTGTCCGAATTGTGTCACAAAGCTACCTACACGGGAAGGCAAGATTTAGTCACATACGTCTCCTTTCCATAAGCGTAACAGGAACTGCAGAAAACAAAATATAGCTTCGCTTGTACCTTATATTCCTTTTCGATCTGTAGCCTTGTTTGTTCCAGCCGATATCCATCTTGGTTACCAGACATTACAAGAGCGATTGATTTTTCTTGTGGCAGATGTAGCAAATTAGACGTAGGAGAGCCTTGCTCAAGTTGTCTCGCACATGGTTTCAATATTTATGTACTCCCAGACTGACTATCGTCACTAGCATGTGCAGTATTTGAGGGAATGGGACTGGCACGTCCTGTTTCTTTTTAACCACCATTTTTTAACTTCTGTACGGATACTACCTAGTACTGAGCGTTGGTTAGAGACAAGGACACAATCGCTTGGGATGTAGGTATAATAGATAGTATCCATTCGTAGGTTAGGTATCTTGGGAGCAGACATCTTGCTGGAGGACTCCGCGACTATCTCTTTTTAGATCGATACTCGGTAATTTGAAAGGCATATCAGAGAGAGTCTATTGACAATTTGGGTACTGTTATCTTCAACCCAGGTACTGCCACTTAACCACTCGACCATACCGTTGATTCTTCCGTCTGTTGGAAAGTTGTTGCCTTAGACTGGGTTATAAAGCTTTCCCAGATTCTAGGTGGAAAGGTGCTGCCACATCTCAGCCCCTGAGCTCGGCTCTTGTGAATGGTCCAGCCACAGGGGCATTATGCACGCTTGGTCGTAGGTGCACGTATTGAATGACGTGGTGAGAAGAAACAATAATTCTGTGTTCTTTAATCCTTTAAAATTCCAGGTTTTTGATAGCTAGAAAGGTAAGTAGTGATTGAGTGAGTGTTGTCTGTTGAAGTGCTTCTGCCATGTCCTCTCCCCTGAACTGCTTACTCCCTGTATCTAACACCATGACTTGCTCTCTCCCAAGCAAATGAGCTTGAATGTTTTTATAATAGTCTAAGGAATGCTAACAAGCTGGTCTCTCTGACCAGGATTACAAGAGCAGCTGTGGTTATGTTGACATGCTTTCACTTTCCGCCTTGAGACATACTTGGGGACATCAGGAACTCTCTTGAACCAGAAGCATCATATGGAGCACGCATGCCCTGGAGCCTCTATCCTTTTTCTTTTATCATGCTGTAGCTCATGTGACCAGGCAGCTGCTACCAGTACCAATAGTGCGATGTTTCAAAGCATGCCCAGGTTCGAAAACAAATCAAGAACCAAAACACCAAGGGTTCTAATCTTAAAATCACCACTTTTCCAGCAGACAAACAAAATCGAAACACCACAAGCATATAAAAATGATATCCTAAAATAGTAGCAAAAAAGGCAAAAATTAAAGACCCTCGTTGGGCGAGACGAGAAGAGGCTCAATGCCTTGCGACAGAGACAACCCTATCGCTACGAGCGCAAGTTGTTAGGCCGTGATCAAATAGTTTAACTGTTAGACCACCTTGATGTCAGAATCTTTCTGACATTTAATCTATGAAGCTATGCGCGAGGCCTTGTAGTTGCAGGTGGTGGTGGTGGTGGGTGGTGGTGGCAGTTGGCACCTGTCGGCATCTGTCAAGGCGGTCCGAAGTTTCTCTGGCGCAGGAGGATTCAGGCAGTAGAGTTCTAGGGACAAAAGCAAGAGCTAGAATAGCATGGGACCAATTTTTTATTAAGACATCAAATACAGGGGCAGTATGAGGATTAAGTCCTCTCACTCTCAGGGGTACCTATTCCTTGGATGCCCCTATCTGATAACAAGACCAGACCTAACATTCAAGGATGGACTATCAGCACACAGAATCTCACAATATAGACCATAGTCTATGGGCTTACAAGGTTGAGGGCTGTGCTTGAAACCATTGACCAAGTATACTTTGAGTTATAGTGCAAGCATACAACCCCGTGACTACAAAGTCAGAACAAAAAACCAGTTAACGTTTATGCATGCTCCTGAAACGTTGTTCAAAACTATCAAAACACTTCGGTTCAAATCATCATGTTATACAGTCTTAATCCGTACTTGTTCATGGATCTGACATAGAGCATGCATTGATGTAATTGATTGAGGGCCGGCAAACCTTTGAGTATGAAATATTCAGACTGTATTTCTCAGAAAATGACGTGCGATGACCATCGCGTAGCAATAAAGCACCTAGCTAATTATCTGTCAAAACCATAGCATCCCAGACAAGGCTCCGTTGCAATGCTCCCTTGACCCTAGTCATACTAAATCGTACACACAAACCAACTGCCCGAACGCCTTCAGTTAGTGGTTGGCATTTTTGGTGACAGACTGCAAGTAATCTAGCAAAAAGGTGCGCTCGGCTGGTGAGATGGGCGTCTGGCTGCCGCGGCGAGAAGGAGGCCCAGCAGGCTCATCAGCGCCAGAGGCCAAAGAAGCAAGACGAGACCTCGGGGTTCCCGAGATAGCCTCCTTGCCCTTGGCTGCTTCCAGACTGGCAGGGGATGGCTGCTTGCCAAAGAGTGAGAGTAATTCGCGTTTCTGGGCAGGGCCAGACTCGCGGCGCCTGTTCAAAGCAGGGAACACCGGTGCAACCCCGGGGCTGACGCCGGAGGTTGCAGGCTGTAGGTGGCCTGACAAACCACTCGGGGAAGCAAAGGAAGTTTGTGGGGATGCTGATGATCCACCAACACCAAGAAACTGTTCGCTTTGTCCCCTTTGAAGAATCCGGATGGGCTGAGCAGGCTGAGAACCAGCTTGACCATGTGCCTGGGCGCCATACTGCTGCGTATAGTCTGCTCTGCCTTGAGATCCGGGCGTGCCAGACTGGGCAGACCGGGGCTGCAAGGATAGAGCCTCTAAAGAGACGGACGGGTTGGTGTCAACACTAGCCCGCGACGGAACCTGGACTCGCGCACTATCTCCACCAACAGAACGCAGAAGCTCACTCATCATGCTACCAGGAGCAGCCTGTTGAGCAACATGAGGGGCTTGGGCAGGAGGCTGGTTTTGATCGTCTTTGCGAAACATGCCCAACAAAGCAGATCGGTGATTGTCAGCGGGCAGTCCAACCTTGGAGCCTGGTAGTTCTTTAGGGCTTGGACCGGTGCGTTCTTGGCCTCCAAGCACACCAGCTGCGTGGTGAGGAACTTGTCCGGGGAACTGTGGAAGCGCTTGCGGTGCGTCCGTATTGTCATAGTGGGGGCCCTGATTCTGTCCTGGAAAGCCAGGGGGGAACTGAGGCTGTCGAGATTGCTGGTCAGGTTGTGGCGCAGCATTACCACCCTTGAAGGCATTCAAGAGGGCCATCGAATGTCCGTTCAACGGCTGTTGTCTCGACTGCTCGGCTGGGATAGGAACTTGTGGTGGCATCTGACCGAGGTGGCCATACTGCGCTTGCTGTGGGTTAACAAATTGGGTCGGGTTAGAGTTGTAGTTGGGCTGATTGCCATCTTGGAATGCGCTCCTGTTAAAAACAGCCCTTTCCACCTGTGGAGGCAATGGTTGAGGATGCACCAGGGGAGCTTGGTTGCTCTTGTATTGGCCCTCTGATACCGAGTACGATGAGTTGTATGCCTGGTAATTGCCCGCCTGTTGTGCGGGAGCCATGTTCCAATGAGCGGCTTGGTTAGGCGGGTAGGGAAATGAAGGCGGTGGCTGTTGAGTGCTTATAGATGGCATCTGGTGATGATTGTGGTGATGCGGCGTCTGGGGCTGAGGTGCATCGGTGACTGTTAGATCATGAGGAGTATGAGGATAGGAAACGCCAGGTTGAGGTCCGGCGTTCGAAGGGCCACCCTTTGCCTGAAGAATAGAAAGCAAGGCGCTGCCCTTGTCCTGCTGAACAGGAGCGGGAGCACCCTGCAACCCTTGAGTCGGAGGCTGTACTTTCAACAGTCGCTGTAATTCCTGTGTAGCACCCGCGAGTGTCTCTATTCCCGGACCTTGGTCGGTGGTTTCAGCTCCAGTGTCGGTCTTCCACGCTTCATCCTCATACTGGACTTCGTTAATAGGTCCATGACTGTGCGAACCGGTGGTTGCCTTCCGTGCTTCGATCTTCTTCTGAGATACAACCCATTTCTTCAAGGGCACCAGGAAAGGCGCAACCATATAAAACTTGTTGGCGTTGGGAGTAGCAATCGCGTCGTTAGATTGGCCGTTTTTGCGACGAAACGCTGGCAGCTCCGAAAGTTTGTACCATTGAATCTTACTGATTTCCTTTCTGGTCTTTGGTTCGAATACCGTATCCATTGGAACGTTGCGAAAGACGTATAGCCTCATATGCTGTTCGCGCATCGCAATCTCAATGTACTTGGGTTTATGCTCGGTAGGTACCAAGCCAGCAGCTCGAAGGTCCAGACCAGTTTCTTCGTAGACTTCCCGAATGGCGCAATCCAGATCGTCCTCATCCTTGTTGATCTTTCCTCTAGGAAAGCTCCAGTTGGCACCTTTTTTCCATCCCTTGACAAGGACTGTTGAGTCCATGGCCTCATTCAGCATGATAGCACCTCGTACAGGAACTCGGGTCTTGTACTCCAAGAACTCTTCGAATGCTTTGGTATGATTCTCGACGGAAAAGTTGGCCAACAAGGGGCAGTGTTGAAAGATGCGAAGACAAAAGGTGCGCAGGGTCATGGACGGTAGAGTCGGGTCAAGTGGACGAATGAAATCTTCGTAGAACCACTGTGCTTCTTCGACCTGGAAGCATATTCGAGCGACGGAGGAAAGATCCTCCTGGGGAAGATTGATGATGAAGCGGACGCAGAGGTCGTCCAGCCCTAGGTAGGTTGTGTTAGTCCTTGCTCGCAGTTGCGCAGCACCCACCAACACATACAATCCTCTAACTGCATTTGTGTTCCAGACATGATGATGAATTTCGATTCCCTCGGCTCATGCTATGGTAAAAATGTGGTAGTGGTGGTGATTTGTTTGTTTATTTCTTTTCAGGACTTTGCGAGACGATGGTGCGAACGTAGTTGCAAAGGCAAGCTGACCATGATTGAGGTGCGACAGTTGGCCAAGATGACGCAAAAGAAGAACTGCGACAAGCGAGAAGACGCGCACTCGATTGAGTTTACAGAATGCTAAACTGCAACGTCTTTCTCTTTGTCTCTCTTTCTCTTCTCTTTTCGAAATAAGCGGGGTCGAGGCGGCAGTGCAAAAGTCGAAATGGTCGATTTTGCGTATGATTTGTTGATGTGATGTTGATGTTGTTGTTGCTGTCAGGTTTGACTTGACTGCATTGGATCGCAATCCAGGCGTGCCAGCTCACAGACCCATACCTATTCACGCCTTACCTTAGCTTAGGTGCCCGCTCGTGAACCCCCAACCATGGAACAAGCCGAACTTCCGACTGAGGGAGCTTGGTCTGCGCCACACTTGACAGCACTCGCCACAGATCAGCTCATAGATTGTGGCAGTGCGGTTGGAGGTTCCGACATGTCTTGGCCACTCCAATGAGCTCCCTCTTGCATGTTGCTGTCGTTGTCACTGTCTGTTTCAGATGCAGGTGGAATCGCCACTGCAGACTTTGCAGAATACGCCAACGCACACTCATGATCAGCAGTGCAGCAGTAGAACGCTTTAGCCGGCTTTGTTGAGCCAATCTAGCCAGTCTTAACGCTTCTAGACCGCAAAAGTCTGGTGGTAGTTTGCAGGTTCCAGATGCTTGGGAATTACATCATCGTCAATGGGCTCCCTCACCTTAGCATCATAAATAGTATGAAAACCGGTAATTGACCAACTGCACAAGAAATGCAAATACAAGTGCAACCAAAAGGCTGGTGTTTCTTTTAAAGAATCATTTGTCCTCCCATTACACCTATAAAGAAAGGCACCTCTTTATTGTCTTGGCCAGCCTGCTTTTGTCTTAGACCTTCTTCACCAACCTTCTGCCTCAAACATCCCAGGAGTATTATAAAGACTTCAAAGCTCGCTCCGAGTCGTGCGACCACATCTCCGCTTCCTAAGCGGTTACTCTCCAGCCGTCAACCATGGGGTCGCTAGTCGCAAAGATCGTTACCAAGAAGATCTTGGGTGAAACGGTGCAGAATAAGTTTGGCACTGAGGTACGAAAACATACGCAAATCACAACTCTTACGACAACAGCGCTTACAAGTTATAGGACCCTTACTTTGAACAAGTCCCGGCTACTCGCCTGGATGGGACCCCCACTGGCAAAGTGAAGAAGCGTAAGAAGGCTCTTCCGCCAGGTATCTCAGACCATGACGGCAAGGTTTTGACAAAGGTCAAGCGTCGAGCTTACCGTCTGGACATGGCTCTCTTCAGCTGCTTCGGTATCCGTTTCGGCTGGGGCAGTGTCCTGGGCTTGATTCCTGCGTAAGTTGAACCCTGTTACCCCAGTCTGGTTACTTTATCCAAGCTAACAGTGTCACAGTGTTGGTGACGTGTTTGACATGTTGCTCGCCCTTCTCGTCATGAAGACTTGCATGCAAGTCGATGGCGGACTTCCAACCTCTGTCAAGTCAAGAATGATGGCCAACATCATCATGGACTTTGTCATTGGTATTGTTCCCTTCCTTGGTGATATTGTCGACGCTGCATTCAAGGCGAATACTCGCAATGCCGCATTACTCGAAGCATACCTACGGGCGGAAGGACGCAAGAATTTGAAGAAGAGTGGACTTCCGGTGCCTGCTGTTGACCCAAGCGATCCTGAGTATTTCGACCGACTCCAAGGACATGATTCGCCTGAGTATGTCTCAAACCCGCCATCACGCAATCCGTCCATGTCAGATCGTCGTCGACACAGCCGTAGCCGTAGCCGAAGCCGAAGCCGCAGCCACAGCCGAGATCGTCGCCATGATAACAACCCTACCGAGCCGGCGCCGGCACGGGTTCGCGAGAGCCGTGGATACTTTGGTCGCAGCAAATCCCGGCCTCATGATGTCGAGAGGGGAGAAGCTGGCTATGGATCACGAAACCACAGATCAGAGCGTAGGGACCGACGCTAAACCCGGGAACTCGGATCTACACGAATGCGAACGGGGGCCAGCCAGCTCACAGGGGCGGGCCCTTTTGAGCCAGGATTGTTCATGATGGGGTTGAGAGTTGGTAATGCTTTCATGATCAGCATTGGATCGCGTTCTATTTTTTTCATGTCCATGTCTGAATGATGTACAAATACGAAGCTCCTATGATGGAGCCATGACCTTAATTGATTTTAAAGTGGGTACTCACGCGTGTGGGTCAGAATCCTCGAATTAAATTACAGAATAAGATCTGATAACTTTACTTGGCTTTTTCATCGACCGAGCAACTGACTACAGGGGAACCATGAAGACGAAAAAAATTGCCTTTCAAGCCTGAGCTCCGATCTAGGATATTGAGATGTTTCGATCCGAGATGAACGAGACCACATTTTAGCCTAATCCATGGCTGATTCCGCATTCTAGTCTTACTACGTAGTAAGTTTAGGGACCGGATATGTCGAGGTATGGAGCTGGAGGCGTGTCAACCGGGAGGCCGATACGTCAGATTCAGGGCCCAAGCCAGAACGCGGTGTAGCCATGGAGACGCGTCTCTCAACTTTGAGACCAGCTACAGAGGTAGGGAAAGTTGGCAGTCAGCCATTGACGATTCGAGGATGCACACATGAGGTTCTATGACTGTGTTTTGGTAAGACTATTCTGCTATGGTATCTCATCATGACTCCCACCGCCGAATCACCTCAGTCCCGCCTGGCACCACAGCATGGTCCCGGCTGAAGTCCATTTCGCATTGCCCCAACGACGCGAGGGGAAAGGTATGGATCTCAAAGCGTGCTGATTGATAAAACGCCTAGTCATGACGTTGATCCTGGCCTTGTCTGAATCACCACTCCCTGCAAAATCAGGTACAGGAAGGGTGGAGAAGCAAGAAAAAACACAAAGTATAGCACTTGAACTATACCAAAGACGAACGTGAATCCGCCAAAAACGCGTCTTTACGCGTCTCAGTTGCTGGATTAATGCTGGTGGTCCGAGATTTAAATGATACCAGCTTCAGCACTAGCGTCTTGGATGCTGCCAGTTACGGTGCAAATGGCGCCGAAAAGCCCCTGGTTCACCCAGTGACGCGCAGTGACACTGACACCCCAGCCCCAGCCCGTAAAGTGGCCCGCTCACCCATCATATCCACCGCGAGACGCCAACCGCGACGCGCTTTTAGCGACACGTGACAGCGCATCAAAGCTCATACAAAAGCCCATCACCTTCATCCCATTCTTTACTTTGGACCAGACCATCACCACCGCAACCACAATCCCTCAACCCCCAAAGTCCAACGCATATACAACGCCTCTTGTCTTGTTTCTGTATTCTTGACTCTATTTCTCTCCTTCACAAACACATACATCACAATGGCTACGCAAATGACTCCTTCGAAGCAGGTATGTGACGTCGTACACAAGCACTTATACCAGTGCCACTCTATCAGGTAGAGTCAATTGATAGCTAACATGTTTATTCAATAGGCTGCTTCCGCCATTCAGAACTTCAACATGGAGTCGCCCGTCAAGAAACTTGACTTCGGCGCTACCAACAAGGAGAATGAGCCCCTCAACCAGACCACCGATACCACCGAGCTCAAGACCAAGATCGTTGAGACCAAGAAGGAAGAGGTCAAGGCTGCCGTTGCCCCTGGCATCAAGGCTGAAGAGGCCGACGAGCCCCTCCTACAGGAGAACCCCCAGCGCTTCGTTCTCTTCCCCATCAAGTACCACGAGGTATGTAACGCGTTTTGACGCGTAAAGTGGCGCCCCACACGACCAACATGCTAACAGTCTTTGATAGATCTGGCAAATGTACAAGAAGGCCGAGGCCTCTTTCTGGACCGCCGAGGAGATTGACCTGTCTAAGGATCTCCACGACTGGAACAACCGCCTGACTGCTGACGAGCAGTTCTTCGTCTCCCATATCCTTGCCTTCTTCGCTGCCTCTGATGGCATTGTCAACGAGAACCTCGTTGAGCGATTCAGCGGCGAGGTCCAGATTCCCGAGGCTCGATGCTTCTACGGTTTCCAGATCATGATGGAGAACATCCACTCTGAAACCTACTCCCTCCTCATTGACACCTACATCAAGGAGCCTTCCCAGCGAACCTACCTCTTCAACGCTATTGAGACTATTCCTTGCATTCGAAAGAAGGCTGACTGGGCCATCCGATGGATCCAGGATAAGGACTCTTCCTTTGCTCAGCGTCTTGTTGCCTTTGCTGCTGTCGAAGGTATCTTTTTCAGTGGTGCCTTTGCTTCCATCTTCTGGCTCAAGAAGCGTGGCCTCATGCCCGGCCTGACATTCTCCAACGAGCTCATCTCTCGTGACGAGGGTCTTCACACTGACTTTGCCTGCCTTCTTCACTCCCACCTTAAGGGTCGTGCCAGCAAGCAGATGATTCAGGACATCATCACCGATGCCGTCACCATTGAGCAGGAATTCCTCACTGAGGCTCTTCCCTGTGCCCTGCTCGGCATGAATTCCAACCTCATGAAGCAGTACATTGAGTTCGTTGCCGACCGTTTGCTCGTCGCTCTCGGCAACGAGAAGGTCTACAAGTCCAGCAACCCCTTCGACTTTATGGAGAACATCTCCCTGGGTGGCAAGACCAACTTCTTCGAAAAGCGTGTTGCTGACTACCAGAAGGCCGGTGTCCTGCACAGCGCCAACAAGAAGACGGAAGAGGACGAGTCTCCCAAGGGCGAGAACGGCGGCGACTTCTCATTTGACGAGGACTTCTAAGCGTCTCGTCTTACGTCGTTTTTCTTTACTTTGGCATGGGCACGCGCACATATGACATATACCCTGTTTTACTTATACAATTGAGATGAGCCTCGGGGCGGCGATGCTTGGTTACTTTTACGGTTGGCAACGTCGCGCAATCAATCATACTTGGGATCCGGAAGCTTGATTTACACGGACCGACATGGCGTTAAGGGATTTGGGCTCTGGGTGGACGAAAATAGCATTGACGGTTTAATCGTGGATTATGGATGACGATATTACTATAGCACTCTCCTAGATAGAGATGAATGGACTAGATTAGTATACTCTGCTGTCGCGTATAACCTTGACATGGTGAAGAACTCATATTTGCTTGATGCTGGAATGATAGTATAATATGGATAATATCCAATTTAGTGAAAGATGAGTGGTTATGATCTCAGAACTGGATGTATGTTTTCAATGATGCTTTATGCTTCTATCATTATCTTTGTTGTAAGCTTTTCTCATGATCATCAGCCCTCACGAGCATCCTGGATATTCAACCTGTGAGTAACATAGCAACCAATCTCATCTCATCTTTCACTCCTTATTTCTTCCCCTTCTTCTTCTTCTTCCCACCACTGCCACCCCCTTGCGCCACCTGCGGTGTCGGCGTAGCAGCTTGTGACTCCTCCGCTGCAGCAGTACCCTCGCCCGCATCCGCCATCGAAACCTCGGGCACGTCCGGCACGGCAGCCATGCTCCTCCCCAGACGACCGAGCGAGGCGTACACGAGGCGGGACACCTCGGCGGCCTTTGTGGTGCGGTACTTTATGGTCGCGCCGCTGATGGGGTCGAAGGCCTTGAGGACGAGGACGCCGCGCGGGGGCTTTGTCACGGCCGTGTCGCCGTCGGCGTCGGGTCTCGAGGGGGCGGGGTTGAGCTTGTATTTTGTCGTGATGCGTGTCTGGTTTTGGTGGTTAGTTTCTTGGTCTGTACGGGAGATGGCGCGCGCGTGGACGACGTACTGTGGAGGGTCGGGCTTCGAGAAGGGCAATGGACTGGTCAAGCCATTCTTGGCTTGTCTTGAGGTACACCATTGCTGTGAAGTTTTGTGTATGTCGTCTGTCGGGGGTATCGAAGTCGGTGGCGTATGCGCAATGGCCTAGCAAGGCTGGAGGTTGCGGCTGTACCCAAATGTCTTTTGGTCTAACAATGACTTATGATGTTTTTGTTGACGTATCAAATAATAGGTGTTGATAGGGTGATTTAAGCTTGACGGTTGTAGATGCAATGTCGCTCTCTGTCTTGAAGTGGAGAGCTGGAGTGAGATTGGAAAGGTGGGATATTCTTATGGTGGGGCTCAGTGAGAGGGGAGGCTGAGCGCCACAACACCTGGGATGCTTGAGCTTAATAGTATTCTTTAACTGTTTTCAGTGAAATAATAAGGTGTTGCATTGAATCATGGCATTTTATTCAGGTCTACAGAATGGATATTAACAGGGAGCCATTAAAGACCTGAGTATAATTCTACGTAAGAGTTCTAACAATTGTTGATTGAACTTGATAGTAACAAATAAAGTCTTATAAATTGCTAGAGCTTATTATTTTAAGCCATACGTATGTACAAGATTATACAGATATATTTTGAGCATAATCACATAAATATATATCTGATCTCGGTAGGCATTTTGCTGGCTGCCTGTGGGTGCTGATACCTTTGAGCCTCCCATCTTTGTTCTCAAACCATCATAAACAACCTCGAGTAGTAACCTTATTGCTTCTATCACATCCAACACACAGCTACGTAGCGAATACCAGCCATCATGGCTTCTCAGGCAGCCGACCCTCCGGGTTTACTAAACTTGCCAGTCGAGATTTTGGAAATGATACTCGAAATATCCGCACTCCCAGAGCCTTACAAGACCCTGCCAATATTAGCAAGGACTTGCAAGGCTCTCGCCAGATATACAGCCTCCCACTTATACGCAAAAGATGTGTTACACTCGCCCGAGATACCCATCGCCCTCCAATGGGCCTGTTGGTTTGGTGTCTTGCAGACAGCAAAGAACTCGTTGGAAGCTCTCGCCAAGGCTGGTCTGGATATCCCCAACAAGATCAGCCAACCCTTTATCAATGCCAGCCTCTACAATATGCGCTACAAGGAAATGCAGATGGATCGGAGAGCTGCTTCTAGCCGGGATCGCGCATATGGTTACGTCTGGGATGGTAGGAGCGGGCTTTTGCATCTGACGTGTGTTCGTGGAAATACGGCTATCGCCAAGTTGCTAATAGACAATGGAGTTCATCCGGATACTCCAGATGGCAGAAGGCTCCCTGCCCTGGCATACGCGCTGAATGATAATGTTGTGAGCTCCATTACTGAGCCGACTGGTTGTCATCAGATAAACGAGTGCTAATACATCATTAAGGCCAAATTGCTCATTGAAAATGGGGCCAATGTCAATGTTACCCACGACTCCGACAGGACTGCGTTGTGTCATCTCATATCTTTGGGCCCTATGAAAGGTTATAAATGGAACGAAGATTACAACATCCTTAATGGCGCTGGAGCTCTCTCACCGTGTCATACCCGTCCTGATCATCTCAGCGCTATCAAGTACCTCCTCCAAAGCGCGCAGGCGGATATATACGCAGAAAAAATCAGGAGTGTCAGTCCCCTACAGCTGGCTGTTTCCAACAGGTACATTGATGTCGTCAAACTGCTTCTAGCTGCAGGGGCTTCACCAAATCCAATCAACAGTCACACGGGTGGGAAGAGACTCTTACTCACAGACGCCGTCAGGGCAGGCCATAACCTCCAAGTCATTCAGCTACTGCTTGAAGCAGGGGCCGAAGCTGATCTTGACCACATTCCAGAGTGGGGACTTACACGAGCAGAGGGCTATCAGCTTCCCATCATGAACCTATCCAGGATAGGCAGCAACCCGCTGTATGCGAGAGAGGAAGTCGAGGTTGCGGACATAGTCTGCAAAAAAATCAGGCACTTTGATACTGTCATCGATGGACATCCAGCCCTGTGGCACTACGTGAGAAGAGGACGTGGAGATATTGGCCAAGTCTTGATTAGACACGGGGCAGACCCAAAGGTGGCAAACATAGACGTTCGAGATACTGTATTGGGGCTTGTTGCGAGCTAATTTAAGGCACGGGTAAGAGAGTAACGTCGTCAAGTCATACTGTGGTGCAAGGGTATCTGTGATTTACTCCGTCTAATATAAAATACTCAAGTCACTGCTTTGCTTTTCAAGGTCTGCTTTCTCTCCTTTACAAAGAGATGATAGGCACATTCGACTCAAGCATGGGGATCGGGCAGCCAAAACAACAACTCCTGGTCAGCCGTAGCAAAGAAGTTGTATCTGGGGTTGAACGCTAGAACAGCAGCCTCCCTCTTATCAGGCAGCGTCCAGCTGGGTTCGAGGATTTTGTTATCGTCGGGGTTGGCCATGGTATCCCAGACTAGAACATCCTTCTTGGAGCCGCTGAGGACGTAACGACCATCGGGAGCAAAGCAGCACTCGCCGCTACTCTCGATGTTGGTAGTATCTGACGGTGCACCGCCAGATGATGCCGTCTCTCCAACAGCCAGTCGCCGTGTTCCGCCGCTGGGTTTGTGAAGGTATGCTTTCAGAGTGCCCTCAAAGGCGTCAAGCAAAAAGTGGCCATTGCCACGTGTTCCAACCAGCAAAGATTTGCCGTCATTCGAAAACTCGAGTTTTGTCCATCCTTTGACGAGACATTGAGAGTCTACCTTCCTGCATTGTTCCACAATATCAACCGTCGCAAAGGGGGCTTTGTCGTAGTTGCGCGCATCGTAGAGTAAAACTGTGCCGCTGCCTGTGCAGCCCACCGCAAACACAGTACCGGACGGGTCGTATGCAGTAAGGTAAGGTGATCGAAGAAATAGTTGGCCTTGGCAATTCTTGGTCTGTGTATCCCAAAGGCGCACTGTATTGTCTTGAGAGCAAGATATGAAATTGTCACTTCCGGGGTGAACAGCCATTGATGTTACGGGTCCCTCGTGACCTTCGAAGTAGCGTATAAAGGAGTTGTCATGCGTAGCGAGGTATCGAATCGCGTCTAGAAACAATGAGAGTCAGGATTGCGTTTGCTTGAATCAGTCTATAAACATGAGGTGAGCTACCGTTTTGTTTTGTGCTAGCATAGATGATGCTAGAATTTGTATGAGTGAACTTGGCAAGCTTCACTCCATACTTTTTACTGAGTAGGCTCTTATCATGACGACCTTCTTTGACGTGATAGATTTGTATCGTCTCGTCGCTGGACGAGGTCATGAGGAGCTGGCCTTCGTCGTCGTAGTCGAGGGATAGCACATGAGGCTGAGAGCGGTTGTCCTTGATATCATCGCGACGAAAGAGCTGTATGAGAGGATTCGGTTAGAGCTACCTTGGAAGCGCATAGTGTATGGACATGGCGGTCATACCTTGGTTGGACGAAAGTTGCCAATGACATCGGACAGGTTAGAGACGGAGGCGGTGGTGCCAATGGTGCGGTGAATATTAAGCGAAGCGCCGTTTGGTGTATTAGACCGGTCAATATCCATAGGTGTTGAAGACATGATGAATATTGGATTGGGATAACGGCCCAAAGAGGAGTATTGAGGCTGTTATGATGGTCGCTCTGGAACAAAGCCCATGAGGCGCGTAGAATGAAAGGGATCGTCAATTGCGCGTGCCGCAAAGGGCCGCAAGTAGTAAAAGACTACGTTGAGTGAGTCGCAATCAACGTATCTAAGTATATTGTACGTTATATGGTATCCGGTAACGAGGTTTGCTGGTTTCTGGTCGCCGAGTCGTGGTTCTTTGAGCCAAGTTGATGTTTGCGATGGATGGAATCTTTTGCTGGGCATGGAGCTACCTGAGCTGGAGGGGTGCGTCTTGGCGGGGTGCGCCTCAACCTGGATCAGTCCATGAGGTACGTACCTCCAAGGTTGGAGATCCTTTTCTCCCATGGAAGCCAGGTCAAGTTCAACAATATCCAATCTCACAACAGGTCATTTTACCGAATTACCTTCTTATCACTATTCACGGCCGGATATGCAATTTACATCCATATGCAAGCATCTGTATATAGCCATACCCCTGTAGAGGAGCAATAACTGTTGCCCTCGGTATAATCACCTCTGGGTGCGGCATTCGGAGACCCAAGCCGCAGCAAGCCGACCTTATCCCAATTGCGAAAAGCCGGTCGAAGCAAAAGAATCGCCGACAAACAGCTGTCTAGCCCTTGAACTCTAGCGTCATAGCTGTTAATCATCAATTCGACAAATCAAATATCGTCCTTGTCGTCAAATGCCAGGGGTGATGACCCGCAAACTTCCCCGCGAAAACCACCGGCGCCGACGTCGGCATATGGATTGTATCCGGCGCAGGCCAAGGTAAAAAAAGAATCCCCCAACACTTACAGGTTGAATTGATATTATCCAGACAAGACATGGATGTGCTGTGCTGTGCTGTACATTTCACGGCCACGGATACTACAGGACCGCCGCTAGCCAGCTTATAGAGCATCAACTCGGTAACCATTCTAATATCATCGGCCTCTCTAGGTACTTATCGGCTTCTGCTTCAGACATGGTCAGAGGTTAGGAATAAAGCCGAGTGAGATACCCAATATATCTCTCCAGCCCCATAACAATCGTTCCATGGTTCCAATTCATTACGTAGAATCATTTGTATCTTTCGGATTTAATTGCGCTGTAACCTTAATAGGTACCCTATCTCTGCGCTGACAATTTCTAGCGCTACCATAGGGTCCGAAGCCGCTGGTGACGGATGCTGCACCCTTCTTTTCTACGCTCCCAAATCTTATTCTTCGAACCCAACTCAACCCAAACTTCTTCCTCTTGCTTCAGCTTTGGTACCTTGGGCTGCCGATTGTCGAGACGACCTCTCTCACCCGAGCTCTCCGACCCTTTTAGGGATTTCGTTCCCTCCCGTGCTCTTCTTATATCCTTCTGCTTGCAAACGTCGGCCGCCTGCTTGCGTTTGGAGAGCTCGGGGTCATGTCGACTACTGTTGGGTAAGAGTTTTCCCATCTTTTGCTTACATATGTCTCCTCGTATATCGTGCAGAGCATATAATCAACATTCGCGACCACCTTCATGTGCTGACTCTGTTTGAATAGCGCCTTCATCGCTGGCGGCATTGCCGCCTGCGGCGCCGTCACTGCGACACACCCGTTTGAGACGGTCAAGATCCGGTAAGTTCCAGTTTGATACATATCTCAAACTCCAATTACTCCTCAGGACTGACCAGTTACTCTCTCATAGCATGCAGTTGCAGGGCGAACTTCAAAATAAGGGCCATCAACCTCACCACTATCGAGGACCGATCCACGGCGTGAGCGTCATTGTGCGCAACGAGGGTATCCGCCCCATCTATCGTGGTATTGGAGCCGCCTACATCTACCAAATCCTCCTCAATGGCTGCCGTCTCGGCTTCTACGATCCCATGCGCGGCGCGCTTGCAAGCTTCTTCCTCAAGGACAGGAATGCTCAGAGTCTCGGCATCAACATGTTGTGTGGTGCCGGCTCGGGCGTCATTGGTGCCGCGGCTGGCAGTCCCTTCTTCCTCGTCAAGACCCGTCTTCAAAGCTTCTCCACGTTTCGACCTGTTGGTACCCAGCACCACTACCGCGGCGCATGGCACGGCTTCAAGTCCATCTTCGGAACCGAGGGTGTTGGTGGTCTCTACCGTGGTGTCCAGGCTGCTATGATCCGAACTGCTTTTGGTAGCTCTGTTCAGCTTCCCACTTATTTCTTTGCGAAGCGTCGTCTAGTTCGTCATCTCGGTATGGAGGAGAGCCCTGGTCTGCACTTGGCTTCCAGCGCTATGAGTGGCTTCGTCGTCTGCTGCGTGATGCATCCTCCTGGTAAGTTTGCGTCTGAACTCCTTTCTAAGTATAGTTGCTGACTCTTACGCTGCAGACACCATCATGTCCCGCATGTACAACCAGAATGGTAATTTGTACAGCAGTGCTGCCGACTGTCTCACCAAAACCATCCGCTCAGAGGGTCTTTTCGCTCTTTACAAGGGATTCTTCCCTCATCTTGCTCGAATTTTACCACACACCATCCTAACCCTGAGCTTGGCGGAGCAGACAAATAAGCTTGTGCGCAAGATTGAGGATCGCCTGCTGCCCGGCAGGCTGGAGATGGCGACTTAGAAGAAGGCAGGCATGCATTCAAGAAAATAGTTTGATAAACCGAAGGCAGACTGTTTGGCGTACATGAGATCTACGAGCAAAAAGGCTCTTGTTGTATTTGACGGGATGAAAGGATATTTCATGTCACTATTTGGATGGTCATCTTGGCAGGACGATGGGGAGCATTTGAAACCGCCTGGGTCATGGGTTTGGCAATGAAAAGGCGGCGCGGCGCATCTTTTGGAGTTTTCAGTCTTGATAGACACAATCTTGCACCAGAATACATTAGTTGGGTGTCTTTTTTTTTTTTTTTTGTTCATTTCAGATGTCTCGCATCAAATTTGATGATGATCTATCCATGAATCGACCGCTTGCAGCCATAGCATAGTCGGCCTGCGCCGGTTGTTCCCGGCCCATCCCCAGCATCGTCGCCTATCTCACCCGCCCATCGCGAATCGCCTTCAGCATCGAGTGACATGCCACAGCTCCCGCAGAAGCTATTCCCGGGGACTCGCTCCAGCTTTCCAGTTGTGCGCACCACGTTGGCAACGATGCCAGAGTATCCCTCCTCGACGCTGTCAAAGTATCGTGTCATTACCTCCTCGATACTCAGGTCCTTGTGTGAGACGACACTGTTCCCCGCTGCGGCGCCTGCTGGGTCCTTGGGGACAACTCCTTTGAGCGAGGGTACCAGGTCGATATACTGGATGAGCTCGTTGCGAAATATCTCGCGCAGGGGGTAGTACACTGGGAACTCGAGTCGGCCAGTCTCCTGTGCGGCGCTGCCCTCAGTGACTTCGTATGTGCATATGGTGGTCATGCCGTCAGCAACCTGCAGCGGAACTGCAAAGCCTCGTCCATTGGCGACCTCAGATAGTGTAAGGGCGGCGAGTGCTGTGGTGCTGTGGCCTAGGAGCAGTGCTGAGCATGAGTGGTCCTGAGCCTTTTGAAAAAGAAGATGCCGAATGAGCTGACGGAGGACATCAGTTCGTGATGTTACTGTAGGCAAAGCGTCAAACATCCGTTGAAGACGAACAGATGGAGTTTGATCTGCTGTGCTGGCATCAAGAGGTAGAGTTGACCAGTCAATGCTCTTCACAGTGAGTACGTCGGTGAGAGGAATGCATTCAAATGTAGCATGAGGAAGAGCTCGACGATACTCATCCAAGAGTTTTTGAGCAGGAGATTCTCCCTCATCGTGTGATAGGTCTGTGTCAATGTGGACAACGACAGGTTCAAAAGGTGAAGATGCCTTCTTCTCTGAGTGTCGATGAGCAGACACATCGAGCTGCTCAGCAAGGACGCTAGATGATGGTCCAAAAGACAGACCAGCTAGATACCTCCGCGTAGTAAGCTGCTTCGAAGACCGGGTGTCTCTATGGAGCGCACCGAGGCGCTTGTTCATCTTGTAGGCCACATACTGGATGTAGCAATCGCTGACTCACTCGTCAGTACGCGGGGCAAAAAATGAGGCAACATGAGAGCGAGGATAACTTACCGGCATGTAGGATCTGTCCGCAGGCGAAAGGGAGCATCTTCGGCTTTGCATCGCTTGCAAGGCCGGCTGGTATCGGAGGCAGGCATCGGGGTCGGATGCGGAGATCAAGACGGAACCTGGACGGAGGGTTCGGGTGGTTTATACAGGGTAGATGCCGCTCACGGGGTTTTATGTGAGCAACGAGATGTCTGGTAAAGCCTCTGGTAAAAATTGGTGTTTTTTATGTCGTTTTTCTTCTGGTATCGGAGGCTAAATTGTTGTCAATACATGAGGGCGTTGGGCAGCAATATTGTTTGTTGGAGTGAAGTTTTGAAAAATCGAAATTTTCGCCGCCTCCAACCGACCACCAAAAGCTCAATTCACATTTATGTTCACCGTATCATGAAAATACCAACACCACACTATTATTGCTATCTCGGACCGTCAACATCCCATCTAAAATCATTTCCAGAATTAGTGTTATATTGGTGAAATTTCCTCTTCTGGGTTCATACCTAGCCCTCAAGTATCTTAGTGATGAACCTCTGGGCGTTATCATCCATGACTTACACGTGGGTGCAAGTCGCCCACAACATGTTTTCCTACGTCTACTAAACCAATAGCGCTTGGCTCAACCATATGGTCTTATGCTTGAAGAGACAGTTTCACCAATATGATGTCTTGTATTAGGTTAAAGTCAAAGTAGTGATACCAATCGATGGGAAGAATGCTGTCCTGGACTTGACGACATCGATCGCTGTGATTACTTCTTCGCTAGATGTCTCATAAGTTTCTGTATAAGCTCATAAACAGGCCATTCAGAGGGTCTGGTGTCAACATCTAAACAGACAATCAAGAACATGCCCGCGAAAGTAGTCTCGATCCCTAGTCCACGCTCTTACCAGTACCTCTTTGCCCACTCTGACCACTTCACTTTGTCGCTCAGCGGTACCCCATCCAGGCGTCTGTGATCCAAAGCAGATTAGATGAACACCAACGTGGATGATCGTACGGTAAGCAAAGTCGTCATCAACAGTATCGTAGCCGTCAGCAAAGGCTTCGATAAGCCATTCGCCGGCCTCAATGTCCTTGTATAGCTTAAGCTGCCAGAGTTCGGCAATAACTTGACCCAGATCAAGAGGCCGGACTCCGAGCTGAGCCATCTCCCAGTCCACGATACGAATGGGAGTTTGCATACCCTTCTGAATAGGCACATCAGGTAACAGGACACTGATTCGATGTTAGCGGTCTTAAGTCCAATGCTCTAGAAAGTCAATGTTATGGCGACTCACTTTCCAGTCCAGAAATCACCATGGATGGCGTAGAGAGCTGATTCATCCATAAGCTCACCGGCGGCCAAATCACTAACACCCTGCAGAGCGTCCCTTACATCGCCAAGAATATTCGGATGCCGGTCCACCATCTGCAGCAATTGCTGGTAGTTGATCATGTTCTTGAGGCCCTGCATCTCTTTGTTCCCCGCAAACACCTCGCGCAGTGCAGCTTGACCAGGTTCTTGACTCCAGCCATGAAACGCGCGAAGCCAGGCACCAAGACCGAGACCTATTTGCTCACATTGGGGCTTGAGTGGTTGTGGTGTGGGAGCAGCATAGTATTTAAGGGCATAGTCTTTCAGGCTAATGGCTTTGGGGAGATATTCTTGGACTTGTGTGTTGGAATCATGATTGAAGTGATACACTGCGGGAGTTGATATTGAGCAGGATGGTGTTGTTGCTGGAGGGAGCGCGGCGAGATGGACGAGAGATTCTTGCTCAATTGCCTGTAGGAGATGTTATTGCTCTATTTTGAGGCGTTGTAGTTGAAGAAACTTACACATCGAGAGATTGCGATTTTGAAAGAAGGATGCAGTGCGACATAGGCTTCACCCTGTTTAAGAACAATACCGTCTGGGTAGTCGCCCGAAGAATCCTTAAGGGTGGCATGGTACATGAAGTTGGCAGTTCCACCATGAAGTTTCGTGAGAGTCGAGACGGCAAAGGGAGTGTCTTTCAGGGCGTGTTCTACTTTGGCCTGAATCTGTTTCTCTGCATCGACTGTAACTTGATGTTGTTCGTGTAAAGACATGATGTGCAGAGGTGGAGTGCGGTGGATTGAGGGTTGATGATGATGTGTTGTGTAGGGTTGGTAGGTAAGTAACTAATTAGAGATACGAGTGAATAATGGGAGGAATTAATGAACTATAGCATTGCAATTGAATTTGTTTCTTTTGCTCTCTTACAAGTTATTTGTGAAGTTGGTGATTATGCAGGTCTTTCATTCGCCGATGACTCAACAGCATCAAGACTAAGGCGTAGTAGACAGTAATTGGGAATAGCGTCAACCTGAAAGCCACTTCAGGTTCAGTTATTGGTGACTTGGCAGCATGAATTGACAGTTCTTGGTCGAGTGTTTCGTCTTGATTAAGCTCACCCAAATTCTCCACCAGCAAGCGTCAAGGCTCGGGACGTGGCTTGGCTTGGAAACAAACATTTAGAAATGTATCCATCTTAGCCGCTGGGCATCGTCTCTGCGTCTCACAAGCTCACGATTATGTCCACAGCAGACGAGGTGGATTCTTGTTGAAGCGCTTTGCGTCAGGTTAAGCGACCGACCAACAGGCCGGGCCTGGCCTTTTTTAATTCTTCTTTTTCTCTTCGTTGTTATGGTGGTTAGAGAATAATTTTAGTATGTACTTTTGGTAGTAACTGATTGCCTGCAGTCATGCATCTGTCGCTCATACATGGTACTTAATGTATGACTGTTTTTGGCTAATGTTGCAGATGCAGACGGACGCATGATTGGAATAGCCATCAACGTCCCCAACAAAAACCAACAAGTGACCATAAATCGTCAGATCCACTTACAAAACGAGAATACCAAAAGGAACAAGGCGTTTTCTTTTCGTGCTCGTCTTCGCCTCCGGAATGTGCGGATACTGCCTTATTGCACAGCCTATACTCACCTTTAAACCTGAATGTCGTCACCCGTGAAGCACTGCACTGCCTTTCCTCTGCCTTTTGTCAGTAGAGGGGGAGACGTCAGGCGATACGTAAGACTGAACTCTCAACGGGCGTAGATCTGATAGAGGGTCTCGACCACGATATTGCCGCCACCTGATGTAATCCCGCTCTGGAAGAGGCGGTAACTTTATGTGGGAGATGGGATAGATGTGATGCGTTTCATTTCTTGATGCGGATGTGAATGGAAAGCAGAGGAATTGATAGACTTGTCTTTTATTTCCGTTCTCGTGCAAACTGAGTCAAGTGAATAATTGAACAATCATGATGTACTAAATAGTCAAAAGTTCTAACGCCGCGCTGCGCTGCACTGCACCAACATCAACAACCATCAGTGACTCCTCCACCCGACACTCCGAAACGCCCCTAGATGCATGACACCCGATACTTGGCATCGACTAGCCATTCTCTCTCATCTAGCGGCATTTATTCTTAGTCAAGCTTGTACCGAAAAAGTACCGGGCCTGTAGATCTGCGACTTGGCTTTGTTGCTTAGCTGCCCCCCCCCCTCATCTCTTACCTTTCTGCGACAACCACCGTCGCCGATCAAAACACAGTCATTCGCTTCTTTATTTGCCGTCCCTGTCCCCTTTCTTTTCTCCCTGCTCGCTCTCCATTTTCAATTCGTCATCCAAACCTTGTTATTCGACCGTTGCCAAGTTACCCTGGTCGTGTTACTTTTCTTGTCCTTGTATAATCCATCCTTCTTCCGCCCTTCTTTGTCCTTTTTCTTCCACTCTAATAATATCAACTATCAACAATTAACATCGACTCTACTACCACGACAACCACTCCCTTGCTCCTGTTCCTGTTCCTGTTTCAGTCTCATCTCCTCAAAGTCTCACCAACAAACCATCTATACTCCGTCCGTCCGGTCCGTCCGGTCCGTCCTGGTATTACGTTCCACAGCCGCATAAACCAACCTCTCGACTTTCACCACCTTTTTCCTCTCCTACTGACCTAGTCTGGTTTCGAATCCCTGCTTGTAACCCCATCTTGTCGACACTCCAGAGGCCGATCTTCTCACGTCCTACAACGAGGCTTTTTATTTACCCTCTCCTATTATCTTCTGGACCATCTTGACAGTCGACCCTACAGCTCAATTCATTGCTGTGCAATTCTTAAGATCCAACGCAACCGCTTCTCCTCCACGAACCTCACATTCACCTGATGTTCGTGACATCACCATCGCCCTCCACCTCGAATCCAATATTACCCGCCGAAACATAGTCTACAATGGCCGGAACTCTCGTTGAACGGGCCGCGCCCCAGGTCCAAACATCTCTCGATACCAAGCTCGATATTTCCGCACGACCTCGCAGTCATTCCAACCTTGAAGCTACCTTTTCTCCTGTAAACAATGATGGTTGTTTTGATTTCGATCGCGTCTTGAAGAGCGGCTATGTACAGAAGCGTACCCAGAAGACAAAGGTTGGTTTTACCCTTCCCATGTATTCTCCTTTCCTGTCCCAAGTTCTTTTCCATGCACATTAGAATGTCTGTTCAACTCTGACTCTTCTCTACAGAAGTGGAAAACTGTTTATCTCGTACTACGACCCACGGCGCTTTCTCTATACAAGACCGAAAATGAAGATCGACTGCGACACCAGCTGTATCTGTCCGAACTCACTGCCGTCGCCGAACTCAAGGATCCCAAGCACAAGCGCGAGAATGTTTTTGGCCTCTTTTCCCATTCCCGCAATTACCACTTTCAGGCGCCCTCCGCCCAGGATGCCCAAGAATGGATATCTTTAATTCGAAAAGAAGCGCGCCTTGACGAGGACGAGGACGAGATGCTTCTAGCCAGCCCCCCTGCCGTGCAACAACCAAACAGCATCAATTCGATCATCCTCAACGGCAGTCGACCGAGCGAACATGAACGTTTCCTTTCGAGTTCTCCGGAGCCAATGGCAAAACCCTCTTCCAGATACGGTGCTTCCGGAGGTAGGAGGAGATCGTCGATCCTCGAATCTTCGGGCCTGTCTGGTGCAGAACTGGCATCCCACTCCGATCTTTCCGACAGTGAAGCCTTCCGCCCACAGGACTCTTCTTTCGACAGCTTGGCTGTCCAGACACCTAATATTCTCTCCCCAGGCGCGGCTCGTCAACCAGGCATGGGCATTCGATCGGCTAGCCAGACAAGCGTGTCCAACGTGGAGCAAGACCCCGATCGCGTCATATGGCAGGGATGGCTTTATCTCTTGCGTCACCGTCGTGGTATGCGTCAATGGAAGGACATGTGGGCTGTCCTTCGCCCGCGTAACCTCATTCTCTATAAGGACGAGTCCGAGTATACAGCCCGCTGGATCCTACCGCTATCCTCCGTCGTCAATGTCGTCGACCTTGACCCTCTTAGCAAGAGCAAGACGCATTGCCTCCAGGTCATTACCGAGGAGAAGAGCTACCGCTTCTGTGCTCACGACGAAGAAGCTCTTGTTCGTTGCGTTGGTGCCTTCAAGAGTCTGCTCGCCAAACGCCGTGAGCTCGAGGCCCGCGTTGCTGCCACATCTACATAATCTGAGGCAAGAGTAGTCCTCATAATCTCCGTGCTACGGGACTCAATGTTGCAGTAGCACCCAAAACGAATCACGATGCTCAACGGTTTCTTTTGTTCTTGTCATTTTCACGCACCAGCGGCCTTGCTGATCTATTTTGTACATCCTCGATAGCGAGATTTTTTTTCTCATAGAAGAAAGAGGAGGAAAGCTCTTGACGAGTTGTAGATCCCTACATAGCGCCTTTCGATTTAGCGAGAGCTGCTTGATTTGTGTACATAAAACATGATATCCGTGGTACTTGGCACCATTCCTGTAGAAATGTTTCAACCCAGCATATTTTATTTCCCATATTCCATGTGAAACCAATCCCAAGTCCTAAACGCCTGTCCTCATCTATTCATACATTCTGATCCATAGCAAAAGCTCCAAACACAAAAATCCAAAACTATATGGCTCCCAAGACAGCTGTCCGTGGAAACCGTTAGCAGTGATCGTCAGGCTCGCACAGATACCTGGGCCCTGAACCAAGCATTGCTGTTAGAGCCAAGTGACGCTGGGCGTTCCGATATGTGGCATGCCCATTGCTTAAATAAATATTAACTCCTGGCTTTACCTGATTCGTTTTGGTGTTAGCCAAGACAAGAGTGCCTTGACAAGCGTGATCCCAGGGCAGAACTGAAAAATGTGTTGTGTAAAGTTGCCTCGTCGAGCTTGTGCATCTAGCCGCCTTGAAACGTCAATAACCTGGCTAGCATGGATCTCTGCTGAACCTCCATTCCAAAAGGACAAAATCCTAGCATGCAATGACCTGAGAAGGCTAACTCTTTATTGTGCAGTGTCGGCATTATCGAAGTAGTGGTTGAATTCGCTTGATTGTATGAAAGCAAGGTCATCGTCGTCGTCGGCCATGAGTCGCATGTATTCGGGGTCGTTTGATACGCCAGCCATATCGCCATCCGTATCAATGCCAGCGAAAATGTCGTCTTCATCAAAGGCAGAGCCATAATTGTTGGACATTGTTCCCTGCGGTGTCTGTTGGATTTCAGGATTCATCGAGTGCTGTAGGTTGGCTGCATTGTCAGCAGAGCCACCAGGTAGCTGAGGCACACTATTTGGCTGACTAGCAGTACCAGTGGGCAAGAGATCGTCAAGGCCGAGAATATCTTCGTTGCCTTCAGGAGGGGCAAATGTGGCAGAATCAACTGATTGTCCTTGGGTATCTGACGGATTCTGAGAGTCGTTGTTTGGGGCCACAGTGAAATGCATGTTTGTAAAGTTGAATTCTGAATGAGGAGCATCGCCTGTTAGATCCATCATCTCGACGTTGTTCTGATTGTCCGATGGCTGTTGGTCCATGACTGGCATGGGAGCCATTGGAGCGGCAACAGCAGCCTGAGCCTGGGACGGAGAGGTGCTGGTGTTCATGTTGGCTACATCAGGGACCGGCACCGGATTTATGGCTGAAGAACCGACATCATCATTCATCGTGACGTTGGGTTGGTCAACATCGGGGAGTCCCATGCCCATGTCAGGAAAGGGGGCTACAGGCTTGTTCGCCTTGATCTCTGTCATAGGCTGATCTTGGGGAGGGGGAGGTGGTGATGATTCAAGGTCGATGACCATTGGTGATTTGGACTGTGATTCGATGGGCTGAGGGGGTTGAGGGGGTTGGGGCATTGAAGCAGGTTGTTGTTGTGGTTGCTGTTGGGTTTGCTGATTCTGCTCCTGTAGCCGCTTGATATCACGCATCAAGACGGACTTGGCATCGATCTATAATAGTGTGAGACTTAAGGATACGCCAAGATGCTACGGGGGTTCATGACTTACAATGTCCCATTCAAGCTTGTTCAAAGCGGAGCGGAAGCCATCAATGGACTCGGGCAACTTAGACCTGAGGGTAACTTGACTGGGTGGGACATTGCCTTGAAGATCTTTGCGCGAGGCACGCAGAGCCTTGCCCGTGTGGACCAGCTACAAGATAGTGCGTCAGTCAAATCTATCAGATACCCAGAGTGCAAGGTATGGGTTCACTTACGACATCGTTGACCATGGTTTGCAGGACATCCAGCGGGTCCTGGGAAGATTGGGATGCCATGATTGAAGCAGGCAAGTTTCAGGAGCAGAAGTAAGATGATGTCGTCTGTATATGAGCCAAGTGTTTATTCGAATGAAGTAGATGGCAATTCCTATGTCAAGATAGGATAAGTGTTACCTAAATAAAGGACGGCCAGATCAGATGTAATGAGGTTGAATAAATGTAGCGGTCCACGCCTGTTGCCCAAGAAAGCGCCCAGTGTTTGCTAGAGCGACGTCACGTGCAAATCCTGGACTTGATTCAATGACGAAGCAGAAGTTACTTTTGCAAACTTTTACTCTTTGAGCTTGCATGAGAAGTAAACTTTGGTAAAACTCTGAGAGATTTAGTAATACCTTAAGTTTTTTCCCCTCAAGTATATGATAGCCTTAGAAGGTTACTCTGGGCCAGCATGAGAGAGGTAAAGGAGAAGAATGTCTCCAAATTGGATGCCCCAACGACCCAGTTTAATCACTTACACTCCGCTGCTAATCAACCTTTAACTAGCCCTCCAATCATCTCTCAAGTTACAATGATTAATTAATGAGTTCGATCTGGTTTCCCCATTTGCGGTTGATTGGCAACTAGTGGTGTTAGTTGTCTAGGGATGTTCTAGGTGTTACAGTAGAAGACGTCTATCAAAGACTGCTGATGTTCTTGTTGGAGACTCCCCTCGGAATGATCCCTGATGCTGTGATCGAATCAGGTGTCTAGAGTACATAGTAAACAGCCAATCGGTGACCAGAACAACCGCAGAGCCTGTTGGGTTGGCAGTTTTGTGGCTAAGTATAAGGTAGGTAGTCGGTAAGAAGAGCACCGTGAAGAAAGCCATGTGTGCATGGGCTGAGTATAGAGACTTCCAACTGACTGGGCTGAGGTGCAACCCGTGTATTTTACTGTACAAAGAACTGTGCAACTTTAATGCCCCTCCATCGCCGGCTTCAGCTTCAGCTTCAGCTTCTTCTCTTAAACATCCATTTCCTCTTATTGTCAGTCGATATCAGGATTCACAATCGTTGGAGCGGTCCTTGCGATTTTTCCTTTGGGCTTTTACGGTTCTTATCGGCTCCTCTGTTTGATTTCCTATTTTCTATCGTTACCTCTTTTCCTCGTGCTTCTCTCTTCAGCCTCTGGCTATCTTCTGCTACGCCATCTCTTGTTGCTCGTTGAAACCTCAGCTGAAAACAATTCTCTTGTCGTTGCCTTTGTTACGTATCTTTTCTGGGTCCCGATTTGCCGCGCACACGGGTTGTGTCGACTTTATTCGGGTTGGCCATCAGCTCTCATCTCCATCAAAATATCCCCCCCACGTCTCACAACGGCGGCCAGCTTTTCGTTCCGTTACGCATCGCATCGCATTACATTACATGACTGCACGTACAAAGGTTTGAACGCGCCTCTTCCACTTCAATCCTCTCTGTTCATTGCAACATCTCCAACATCTTCCTTCTAACGGCACTCCCGAGCGTTGACATTTCCACCGTCACTTTGCGCCCCGTTCCCGTCTTTTCATCTGGACCCCGTTGTCAGACCAGACCCCTCTGTGCCCACCGTATCACTCCTAGCTCCGCGCTGTCGACTTGTTGGACCCCTGTCCTGTCAAACGCTACAAGGTACAGGTACATATATATTGTCACCGACCGCCGACTCTCCACCTCGACCGACTACAGTACAACATAGGTAGCCTTACTATCCTATCTTTGCTCTGTCGTTCTTCTTCCCCTCGTTCCTCTTCCCTCCCACCGATATTCTTCGACTCGACATCATACACAATGGCCGACACTGGTGCTCCCTCCAACCCGGGCCAGCTCCCTCCTCCGCCGCAGCCCAATTCTGGCGCCCCTGGCTTCGAAGCTGGTCAGAATGGCCAGGCTCTTCCTCCTCCGCCTCTGCATATTCCTCAGAACACCAACCCGATTCCTACTGCCATCACCTCGCCCAGGTCCGCCGATAAGGGAGGCATCATGTCGCCTACCAGCGCAGGTGGCTTCCGCCGCGCCGCCCCTGAGCCCAACAAGCGTGCCCTTTACATTGGCGGTTTGGACCAGCGTGTGACTGAGGAAGTCTTGCGTCAGATCTTTGAGACTACGGGTCATGTTCAGAACGTCAAGATCATTCCTGATAAGAATGTAAGTCTTCCCCGTTGTACACAATCTTGACGACATAGTGGGCTAACCAGCAATATTTCATAGGCCCGTGGCTACAACTACGGCTTTGTCGAGTACGATGATCCTGGTGCCGCTGAGCGCGCTATGCAAACCCTCAATGGACGACGAGTTCACCAATCGGTACGCACCATAATCAATGGAACCAACAATCTAGTGGGTAAGCAAACTAATGTATTGCATAGGAGATTCGAGTCAACTGGGCCTATCAGTCAAACACGTCGAACAAGGAGGACACTTCTAACCACTTCCACATCTTTGTTGGCGATCTGTCCAACGAAGTTAACGATGAAGTTCTTCTCCAGGCCTTCTCTGCTTTCGGTTCTGTTTCCGAGGCTCGTGTCATGTGGGATATGAAAACTGGCCGTTCTCGAGGTTACGGCTTTGTTGCTTTCCGCGATCGACCCGACGCCGAAAAGGCTCTGAGCTCTATGGACGGCGAGTGGCTTGGTTCGCGAGCCATTCGATGCAACTGGGCGAACCAGAAGGGCCAGCCCTCCATGGCTCAGCAACAGGCTATGCAGGCGATGGGCATGACCCCCACCACTCCTTATGGACATCACCAGTTCCCGGCTCATGGCGTCGCTAGTTACGAGGTCATACTGACTCAAACTCCCAGCTGGCAGACAACTGTCTATGTTGGAAATCTTACCCCCTACACAACCCCCAACGATGTGGTGCCCTTGTTCCAAAACTTTGGCTTCGTCGTCGAGTCCCGTTTCCAAGCCGATCGGGGATTTGCTTTCATTAAGATGGACACCCACGAGAACGCGGCTATGGCTATTTGCCAAATGAACGGATACAATGTCAACGGCCGACCTCTCAAGTGCAGTGTATGTTTACCCCCCGACTCACCAGATCTACTATACGAGATGAATGTCTAACGATTCTTTGCAGTGGGGTAAGGATAAGACGCCCAGCGCTCAGGCAGGTTTCGACCCTTCTCAGCCATACAGCCCTCAGAGTGCCCAAGCTCCTGGCTTCCCGGGTACGCCTACCTATTATCCTCAGTATGGTGGTGAGTAAAACGCGAGCAAGAAACAATTCTATCTGGTAGCTAACAGTGGCGACATAGCTCAGTACGGCGGACAGCCTGGTAACTATGGCGGTCCGCAGACAGGATCACCAGCGGGCTATCCAGGATCGCCGATGGGATATGCTGCTCCTCAGAGCGCTGGCGGCTACGGAAGGGGCCAGCAGCCCCCCAACGCTGAATGGGCGCAGCCTCGCCCTGGGCAGAACTTCAACAATGGATTTGGTGGTTATCAGGCCTAGGGGACAACAACCAAACCAAAGCGAGACACGCCAACAACTGGACGAAAGCTGAACGAAAGTAATGACTGGGCTGAAGAATTGGTCGTTTGATATCCATGTCATGGGTTGTCAAAGTCTTCATTTCCCGTTTTCTTTGATTCCTTTTCTTCTTGTTCACGTTTCTGTGGATTTCTCTCCTGCGCTTGCTTCTGTTGCTTCTATTACTCATTTCTCAGTATCTCCAAAGCATTATTACAGTACAGGCCTGTGATACCCCTTTCCGTGTTTTGGAAAAAAGGGCAGTTTTCTCTCTCTTGCTTACAATCTTCTATTCTATTTCGTTGATAAAAGTCGGGGAGCGCCACATGTTTCTCAAACCTCTCTCTCTCTCTCTATCTCTGTTCGAGCGCTAATTCCAGGATACCACCAACATTTCACCTTGGCTTTGTTTCATTAGGCCAAGGGCCGGTCTGGCATTTCAGTTTTCCCTATCTGACGAGATTATGAACTTCCCATCTATTTTAGTGTGTCATAAAGCGTCTGATATTTCAGTGGCTGGCGAAGGGGGTGGCATTTCCATTCCATGGATTCTTGTCTGTGTATCTAGCGGCGACTTTTTTCTTAACGGGATTTTTCTCTCTCTCTCTCTTTTTCTTTTCATTAATAACTCTTACTCACGACATGAAGGAACGAAACGACCTGACGACACTGTAAGATTGATGACAAAAGTTGAGAGGACATGGGGGACGGCTGAAGAGCTGGAAGTTTGAGTTTTTAGCAATGGTTCCTTGACAGAACATGACTTGACTTGAACGAAAGAATTGTCGAAGGAGACCATGGCGATGGTACGAGCAATTAATGAATGAAACACGATGTTGGTTATTTCGCCAGGATGCAGTGCGACACTTTACATACCCGTATATCATGGGTCAGATAATCAAGGTGGCGTCCTTACAAACTGACCTACCCATCAATTAATTGACTGTCAAATTTAACATGGTAAAGCCTCTCAATGTCAACATGAGCTGAGGAGCAGACTCTATACAAAACAGTTGGCGCAACAACAGCTGTACGTTAGCTATCTGGCACCAGTGAAATCCATGTCCTTGACTGAAAGAGACATAAATAGACACTGGACAATAGCCACGTACGTTGAATAGGCCAGCGAATTGGATGTGGCGGACCCTGGAAATATATTGCAATCGACGTGGGTAGGAGGAAGGGCCAAGTGTCGCTTAGGAATGTGAAACTTGATTTTTCCTCCGTCGTAATTCCTCAAGACCCTGAAGGGGACGTCATTTTTGACATGGTGGGTTTATTGGCTGGAGTTGTTTGAAGCATCCATGATATTGGCCTCTACATCGACTGCAGTGATGAGGAAGCTCATAAATATACTTGAGCTGACTTTTATGAGTGTTGGAATTCCCCATCTGGGAATTTCCGAGGTCAAGATTTCTTCGTCACTGGTGTCAAAGAAAGAGTCAGAAGCCAATTCTGTCGCGCTCATACTACGCACTAACTACTAAGTAGCATGGCTGTGGTTGCATCCCGCTGATCAGAGACTGCTCAAGAATTGAAGCGTAAGGTGGTTTGACACGTCAGTCAGATCACTTCTTATGCTTGCGTGTAAAAGGCAATGAGATGTATATCCAATATCAAAAGTTATAGCAAAGGGCGTCAAGCTTGGAGTTGATCTGACCATGGTTGGAGGGGGATCTTCGCTGTTGTCCACTACGGCGTACCCCCCTGTGGCAGTTTATGGGAATAGCGCCGCAAATCTGGCAGTTGGAACAGATTACCTGGAGGCTGGGCTGAAAGTTAAAGTGAGAGAAAAGCCTAGTAGTAATGAATGACTTTGTTTGCTCAAGTAATTGATTGCTGTACCTCAATATTCAGGGTTATTACTTGTGTAACATAGAGGGTACTTATGGTACTGTATCATTTATTCGTCCTACGGCAGGAATTTAAAAACTCGAGCAATTGGATGTCAGCATGGATCCATGAACGGACCTGTGGCCGAAAACAACAAGACGAGAGGTTGGATTGGATCGTGATTGACCACATGGAGCTGAGTGAGAAGTTGGCAGCGCCATGCTAAGTCCATTGTATTTGACTTTGACCATGTTTGATTAAGATTCATGGATGCCAATGTTTGATGCTGAGGTCAAGACACGAATCTGCGTTTATTTTTATTTTTATTTTTATTTTTATCTTTTTACTTGGCTTCTTTACCTGCTCCCAAGTTTCACCTGCCTGGATGTTTTTTTATTGCCGGCAGAGAGCTTGTGTCTCCTCCCCTCTCGTGTCCCATTCATTGCTTTCCAGGTTCCAATACCTGCTGGGTACCAACTTAGGTACTTTACCTCTCGCATCTACTCTGTCAATGTTATAATGGATACACTAATCAACCTTTTCCCCCAACATTGCCTGGCCGGAATCTAACTCTTCCACCTCCTCCACCTTATTCTCCTCCTACACTTTCTTCTACCTTTACTTTTCTTCCTTGCTTTCACCAGCCAATCCTCTCACCTCGTAAATACCCAATACCCACCACCCCCGGGCCTTGGCTTGGGCCTCCACTGACTGCCCAATCCTCCCCCCCCGCCCCCTCCTCTCCCAGGGATTAGTATTAC
>JAJJWM010000119.1:0-184024 GCA_021655865.1 Fusarium guadeloupense
AGGCCAAGGTCTTTCCGGAACCGGTGGCAGCAGAGATAAGCACGTCACCGGGTCTTTGCTTGCTTGTAGGAAGCAAAAGGGGAATGGCAGCAGTTTGCACCGCGAACGCGTCTCGGAAGCCCTTTTCTTCTAGTACACGGGAAGCCTTTGGTAGAATTCCTAGCTCAGAAAAGGGCGTGCGAGTATCTTGAGAAACGCGGATTGGCTCTGCCAGCCAAGGAGGTAGGGTCTCGTAGCTCGGTTTGGAGGTAGTGAGGGAGATGGGTTCTGGCTGTGGTAGAGGCTCGAGACCGTGTAGTTCGCCCTGGTCTTCGTCATCGTCTTCATCTTGGACTGTTTCACTGGCGAATTTGAGAGACTTTTCCAATCGTTCCATGACTGTCTTGTGTCTTTTGTTGTCCTCCTTGTCTTCTGTTTCCTCTGTCGGCTCGGGTTCCTTGTGCTTCTTCTTTTTCTCCCTTCGCTTCTCCTTCTTTTCCTCTTCTGCTGTTACAGTTTCGATAGGTTCAGGGGCTGTCTTGGCCTCCTCCTCAGGTTCTGTAGCATCGACCATGGACACGTCTTGGTTGACCTCGTCGTCCTCAAGTGTGGATGTGTCGGGAACTTCTGGCTCCTGCTTTTGCTCCTTGTCTTTCTTCTTTTTCTCCTTCTTTTCTTTCTTCTTTTCCTTCTTCTTTTGCTCTTTGTCCTTTCCAGAATCCTCATCCAGAGTTTGGCTCTCTTCTGGTACTTCGGTTACTTCATTGGGCTTTTCCTTGTCCTCAACTTTTTGCGACTCGGGCTTAGCCTCTGGAGCTTTCTGCGCAGGCTCGTCGTCGTCGTCACCATCGTCATTGGTGGTTCCCGTTCTTCGCTTGCCTCTTCTGACCTTTTTCTTTTTCTTTGGCGCCTCTTCTCCGACCTGTTGTGCTATGCTTGACGTTTCTACCGTCTTTGACTTCTTGCTATCGGGCTGTGGAGAGTTTTGGGCCTCTTCTGTAGAGTCCCACTTTCGCTTTGATTTCGAAGGAGTCGGTTCGTCGTCAAAGTATTGCTTCTGGGGGACCTCGGCGGGCTTAGGCGCAGGCACAGGCGCAGGCACAGGCGTAGGCTTTGCGCTGGGAACATATCGCGAGTAGCCGAAAGCATTTGTCGGGGGAGCTGAATTGGTTGAAGGAGTGGAATTGGATGTATTCCCACCCTTTGCGGGAGGAACGTATCTGGCGTACATTGTTTCAAAAGCAATTGCTACTCGACTCTAGGTATTACACCCAAAATCTCGCGATAGAGGGGCCTAAGTCGTTCGCTTTTGCTTCTTCCCAAAATTTTGGTCTTATCGCGATTCTGCCGCATGTCACCGCTAAATTTATCTGAGCCGGTCTGTGCACGCTCCTTGGCGCAATCCAAGCTCCACCAACGCGTTTACCTTACCCTTGCTCACTTACACCTTGTTCGAGATAAGAATACCTTCAATGAGATATCTCATGTTTATTAACGACGACTAAGATCAATACTATCATCTGAGCTTCAATGACATAACTCTCTCAGAAAGTGCTGAGTCCAGTATAACGGCATATTCAATTAGGGCCCAGCCATGCTGGAAACCCCTTTTCAACCGCCATCATGACACGCCGCACATACAATATCGCCATGGTCAGCGATTTCTTCTTCCCGCAACCAGGAGGTATCGAGTCACATATTTACCAACTCGCAACCAAGCTTGTAGACCGCGGTCACAAGGTCATCATCATTACTCACGCCTACGACGATCGAAAAGGCGTTCGCTATCTTACAAACGGCGTCAAGGTCTACCACGTCCCCTTCCTCGTCATCTACCGCTCTGCGACCTTTCCCACCGTCTTCTCTTTCTTCCCAATCTTTAGAAATATCTGTATACGAGAACGTATTGAGATTGTACATGGCCATGGCAGTCTCAGCAGCCTTTGTCATGAGGCCATCTTGCATGCACGTACAATGGGCTTGCGCACCGTCTTTACTGATCACTCGCTCTTTGGCTTTGCTGATGCGGGTACTATTCTCACCAACAAGCTCCTCAAGTTCACCTTGAGTGATGTTGATCACAGCATCTGTGTGAGCCATACCTGGTAATATGGCACCCCCTAACTCAAGCTGCCATGTTCTGACACTTTATAGCAAGGAAAACACAGTACTGCGTGCATCTCTCGACCCTGTAATGGTTTCTGTAATACCCAACGCCGTTGTTGCAGAAAATTTCCGTCCCAGGGATGTTCCCGCTTCACCATCTCCTCAGACTACAACCTTTGGGTCCGAAGGACCTCTTTATCCTCCTCCACAGCGAATTGGTCCTCGCGACATCATCACAATTGTTGTCATCTCCCGTCTCTTCTACAACAAAGGCACCGACCTCCTCATCGCCTCCATTCCCCGCGTGCTTGAAAATCACCCCAACACACGCTTCATCATCGCGGGCTCCGGTCCCAAGGCTATTGATCTCGAGCAGATGATTGAAACAAACGTTCTTCAAGATCGCGTCGAAATGCTCGGTCCAATCCGTCACGAAGAAGTTCGCGATGTCATGGTTCGCGGCCACATCTACCTCCACCCCTCCCTCACCGAGGCTTTTGGCACCGTCATTGTTGAAGCTGCCAGCTGTGGCCTTTACGTTGTGTGTACGCAGGTTGGCGGTATTCCAGAAGTTCTTCCTTCACACATGACGACTTTCGCCAAGCCAGAAGAAGACGACATAGTCCTCGCTACAAGCAAAGCCATCAGCGCCATGCGTGCTGGCAAGATCCGCACTGAGAAGTTTCACGAACAAGTCAAAAAGATGTATTCGTGGCAGAACGTCGCCCTGCGCACGGAGCGTGTTTACGATGGCATCTCAGGCACAATCCCAGAAGACGAATTCTACGGTGTTGACACCTCTGGTTATGGCAGCCGTATCCGAAACTTTGCTCTCATTGATCGTCTAAAACGCTACTATGGCTGCGGTATATGGGCCGGCAAGCTATTTTGTCTTTGTTGCGTTGTGGATTACCTCTTCTTCCTATTCCTTGAGTGGTGGTTTCCGCGCGACAATATTGATATCTGCCCCGACTGGCCTCGCAAAAGACCTGCCGACGATGATGCGAGTTCCAAGAAGGGTGCGCACAGTAACCGGTCAAGCACATCGCTCGGTGCTTCCAAACTCGAGTAGCCAACCTCATCCATGAGTTAATATTGGTATGATGATGGACACTGTACTATTGAACAACGGCGTTTGGAGTTTAAGCGGCTTCTTCTGGTATAGATGGAGAGAAGGGATTTGTGAATTCGAGAGTAATGCATGTATGACTGGTTCTCTCATCAAATGATGCGAGTCGTGAGTGGTTGGTAATTAACAAGGAACTAGCTATTCTAGACGCTGTACACAATCAAAAAAGTACAAACTGCTCTGTTCAGCAGCATACAAAGCCGGCATCCAAACGGAAGCCATCATGACCTCGCCAATCAGTACAAGCCAAGTTAATCAACCCCTAGCTCCAATCCTACGTCTCTTGGCGGTTCCTGCGTCACGCTCGCCACTCTCCTCGTCGTCGTCACCCGTTTCCTCGGCGGGCGTAGCGACGCTGGCAGGACGAATGGCCGATGGCGGAGGCGCACTGCGCTCTTTTTCTGCGCTTCGGAGATCACCCAGGAGCTTCTCGACCTCCACAAACATGCTGCGAGTGTTTTTCACAACACCGTTCTCGTCGAGGCGGTAGCCCACTATCTCCTCTTCCTCTTCTTGAGTACGTTTCATGAATGCAGGCCCTGGACCGCGGTCTGGGTCGGCATTGTACATTATGGCGTTGCAAAACATGTGGACAAGCTCACGTTCAAGCTGGGCGCTGTTGATGATGCCCTTTGGTGGAACAAGCTCATCAGACAGCGGCAGCCATACATGCGCAGTACCGGGATCACCCCCTGGAAGACTTGCAGCAGCTTGAACGGCCGCCTTGTTTCCATGCTTGATAGCAGCCCGAATAGATGTTATATCCTGGGGCTGCAGCACGATTTGGCGGTAATTCGGTGCGTCTTTCTCGCGAAGCGCTGTAGCAAACATGTTGGCATCACGATGGCTTGAGATTTGATCCAGAGCAGACGACGAGACTTTGGTGAAGCCTCGGGTCCAGAGGACCTGAGTTGTCTCGGGCGGTGGATCAGGTGTCCCTTGTCGCTTTCGCTTTTGAAGGCGCGAAGAGACACTGCTAGGCGTCACGATCTGAGGCCGGCCAGGAATACTCTCGTCAGCGGTAGTATCGCCTGTTTCTTCAGTAGGTCGAGGCGTTGCCTCTTCATCCTTAATCTTGGGCGCTGATTCACTGGCTTGAGTCGCATGCTCATCAGTATGAGACATGATAGATTGACTACGCCTCGATCGAGTAAGCGAAGGGGTAGAGCTGACTCCACGAGCCTTCTGCCCAACTCTACCAGACCGCCCACGAGCAGATTTGGGAATCGCAGGCTCAATCTTTGGAGCCGACTTGGGCGCTTGTTTCTTGATAGGTCTTGGTGTTGAGCCAGCAGAGCTAGGCAGGGTTGCAGGCTTTTGAGGCGGACTAACCGGCTCATAAGCTGGACTTTGAGGTTCCATCCCCATCTGGCTAGGACCAGGCGTAGATGGAGTCGACTGTGGCGCCCACTTAGTTCCGAATCCATGAGTAACATGCGTTGGTGTTGCTGAGATAGGAGTATGCGGTGCAGGTGGCGTTCCAAGTCGTTTGACAGGAGTGTTAAGAGCTTGACGAATAATATTCTCAAAGAATCCTGATCGCGTAGGCTGAGGAACGTAAGAAGATGGATGCGCCTTGGTGTCTGGCTTCGAAGCTAAAGGTGCAGGAGAACCAGCTGGTGAAGCATTTTGCCCTGGTATAGGACCCGGCGGCCATCGCTGTTGAGAGGGAGCAATAGGGCCAGCATTTCCCAGAGGAGGGTTCGGTGAGGCTGAAGCAATCTGTCGAATCTGTTGAGCTTGTCCCTGTTGTGGCTGGATCGGACGCGGAGGGTGTGGCACCGGTGTCGTAGACGATGGCCGAGTCTGAAGCGTCTGGGCTCCTGATGATTCCGCAGCTGGTCGAGGAGGCGCTGGTTGTAACGGCGGCGCTAACTGACCAGCATGCTGGGGTGGAGCCAGCCCGGGTTTTGAGGGGGTTGCCCGAGGCTTCTGCTGCTGTTGCTGCGGGCGTGGAGTCTGAGTAGAATGGGCAGCCTGAGCTTGCTGGGACTGCTGTTTTTGGGCATACGGTATTGGTGTCGCAACTTGAGCCTGTTGAGTGTGTTGTGTTGGTGTAGCATGCTGTGCCTGAGGAGTTTGAGGAGTAGGTTGTGCCGGTACTGGTGGCTGTGGAGAGTGAACGACTTGGGGAGGCTGAGGATGTTGCTGTTGTGTTTGAGTTTGCTGGCCTTGTTGTCGAGCCTGGACTTGTTGAGTGCGCTGAGTCTGAGCTTGCGGCGGTTGCGGAGCAACTTGTTGTGGTCGAGCCTGGTGTTGAGCATGCTGAGGCGATTGTTGGTGAGGAAGGCCTGGTTGAGCACCAGGTTTGGGAGAGAACTGAGGACTCTGTTGAGGGTGCCAATGTTGTTGTTGTGGTACCTGCGGTGAATGCTGTGCATGCTGCTGTTGATGTTGTTGTGGATGTTGCTGATGCTGTTGTGGTGGTGGAGGCGGAGGGGCTATTGGTCCTTGAGCAAGAGGCGACTGGTACTGCCGAGGTGGAGGTGTATGAGCCGCCTGGGGTGGTTGATATGGCTTCTCCCACTTGAGAGAAGCTCCCACCGGTGTCGTGCTCTGAGGCAAAGCATTGTTATCCTTCGGCTTGGCCCCAGTCTCTGGTCGTGAAGTAATTGTCTGCTTAGGAGGCTGCGGTGGTGCCTGCAGCGGTCGTGGTCCAGTTTGCGGAACACCTGCAGGAGGCTGAAGAACCGAACCATTCGAATTAGCAGCCACGGGTGAAGGAGAAGGTCGAATTGGTGTCGTTCCAGTAGGAAGATGACTTAGTGGTGCAACGGCCGACTGGGTGCCTTGAGGAACCGGAGGCTTGGGTGGAATCACTGGTGTATGCGGTGTAGGTCCTCTTCGAGCAGGAGTCGCTGGATTCGTCGGTGCAGCAGGTGAAGGAATTGGCCCGTTAGGCATAGAAGAAACCTTCTGGTCGCGAGCAGCAAGTACAGGCGTACCATTCTGGCTTGCGGCCCTAGCACGTCGTTCTCTCTCAGTTCGCTCTAACAGTTGAATCTCCTTCTGAACTGTCTCGAATCTCCTCTCGTCCTCTCGAATCTGCCTAACAACGTTATCGCGATATCGCGCGTAAAGCCGCTCAACAAGCGAGGGGATCTTTTCGACATTTTCGTATATTTCCTTAAGCGTCGGTAACGGGGGACTTCCAAGCTTCCGTTTTCGCGAATTCGGTGATGCTGGTGAACCGTCTGCCGCTGTTGTCGCATCCTTCTCGGCCTCGCCCTTCAACTCATCTCGCAATAGCAGCAGAAACAGCTGCTGAAGTGCATCGGGTTTTAATCGTGCGGGATCATAAGTGGCTTCCTCTTTGATTAACGAATTGTTGGTGAGCTGCTCAGATATACGCGCGAAGGCCCCAGTGTCGACGCCGTGGGTCAGCAACGACTGGAATAGTAACAGCGACTCGAGGGACGTGTAGGCGGCTGGTTGATTCATGCCCCGCAGTCCACCTCGCCAGCTATCCAGGGGGCCTTCACGTCGTGCAAGAAGATGGACTGGCGCCACGGTCTATAGTTTTGATATTTTGCAGTTAGGCATCTGTTCGCGACGAGCACAGGTACAGGTACGGCTACGTCATGGCCGGGGTTGGATTCTATCAATCAAAAAAAGAAACACGTACAGGCAACCTTAGTCAATGACTCCAAAACCGTCTATCGCGACCTCCAGGCCTTTCATCGGGTGCAGTTGGGCGTTTGGAGCCTCCTTGTTGCGAAACGCGCTCGACCGTCCGACCGTAAATTGATGGTAATTTTTTACTCGTAACCGCGATCGTCTGGCCAGATGTCACGTGATTGTTTTGGGTCGGAAAATGTTGGGCAAGCTTGGAGTTTGATTGATTTCGATGATGCAGGGAAGAAAAATGGGCTGAGCTGTCTAAGCTATCAGCGACGCTAAGGCCTGGCTCTGCACGTGATACCCCTGAAAGCCAACACGCTATAGCAGGCGCGTCAAGCGAGCCTGATAAGCAGAGTGAATTGTTTCTTTGTTCTTTATTTAATCACATGGACATAATTCTAGTTTTTATAGTTGAGTGGAAAATTAAGAAAAATGGTCACTTGATTTGACCTGTATTTGTTAAGGAAACGCCGGTTTCGGCTGTAATAAATGACTGAATCGTAGCAGTGCATCCTAACAAGCAGCAATAAGACTCCAGACCCATGGTATCATGTTTAGAACTTAGAAGCTGGATATCTTCCATGCTTGACCTTGTTCGCCAGCCGCCCATCCCACCAGATTCTATCAACCGCATAACGCCGATTTCCATAGCAACCCAGGTAAAATAAACAAAATGAGATATAGTCCCCCAATAGCAAATGGGGTAGTGAGATGTTATGGTGAGAGTGAACTAGAAGACCCGTCCGCGCTACACCGCGTCTCTTCATCAAGGCTGTCTTCGTCCTTTTCTGTCGGTTCCCTTGGCTGATAGTTGAGACGCAGCTTTTCGTCCAGTAATGTAATCAGCCTCTCCGAGTACTGATCCAGAAGTCCACTGAGAACCGTCTCGTTCATAGCTCTGCTGCGTATAGCTCGATCACCAAGTGCTGCTGCCGTCAACCGCAACTCCTGATCCAGCTCGGTCAGATTTTCTTGGCTGATGGGCTCCGAGGAAGCAAGCTTCTTCCTATACGACCTTAGCTGACGGCAAGTTTGCTCCGTCGCATTGTTCAACGAGCCAAAGCCGCGCATATTGGTGGCCGATGTCTTCTTGCGAACACTCGTGCCGAGAGCTGGAATAGAAGGCCGTCTGGAAACCTTTGCCTTGGGACTCACGGGGGGACTAGCCCGGGTATCTCCAGAGAGTCGTCGCGATGGTGTATCATCTACCACTGTACTTCCGGGGCTTGTCGGTCCTGGTTGCGTGGGTGTTTTGCTGACACTAGCAGCAAGGTTGAACCGGGAAGTCCGACGTTGAAGCGTCCGGGGAGGTGACTTTCGACCCGAGGTTGGTGATTTTCGACCAGACGATGGCGAAGGCCGTTGAAATTCAGCCAGCTCAGCCTTAGATAGTACTCTCCGAAGTGGTGGTCGTGCTGAAACAGTCTCCTTAGCCGGCGACGGATCCCTACTCTTTGTACCAGGCACAGGATCATCTAAATCCAAGCACCAAATCATCATGGTTCCATCCGATGCAACACTAACAACCTTGCGGCTTCCGTCGTCATTCTCAATCAAGCAAAGGCCGTTGATTGCTTCTGTATGACCCCACTCCCGATCCAAGAAACCGCCCGTCTGGGCGTCATATAATCTGATAGACTTGTCCGTGTTAGACGTTCCCAATATGAAGTCTTGATCTTTAGGTAGCCATTGCCCAAAGGAGAGGGAGTCTAGAACAGCAGAGTCTCCTCTGTTCTCGTCCTGGCATTTGAAACATGAGATCTTACGTCCTGTGTTGAGGTCGTATTGGCAGATAGATTTATCCAGTAAGGAAACAAAGACGGTTCTTTGGCCCATGCCTAGAACCATTGAGCTGGGCGAAGCTCGAAGTGAAATTACCCTTGAAGGGATGGCAGCAATAGAATCTGGATCGCCTTCTTTAGTGATAATATCATAAATCTGAAGTGTACGGTCAAAGGAGCAGGTCAAGACTTTGTCTTCGGAAGGCACCATGACTTGAACAACCTTGGCGGCAAACTCAAGTGTCTGGAAATGCTCGATTGAACCATCCGCGGTTCGATGAAAGAGCTGTGCAGTTCGATCTCGACCGCACGACGCCATCAGGAATTTGCCTTCGGCATCGTAAACGCTCAAAGAACGGCAGTCAGCTGTGTGAGCCTTGATGTCTAATACAGACTCCTTAGTTTCAATATCCGTCATGCGCAAAACACCAAGTCGATCGGCAGAAATGAGGAATTTGCCATCACTCGTTGTGCTCGCGCAGGTAAGTTGGTTAACCGGATCCATCTCGTTTTCCGGTTCGGTACGTCCAATGGGAACATCAATTGAGGCTTTGACTTGCCCCTCCAACGTCCAAAATGTTACATTTCCTGAGATCGTCCACGTCAAGAAGGATGCGTCCAAATCGTTTGGTCTCTGTAGAACCTGAATGCCCGTGACTGCTTGCCCATGGCCAGGTATGGGAACACTGGCCACAGCCTTGGTATCTTTACCAGGGACATGGCCAGAGCTCCATATATCGATAGACTGCCTTGAATCGATGGTCACGAGCTTATCCACCAAGAAGCCGAGGGCGACCTGTCCGTTAGAGGAGAATGTGGTCTCTCGAATACATGCAGATGCTGGCTGAGCATCTAGCACAGCTTCGACGTCCAACACGGCAAAGTGGCCATTCCTACCGCCAACATAAGCAACGTCATCTTTGACGGCAATCGTTGCGATATAGAAATCCAAGCTAAGGACCTTCTGTAGTTTTGCCTGCTTGTCGTTTTCCTCCAAAATACATACACCACCCATTTCTGAGCAAATAATGAGACTGGAATTCTTAACGACAACAGCGCAAGTAAAAGTATCCTCTAAGAGCGAACCTAGCAGGATACTACGCCCTGACAAGGTCCTCTGTGAAAGTGGAGTAGACGCCGGTTGCTCATTGAAGAACTTTTGCTTTGTAGGTGAAATAGCCGGCCCGTCGTCTGGTTTCCACATTTTGACATGGCGTACTCCGAAAGTAATGAGACAATTGCCCATCCAGACCATGTCTTTGACATAGGATGTGCATCGGTTTTGTTTGTAGAGTCTAGCCGCACCCGTACGCGGGTCGACTTTCCAGATATACAGAAATCCATCGTTGGCATCTCCGAGAGACGCCAGATACTGTGTGTCGGCAGACCATGCAACGCAATTGACCCCAAAAGCGTGCTCGCTGATTGAGACAAGGGGATTGTCGGAAGAAGTATCGTGTAAGCTAAACACCAGAACACGAGGGGCGTAACCAGTCTCGCCCACAGCTAGATATTTGCCATCTCGGCTCAAAGCAAGACATGTCGCAGCCTTGATTCGTTCACGACTTGTCCATGTATTGCTGCCGGGAGAGTCGTTCCAGTCGGATGAAGTATGAGGTGAATTGGGATATCTTGATCCTACACGGCCACGGCTATCATTGGCCTTTGGTGTTCCTGTGGGCGTCGAAGGTGTGTTTTGAAAGGTTGCTACCGAATAAAGAGGTACAGCGGTCGGTCGAGCTCGGTAGAAGCGCTGAGAGTGGTTTTCGCCGCTCACATCCACCACCACAACAGCACCTCCAGCAATGTATGCAAAGGCAGATGGGAGAGTATCGAAACCTGTAGGCGAGGAACAGGTTGTACCGATCACGCGCTTGAGGGAAAGCTTTGAGGAATCGTGTGGGCGGCCGCGGCCAGGCGACCTGGAAGACCTAGAAGGACGAGCTAGAAAGGGAGAGTTCGAAGGAGTAAGCTTGAAACGACCGTTGGAGGGAGTCGAAGCCATGTTTTCGCCATTGACACTTGAGAGGGGTTTTTTGGTGAGTTATTGTCGAAGATGAGTTGTCTTGTGTGTGGGTTTTAGACGATGCAATGGTGATGCATTAAGAAGTGGTGCCAGGCCAAGAACAAGAACAAGACCACAAAAGAACCAGTTAAGAGTCAGAAGGAGTGACGAGAACACAATAAGATGTCTTTGAATGAACCGAAAAACAAAGAACCAAAGAATGAACAGCCAATGCCTATCGCCCACGAACAAGTTGAAGAATAGACGCCGGATGATGCTTGTAAAAGTGGATGGTGGGCGGTGTAAGTCGGGAAGCTGCTGGGGCCTGCGGGGGGCTGCTGATGTGAAGAAGGTTCAGAGGCAAGAGGTAAGGCTGCGCGGGGCGAGAGTTAGCTCATACTCAGAGGGCACGAGAAAAGTAAAAGAGTCATGCACTTACAAAGACTTGGTCAAGTTTGGTTTAGTGAGCGATAATTGAAGATACTGTAATGAACGACGATATTGGGCCCCGACAAGCTGGGAACGCAAGCGGTTGGCAAGAAGAAAGAAGGAAAAGGAAAGAAAGAGGGTTTGAACCAGCTCGAGGACCTGGAATGTTGATGACTCTGGTTCAACCCCAAGCCTTTCCCTTCCCGTCTAAGCTATACCTTGTAAAAAAAGGAAAAAGAGCCCCAAGTCTAGTTCAGGTCTTCGGTGGGCGGCTAACTTTGTTGTTTATCTTAGCCATGGGTCCTTGTTATTGTTGCCCGGGGAGGCTTGTCACTTTGATGAGAGCCCAAGAAAGCCAAGCACCCTTGACGTCGCTCTCTCAAAAGCCTTGCTATATCGGTAATGGCCTGGGAGAGTTGACTTTTTTTTGGTGGTGTAATCCTTGTCTTCTAGCGCTCCCGTTAGTGGTTATCACCTCGCGTCACTTCAGGCCAGGACGGTGATGCAGATTGGAACTGGAGTTTTCTGTTGGTGATGATAAGGGGTCATGGGCATATGCCATTATCACTCGGAGTAGCCGTACAAACACTTCGGTTACCTGCCTATTTTTATGTTTCATACATATAGATCACTTGAGGCCGTCACATGTTTCCTCAACCCCCTCTTGTTGTCGAGCCAGCAGCCACGATACCCACGGTTGATCCATCATCATCAGCACAGAAATGAATGACAACACAAGCAAACCTCCACTTACTTTCCACTCAACACATGAGCCGTCTTTACATCAAGACAATATTGGGAACAAAAGCAAATTCTGCTCAAAAACCTACCTACCAATTGCCTAACCTAACCCCGGCACTTGGCGAAATGAGGATGCTACCAACCCCCATCCGAATCTATGAGCCCTGTAGCTTTAAACTCCAGCTACTCTTCGCTTACGATACGGTGGCTGTTAGTGATCAAAATCCCGGATCTTGGAGGCGATCAATCAATCTCTTTTCTGAATTGCAGCCTGAATAATTAAGCCAAGTCCGCCACCTTCGACAAACGTCGATCGCATTAACTATCCCGTATGCCCTGTCTCCTCAGCCTATGCAGTTCGTAAATGCATGAACAGCTCACACGATCATCCCTGTACTTCAGGTGCATATACTCATGCTAATGGCTCCAGAAAAACAACCACATTGCTTCCTTTTATTTGTACTCTGACTCCTGTGCATATGTCCTGTAGACCTTCAGCATCTCCTCCATAGCAGGTTCCCATTCTTCAGACCCAATTGTATAACATCCCATAGTTGAGTCAAGTGTCCAACACCTCAAGTCAAGTTATCTTAGTCAATCCAACTCCCGTCATACAGCAAGACCCTCTTCAAACGCCTCATCGCGCTCAAGTCGCTCAAGTCCTGTACCAACTGCGCCGTATACGCGGAGGGGTACCGCAATTTCAAAACTCTCACAAATCAGATTCTCCACGGCCACAAGTACTGTTCCTCCCTTCTCATCTTGCGAAATCTGCTCCAGCAGTGGATGAGGTGCTCGCCGCTCACTCTCGTCAGGAGAATCGCTTCCTGTAGACGGCACCACAAACTCGATGCGAATCTTCCACTCCAGGCTGACTCCACTAGTTACAAACTCGGGAGTAGCAGTAATTGGAATGGTCGGCTTGAATGTGACCCGTCGTGAGAATAGTGTTGCTTCAGATGACGATGAATGAACCTTTCGCGTCACCCGATGGATGCTCGATTCTGATCGTATTGCCAGAGATGCATCTACCTTCTCCGATGTCTCCAGTGTAGTATGCACCGCGTAGCACTGAATATCTGCATCTGTGAAATCAATCGCCATCGTCACTACTTCTCCCAGTCGGTAGGCGGGCCTAGTAAGCATCACCACACCAACTCTCTGTCCGTTGCGTGCAATTTCGAATCTATTGGGGCTTTGTTGTCCACCAGCAGTCATGTTGCTTCTCATAATTGCCATATGAATAGCTTCTTGGGCAGTGCTGGCCTCCTCAAATGTTGATGGTCGCCTAGAGTTGCCAGCACCTGGTGTGAGAACAATACTACCGCTTTCATCCCGAGGTCGATGCACCAGGTCATCCACGTACGCCAAAAAGTCGTTTAGTGCTGGCTGTTGACCTTTGACTCCATTGCCGTTGGTCTTTGACCCCTTGTCGCCATTCGAAGGACTTTTTACTTGGGCCTGATCCCGTAATAAGATATAAGGGTTCATGAGGTCATGGCCCAGAATTTCGCCATGACTGTTAACGCTTCCCAGCACACGGAAAGGGACTTCGACAGATTTGACCTGCTGCTCTTTCGTTCCTCCGGCCCTTTGAGTTCCGATAACCAGACTATATGAGATTTTGACGGCTTTTCCACGGTGCGTAGGAGGGAGTCCCTTAGGTAGTCGAAAAGAGTATTCAAACACACGGCTCTCTCCGGGTGCCAGCTGTAAATCGACGAACAAAATGGACTGTGGCGTGGTGAGGAGAGGTACAGATTTCGAGTTTGCTGCCCCCCGCATCTCTTTGATCGTGCTAAGCTCCCCTCCGCCCAGAAAGTCGCCTAGTGAACTGCTGATGCGACCCCATCCAAATCCTCCCAGGAGACCACTGTCACGTTTGGACTCGAGACCAACGACGCCGCCACCTTGGCCAACAATACCCTTCTTTTTAACTTGATCGAATTGTCCGAGGCTCACCAGTGATCCGTCTAATAAGAAAGAACCGTACAGTTGAGCATATCCCATCATCAGAGACTCCGGTGCTCTTGATTGTGGTGCAAGCATACCAAGGCTTCTCCTGAGTGGTCGTCCATGACCTCGATTTGTTGGCGGGTGCGTCACGTATTCCGAAACTAATGTTTCTGACGAGTTGTTACTAACAGAATAAAACTCTCCACTGCTCCGTGGTGTCCCTCCCAAGACACCGCTGCTCGCCAGAATCCGGGCAGCAGGGGCAGGCTGCTCGTTAATCGTAGGAACGCCGTCTTTGAGGCGCATCGCCAGTCCACTAGAGTCGCCCCCAGCATTTCTAGGGCTGAGCATGTTTTCGTTTGTTGATCTTCTCGACAGGGTAGGGCGTGCCTCTCTAGTAGGTGAAGGCGCAGCAGGGAAGCGGAATTCTGGCATTGGGTTTGCCGATGGTGATTGCAGTGGAGATGCACTTCGCTGGCCGGCCGTAATTGGAGTATGAGGATTCGTCGGTGGTCGAGATATACGGCCAAATCGATCAGGCGGAGGATATGAAGCGTGGAATAGAGGAGAGCTTGAAAGACGAGGAGAAAAGGATGCTGACAGGAGTTTAGTTGGTGGTCAATTGACAGGGTGCAAGCAACTCACCGGAATTGGGCCCAGCTGGGAGCTGACTCTGGGCTCTGGGGATGATCTGTAAGCTTGAAGCACGCCCATGGCCGCGATGAGGCCTTTGAGGTCGTGTAGGGAGATCATTTCGTTGCGAGTGATCTTCCACGGTGTTACTAGATCCAATCGAGACGATGGAAACGGAGCGCTTGTGGGAATGGCTCGAACGGCGATCACCGGTCCCTGCGGACGACGGCCATTGAACTGAACCTGTCCGACTATGTGATTGCGACGCAGGAACGCTCAATGATAGAGCAGAACGACGATGTCCTCTGCCCGATGATGCTGACGGCGGAGGGGTCAGAGCATGGTTTGACTTGGGACGCCCTTGCAAGGGCGAGGCGGCCAAGCGACTACGTTCCGGCTGCGGTGGTTGTTGCTTCGGCTGGCCCGGTCCAGGCGCTACATTCTTAAAGGTAATTGTACACTTGACTTCCTCGCCGGCGAAAACGGTTTGATCGTGCCAACGTATGAAGACGCGGATGTTGCTCGGTGCTTCGGGGGCCATTGCGATAAAGGAGGCCGCTCAGCGGCGAGCGCGTTGATTGAGGCGGCTACGAGGTGGCAGATGGAGCATTTCTGCGCGAGGGCATGATCGAGTTCGAGGCGTTGGCGACTAACGACGTGAACAAGACGATGCTGTTGCAAAGTCGAGGAGCTACTTGTCAAGGGAGGAGTCGAGATGCAACGTCATGGTAGGTAGTCGGCGAAGGGGACGGAGGAGGTTCACGCTGGCGTCTTGGCAAGGAGCTGTATTGACCAATAGCCACTCACTGCAGGTACAAGCACTGAGCCTCGACCGCCAGAGCTCCACTCTCCAACCACCAACACTAACATTAAACAAAGGTAAAGACGAATGCGTTTTAGCTTCAAAGACCATTATCAAACAAAATTCCGATTTAAAGACTAGCGATATGCCTTCATCAACTATCTGAGGTTGATGAAAATCGTTGCTCCTTTAGCTCCTGTGCTCCAAAATTTGCCAGCTTCCCATTCGTGGGTATCTCAGTTTCTCCTGTTGATATCGAGCTCGAGACCCAAACAACACCAATCCTTGCGCCGTGACTTTAAAGAAGCCTTCCATTAACAAGGTTTCATGGCACATTAGTCATCTGTCAAGTCGAAGGCTTCTTTTCCATCATCGACCTTCACAACCTTCCACTCCCTTGCTGTATGAGGAGTCCAATCCGCCTCGCGTTTGACACGAGGTGACTCTTCCTTGATCTTGTTCAAGTCAGCAACGTACTCCAGGGAATACAGCATAATTGGCCGCCTCTTTGGTTGCGAATATTCCTTAGTTTGATTTGATAATGGTGGGTAGACTTACTCGAGTGTCTCGTAGTCTCTCTCTCGCAAGACGCCGAATGTCGCTTTCCGAAAGACGAGAAAGCTCCTCTTCGTCAGGATCAATTGGAGACTGAGGCTCTAGTGACGGAGTACGCGGGATGATCATTTCATGCTGAAGCCCTTCTATGTCGCTGGTCAGCCAAAGTCTATTTTTCCCAGTAGTCGCATTCAACATACCATAGGATCGGTAATGAAAGAAGAACACTCCAACTTTGCGGTTCCATAAAGTCATAACGACTTGCGAAGGGGGTTCACGGTTGGGAATTGTAACCAGACTAGTTCTCATTAGATTCATGGAAAAAGATATCAGTAATGCGATACTTACGACGTTGCATGGCTTATCTCTTTGCCTTTCAGCGCTTTCTCGGCCAGGTCTAGGCCTCCGTCGTGGGGCGTGGTGGATGAACGGAATGGCTCAATTCCGGAAAATCGAGCTGTTTCGAGGACCACTTTGATAGTGCCCAAGCCTTTGGCACGTTGAATGTCGCTTTTGACTTTCTCTTTATCTGTGGTATCATCTGGATACTACTATTAATCCAGTAATCCCCGTCTATGCATATGAACACATACTTTTGGTGATAGCAGAGAAAGTAAATTTCTTGACTACTAGCTCTTGGCTGTGTTCCCCTGCACGAGTTTTGGTATCGGAAATAAGGAGAGTATACGGCTGGGAGCGTAGATATTTGCGCCTCGCACCAACATGACCCATGTATTGACCGTCAATGTAGACAGCAGCCGAGAAGTTGTTGTGACCTTTGGGAAACTTGAACTTGGGGTCCCATATAACTTCAATGGCGAAGTCTGCGCCGGTCTTTGACTCAATATAGCAATGCTTAGTGAGGATAGCAACTCCTTCTGTATCAGTATCAACAGCCAGTACTTGGTCACCTGGAGGATCGTATTCGGTTGCCAACTCTCCTGCGACTCTGACTTGTGCTGAAACGTGTGGAACTTCATCCAACACCGCCATGATGGCGGGATACAAACTAAATGGCGAAACACGGGCGGGGTACTTCCGAGTTTGCGCCCTGGAGTGCGATGATGAAGTGAGGAATAAAAGAAATGGAGATGTGCAGTGCGAGGAAAGAAGTGGCAGCCTGGTTGTTGGAGGATGGGCCAGTTGCGCCTGCCTATGATTAAGCACTGAAGCAGGCTGCTGCCTCAGACCTCTTTCAGCGGCTGCTCGCAGATGAACAAAACAGGTCTCGATAAACGGGACATTACAGCAAACAACAAATGCAAAACACAGTCCCTTGGCTACCTGATAATAAAGGGGACGGAATAACATATTGAAGGAGCAGCTATGTGGCCTGCTGCAGCTTTAGCACTTGGTCGTCAAATCAACTATATAATCAAGAATACCAGGCTAGCAATGATCGAGGTTTTCTTTTTCGTTCATGTTTGTGTTTTCCACTTTTCGCATTTTCGTTCAAGGTCTGGCTTCCGCTTCAGTCAGGATCAACATCCGCCTGGTGTTTCAACACTACCAGTAAGCTTGGGCACAAAGCCATCTCCGTTTGAATACCCACTTGAAGTAAGCCATGCCCGGTGGAATCGCATTATAAGAGTAACAACTTGCAGCGAAAGAAGCCATGTATTATTGAATTCACGAGAGAAGAGGGACACGCTAATGATATCCCTGGAATGTTGATAACAACGAACTTTATAGCTTGAGATGGCAACTGTGGGATTTGACGACAAAGGTTCGGATCATATGACCTGGGTTCTAGATATCTAGGTCTCTTAGAGCATCCGGGAGAAAGGAAAGCCTGTGGTCATAAGTCTGGGGTTGGCCGCATCCAGCTTAGGAGACGAAGGAAGAATCCGGGGCACGCGGGTCCTCGTAAGTCCCGAAAACTGCCAGTAGACTCGCCCCTCCAAGAGAAAGCATCAGTCCATTGGTGTTAAAGAAGCAAACGACCACTCCGCAAACGCTAGGTCAGTCGACAGAACGTGGCTGTCAAGGATCCAAGACGCTACATAGTGGTCCGTCCAACTGCGAATCGCCAACCATCTTGACGCCCGTTGCAGCGCAAGTCTGGGTTCAGATCTGCCTGCAGATATCTAACCTGGCACGTCTAATCTCACGCCCAAGAACGAAGCCGTACCTGACCTAGTTGGTCCCTAAGTTGGGGATGAGGAGAAGGAATGCGGCCCCGGATGTGGGGAAGCCGTACGTCTGTACGGAGAAGAGGGAGATCTGGCGGGGTAGAATCATGGAGTCGCGGACCCGTAGATGTCAGATGTCGCAGTGTGAGAGCAGACGAGTTTCGAGGTTTCCGTGGGATTGGATCTGGAGGGGGTCTTCATTCTCCAATCTCAACAAATGCGGCTCTCACAACTTTGTGGGGAGCATGATCTGGCCCTCTCCATACTGACTGCCGTTGAGCCAGTTTTGCGGAGGCGACGAGCAAGGTTGATGCGTACGTTGCGGCTCTCGAATAAGGGTAGTCCATGATCGGGAGTTGGAGATGGCCCAGCCAGTTGGTGTTTACGATGGATCTTTAGGGGTACAGCCCCATCGAGCGAGGACAAAGAACTTTAGAACTTTGGAGTTGTTGGCTTGCGACGAGTAAGAAAGAACATTCTGATATTGAATGCTTGGCACCTCGGGACACTTGGAAACTTGGGGCTTGAGTTTGGTGAAGCTTGAGCTTGTCAGCTTGTGGAGTCGGGAGCCCAGGGTCGGGACATGGTGGTGTGTGGGGCCGTCCCCCTTTCGCCGGCGCGATGGAGACGGAGACGCAGCGGAGCCGCAATCATTCCCAGCAAGTCTGCGGGTCCGCGAGCTTTTTAACGTTTCGTCGGTCCTAGGGAACGTCACGGGGCATCAGTAACAACAGCAACAGGTTGGAGAGGCTAGGCAGAATTAGGCGTACGCACACGGGGCTAGGATGAGCGGCGAGCGGCTCCCCCAGGAATTGGAGAGCCAGTAAAGGCCTGGTTAAAGCGATCAAGATGGTCGACGGTCATCTTTTTTCTCTTAGGGTCCAGTGCGGGGTCATTTTCATGCTCGCTCCCCTTTACGCCGAGCACTTTTGGGACTTTCATCTCTCGGTCTCTCAGCAACCCGAGAAACCGCATATCATTTAAATTTTTACAATGACGGTCCTCATCCACCGCCGCCAGTGGAGGTAAGGCATTATCACGGTGGGGGTACGAAATGGGAACGAAAACCACCTTTTTCAGGCGAGGAACCCCTCCGTTTGACACTGTAGATATAAGGATCTAAGCACAGTCCACCAATTTTTTAGTGTAGACACAGCAAACAAGATAGACGTCGAGATCTGCGACGTCAAGGTGGGGTGCGACCCTTGCAGTATGCTACAGGGTATCATGTGCAAAATACAGCTCAGATGAGCCGGTATATCGAGACGGGTAGGAGAATACAAAGAGCCCATTCACAGGCCGTTCTCTAGGTTAGCTTCGGCTGTGGCTTGTCTGGGGGTGTGCCAGACGCGGTTCCGTAGTCTACCCTCCATACAATATGTGATGGAGGGCTGTCATAGAATCCTCATCGTCTCTTGATAATGGGCAAAAGGTCGGCTGACATGCCCCAGATTCACAGGGGCCTTACATATATCACGGTGCTTGGCTATGCGGGCTGGGGGAATTCAGCTTCCAAGTTGAGGATTACCTTGTCCAAACCAGGACTATCTCGGATATGTATAACTAAACAAGAGACTTAACGAGGATCCGTGACTATGGCTTCCATATTTGGTCAATAATGAACAGCCCCAGCCTATCTTACTACTTTATTACTAAATATTACTGCATGTTTCATTCTTTTTATCATGATTGATGAAACTGGTCAGGTTTTAGGGACTAAGCTGCCAATTAAGTTTGATGTGAGGTGTTGTTGCGTTGCGGCGCATTATGTGTTAGACATCTATGTATGAGCTATCGGCTCCGAGCTCTATACATACTCATGATTTGTCACTACCGCGTGCAACCAATTCAAGACGTGACAAACATAAAAAATCTCGGTGCAATTGGTTTCGCAGTTCTTGTCAGTGTTATGCTGACCAGTTCCACTAGATACCAAGCTGACACATGAACCACTTATAACATACTATTTGCGTTTGATACGCCCAAAAATGATACAAGCACCGTTTCACAACAACAGTCTTGAACGGCTTTACTTCGTAGAAATTTCCAGCTGCTAGCCAGCACATTGAAGCTTGTCCCGTTCTGCACAGGTGCCCTCTAAGCTCAGCAACTTATATCCCCTCCAGCTGTGCCGCCGTCATTGGCCACTGACGGATCGGCTGTGGGGAAGCTTGCCCGTGGAGGTCCGTGGTGGCGGCCTTGCTCTGCCGGCTGTTGTGATTTGCAGACATTTTCAGATCCCCATCCACTTTGGCGGGGAAGAGAGAGAGCCGTAGAAGCAAAGGGTAACTAAGCCAAGACAGAATCAGTAGCTAGATCCGTTAATTGCACAGATGCAGTAACCATCAGTGGTATCAATGGACAATCAATGGCTATCAATGGCTGCGTTACGTAGCAGTTGATGTCTGGAGACTGGCAGTCTATGGTATGCTCGTCGTGACAACATCCCTGCTCTGCCCCGCGCCTCAGTTCAAGACTCTTGATTCCCGGGGTTGAGGTGGAGGTCCCGGCTTAGAGGAGAGATTTGCCCTTTGGACCGCTCCCAAGGGCGTTGAGTTGAGCTGAATGTCCTCGATTCTCGTGAGACTAGACTATTGCTGCAGTTGAGGCTCACAGGACAAGTTACGTTATATTTCAACTACTAACCATGCTAGCCATGCGCTCGAGGTCCTCCGAGGTCTCTGCTCCCCTGCTGTCGCATCCGCCAGCAGCCCACCACCGCCACTACTGTACTCCGCAAAGGTCCTCGGCGCTCATATCCCAGTACGTACCGTACCGTAACCAGTAACCCAAAGCACAGATCCATGCTGGGAGGCGAGGCTATTGCGGGGAAAGGTTGGCGTCACTCAAACTTCACCCCCTCCGCCGAGGTATGTACAGAGCACGCATCACACCCCCCATCCCCCATTCACCAGTCCCCTACTTTGATCCTCCTACCGAAAACCCCGCGTCAAGCTCAAGAATAAATACTCCCTTTCCCGTCGTCGATATTTCCTTTCCCTCTTCCAGACTATCCTCTCTCCCCCCTCTCTTCTCTTCTATATAAACTTCCATACTTGAGATACCCAATACCCTTATTCTCTACCTCACCTCATATATTATACACAATGGCTCCCCTCACCGTTGAGCTGTCTACTCCTATCACTGGTGCCTACCAGCAGCCTATTGGCCTGTAAGCTACTCTGCAGTACCAAGCTCTCGGTTCCTCAGCTAACACATTATCCAGCTTCATCGACGGCAAGTGGGTTGAGGGTGTCGACAAGCAGAAGTTCGAGGTCATCAACCCCTCCACCGAGGAGGTCATCACCTCTGTCTGCGAGGGTACCGAGAAGGATATCGACCTGGCTGTTTCCGCCGCCCGCAAGGCCTTCGAGGGCGAGTGGAAGAAGGTCACTCCCCAGCAGCGAGGCAACCTCCTCCTGAAGCTTGCCGACCTCGCTGAGAAGAACCTTGAGCTCCTCGCTGCTGTTGAGTCTCTCGATAACGGAAAGTCCATCACCAACGCTCGTGGCGATGTCGGTGCCGCTGTTGGCACACTCCGATACTATGGTGGTTGGGCCGACAAGATTGAGGGCAAGACCATCGACATTTCCCCTGAGATGTTCCACTACACCCGACCTGAGCCCGTAAGTCTTGAATCAATTCATCTTGATAAATTCCTGGCGCTAAAACATTTGCTATAGATCGGTGTCTGTGGACAGATCATCCCCTGGAACTTCCCTCTTCTCATGCTGTCATGGAAGATTGGCCCTGCTCTGGCCACCGGTAACACCGTCGTCATGAAGACCGCTGAGCAGACTCCCCTCTCTGCTCTTGTCTTCACTCAGTTCATTGAGCAGGCTGGCTTCCCTCCAGGTGTCTTCAACCTCGTCTCCGGCTTTGGTAAGACTGCCGGTGCCGCCCTCTCCTCTCATATGGACGTCGACAAGATTGCTTTCACTGGTTCTACCGTCATTGGCCGAACCATCATGAAGGCTGCTGCTTCTTCCAACCTTAAGAAGGTCACTCTCGAGCTTGGTGGCAAGTCTCCCAACATCGTCTTCGAGGATGCCGACATTGAGGAGGCCATCAACTGGGTGAACTTCGGTATCTACTACAACCACGGCCAGTGCTGCTGTGCTGGTACCCGTATCTTTGTCCAGGAGTCTATCTACGATAAGTTCCTCGCAGCTTTCAAGAAGCGAGCTGCCGAGAACAAGGTTGGCGACCCCTTCAACGAGGAGACCTTCCAGGGTCCTCAAGTTTCTCAGCTCCAGTACGACCGTATCATGGGCTACATTAAGGCTGGCAAGGACGAGGGTGCTACCATCGAGACCGGTGGTGAGCGCCACGGTGACAAGGGTTACTTCATCCAGCCTACCATCTTCTCCAACGTTCGACCAGACATGAAGATCATGCAGGAGGAGATCTTCGGCCCCGTCTGCGCCATCTCCAAGTTCAAGGACGAGAAGGAGGTCATCGATCTCGCCCACGACACCTCTTACGGTCTTGCCGCCGCCGTCCACACCAAGAACCTCAACACAGCCATCCGTGTGTCGAACGCACTCAAGGCCGGCACTGTTTGGGTCAACTGCTACAACCTCCTCTCGCATCAGCTTCCTTTCGGAGGCTTCAAGGAGAGTGGAATCGGTCGGGAGCTTGGCGAGGCAGCTTTGGCGAACTATACACAGAACAAGTCTGTTGCAGTTAAGCTGTACTAAGCGAAAACAAAGTGAACTGGGCACATTTGGGGGATATCTGAGCGGCGTTGCAACTGCATGATCAATTTGTATATGATTCCATATTTACTTTTACGTATTTGACGAAGAAATGTCAAAAAACCTATAAAATTACTCCCATTCTCATGATCTGTGAACTTGGTGTTGCGGGGGATTGCCTAATTGGGCAATGCCACGAGGCTGAGATAACCTTAACTGCTGATAATCCGAACATGGAAAGTGTACCTGCCACGTCAGTTAATACCAAGATTAATTGAGCGTATTCGAGGAAGAATATTTCAAATGCGGATAAATATGGCTGAAGAGTTGTCGATGGTGTGTGACTATAGCTCATCGGCTTCCAATGTCCCGATCCGCTAGCTCGGTGTAACTGACCCCGAGATCAGACGTCAGTCCAGACCCTGTTGCGCCTGGGGCGTGAAATAGAAAAAGATTTGTTGATTCCACAACTGTTTATGTATGAAATGTGTCGGCTTTGCGGAGGATTAACCTACGAGCTCCAGCGACTAGACGAGACCAAAGGAATAAGTCGGATCAGTTCGGTAGCGAGTTGAGGGATAATCGAGATGCCTACGTACTATGGCAGAACGCTTGAGCAAGTGGAAAGGGAAAAGCAAAGAAAGCAGACCCGAGATCATCTTATGTTGCCAACGGAAGCAACGGTGTCTGAATCAGTTGATATGATTATTAGTAAAGATGGTCAGCGTGGTCTTGGTTGATCTATATATCAGTCCGAGTAGCTCGGTGCATCAGATCGGTCAAGTTCATCCAGTCAATCCGTCCTGTTCAGAGGACCTGACGCTCAAACCGCACATCTTCTAACTATATATCACAAAATAGATTCAAGAGGACACAAGTAGGTGAGGCATTATAGGTTATCCTCCACGTAAGAGTAGTCCCGAAGGTGATCATTTGGTCTCTTGGCTATCTGTCGAATTATCTACCTATGTACAACAATTGCGTACTTAACAGTTTAAAACTGAGGACTTCATTAACATATGTGCTTCCTCGCACACTCCTGTCGACCAGGTGAGGAATGGGTCGCAGGAACCCATCCCGTTCTCCAGTGTGCTCAGACAATGGAAGCCATGGTTTCTCGAGCTCGTGAGAATGGTGACATTGGCAAGGTGGTAGCTCTGGAGAGAGCGTCTAAGCTCACATTCGACTACTACAAACGAGTATATCCCGATGGCAAAGACACTGTCAACGACGAAGTTCTTGATAAGTTTCCCGATAGGGTTGGCAAGCAGATTCTTGAACAGCTTTTTGAACAAGTTCGGAAGAACCGTGCCAAGCTCATCAGGGACATCAAGATTGGTGTGGAAGAAGAAAGAGAGCCCGCAGTCAGCGATAGGCATTGGGTTTATGATTTCGTAACCTCGACGACAAGGTTGTCGACTCGTTTAGAGACGTGGCCTTTATGATTCGAATATACCCTCCAATCAATTATATTGCACGCGAGATGTTCAAAAGTATCGCTCAACAGGAATAGGGTGAACACTTGATTCGCGAGATGGAAGTGGAGGACTCCGTTCGCGACATCCACAACATGTTGTTGGTGCTTGGCGAAGATTAGTAGAGTACCTAATTGAAACAGGCTCAAAGACGGCTGGGTGAATTTGATATGATCGGGAGAACGGAACTCTTGTATCGATGACTCGGGGAAAGCTCTTAGGTGAGCAAGAGTTTATACCAGAAGCAGAAAGACGGGAGTGATGGCATTAGGATTAGGATTTGAGAATATACCTCAGGTAGCCTCAGACAGTGATTTATTTGTCATCTAAATGTATCTTCGGCCATGATGATTTGCTTAATATTGTCTTGAAGTGGTTGTGTTAGATGCTCTGACTGAATAGAAAGAGACGTCAAAAGTGACATTCACCATCTGCATCTTGAAACATGTAAATGGGAATTTACTGATATACCTGTCAACAGTTTAATAAGATTATTTTATGCTTCTAACTTAACCTAATGATTATATTCATACGTGTTTAGGTAAATGAGGTAGATATTATTATTGGCGATGTTCCGTGGTTTCTATTGTCGTCAAGTGCATTAGTCATCACATATGTATCTATTTACTTTCAAGGGCCACCCAATCATCTTCTCAATGCGGCATCTTGAATGTTGTAGTATTTCTTCGACGATTCATCACCCAAACAACTACAAAGTTGACAGACACACTTCAGACATCATGTCAGTTACGCTACATACGTCGCATGGCGACATCAAAGTCGAAATCTACTGCGAAAGCGTCCCCAAAACTGCAGAGGTTCGAAAACGCAACCCTCCGATCTCGTTTCATGCCTTTGACTAACTTCTACTAGAACTTCCTCGCCCTCTGCGCCTCAGGCTACTACGACCAATCTCCCTTTCATCGTCTAATCCCCAAGTTCATGGCGCAAACCGGCGCGCCCGCTACACCCAATCCTCCCGAGAACCCCAAAGGCGGACGCAGCATCTGGGGAGGCGCGTTTGAAGACGAGATCCGACCAGCGTTGCGACACGGTGCTCGAGGCGTACTATCGATGGCCAACAAAGGTCCAGGAACAAACGGATCACAGTTCTTCATCACGTTCGACAAGGCGCCGCATCTGGATGGGCTAAATACCGTGTTTGGTCGCGTTATTGGAGACGAGGGTTTGGCAACATTGGCCAAGATGGAAGCTGTCGAGGTTGATCGCAAGAACAGGCCAAAGGAGCCTGTTCGCATCGAAAATGTGACAGTACACGCCAATCCGATCGCCGGCTGAGACTCACCGAGGATAGTCCTTGGTACTCTCACGACATGACTTAATTTGGAATACCTCAATACCAATCACCACTTCGCCCTTGTTTTTCTGCTACACGAGCGAGCAGTGCACTCAATCTACGATTAAGAACAAACGAAACATCACTCAGCACCATGGTACAGACTTCATATGAGGACCTCATACGACTTGATTCAAAGGAGTGGAATTCACTTCTCAATTTATCTGCCTTACTCGGCCCTGTCCTAATCAAACTTCAAATACCCGACTGCAAATCAAACTCCAAAATTCCAGTCCAAGTTGTTAGCTCTCAAATTCACAACCAATCTAATAGCCTTTCCAGACCAGCGTCTCGGCCTTGTCGTCCTGCTTGAGGTTGTAGAGAAAGTCATCTCCCTGATAGGCGACATAGATCATGTCCTGCCACCCACGTTCCTCGATGCTGTTGATGAGCTTCAGAAGCTCATTCTTGGAGCAGGCGTCGAGGTTGCGGACGGAAGTGGTGATCATTCGACCATTTCTCTTATTTCGGCTGTGGAGATAGGCTCGCTGGTCGGGATGGTAGGCTGGGAGCCGCTTTTTCGAGCTATTCTTCTCTCCCAGTCCTCTGGAAATGATGTAATGGAGGAATCTCCATCCTTGAAGACTGTCACCGTGAAGAGGTGGAATGCGTGAACAGCCACCGGCCTGTAGAGCGCTCCCTCGCTTGTCTCGTGCTTCCTGGGCAGCCATGGCCCGGAAAGTAGGGGCATAGATGCCTTCATATTCATAATTAGGGGGAGAGGTGTACTCACCGTCGAGAATCAAGCCCGTCTTAACCCGCTCCGCGATTGTCGCATCGTCCAGGCCGGTCTTGCGCTGGAGATAATCCCACTCGTCCTGAGTAAAGCTGGAGGTGCTGAAGCTATTAGACGAGTTGGGCTCAGGTGAGGTATAATCCTCTTTGTACCTGGCATTGAACGACTCGTTGGTGATGGTCCACTTGCCCATGCTAGCACTGGTTTGCTGACGCTTTCCGGCGACAGTGTTGGCACGTCGCTTGGGCTTGAGCTTTTTCTGCCAGAGGGGCAGATTCTCGATGTCAAGATTGAAGATTTGGTACCCTGTGGTGAGTTCATCGCCAAAGGGCATGTATATCTTGAAGCTGCAAGTGGGTACGATCGTGGATGCCAAAGACATGTTGGATGAAGACATGATGGCTAGTGAACCTGTTATGGGTCAGCTGAAGAGGGCTTGGGTTGCTTACTGTCTCTGAATCTTAGTCTATCGCCTAGACCAGCTCGACGATATTGATTGAGTGGACTGTAAAGACCTTGTCAGCAAGTTGAGAGTTGCGGATGGGATAATGATAGAGGAGAAAGTTAGTCCAGCAGTGAAACCTACCAGACTTATATAGGCCACCATGCTGGAGTGAAGTTTTCATATTTTGCGAGACAACAACTTTGTTCAGACAGAATGCGAGGCTGTGAGGGACGTGTTCATGTAGTTGGAGCTGCACATGTATGTAGGTTCCTCTACACAATGCAAATCAAGCCTGTTCTTATGAACGTATCCTTCCTATGCGCTGTGACCTTCTTTCATGTCAGCTGTTTTGAACAATCGGGTTATAGTCTTATCCTGCAATGGCACTTGGGAGACACGATTACAAGACAAGGACACATCCCGAATCTTCCTTGGGTGCATCCGTTCAGGTCTCGATGGACAATGAACAAAGAGCAGCTGATATTACCACCGTTGACTTGAGTGTTGGTCTGTAGCCTCGAAGGCTTTATTGGAATCAAGAGAATTTGGTGATTTGAATGTTTCTAAGTGGTAAATCTTCGCTTCCTTCGGCCTTTATCCATTCAATGAGAATGGACTTGAACAAACCCTGTAGGTCTTGATCCTCCTTTGTCCTCCTGGTCCACCGCGTTTTCTCCGGCTCTTGTCGTCCACGATGCCGATATTCGTCCCATGAGCACACATGTTAGACGGAGGGAGAAGAAGCTTGATAGCTCAAAGACATTACAGAGACGAGTCTATCAAGCAAGGTTGGGTATTCCAATTGGCCTCTCTTGAACAGGTTTGCCAAAGGAGATATGTCAATCTAGATCTATAAATCAACAACCTCAAGCATTTCGTATAAGCAAGGTGGCCAGTGACTTGGAGGACGCCCTTTTTATCAGATGTATCACTTTGTCTGTGTCTTAATAGGAACAACTTGCCTTGGTTTGACTCAACTATGTTCTTCGTCTCATTTATACAGTGTAGTACTTACGAGTTCATGTCAATACCGAAATAACACACTCTATATCTTCAAGCAACATTCAAAAAAGAAGCATTTTGTCTATCTAATAGATTATTAAATTCTCAGTTCTAAACCGTAGTGTGATAAGTTGGTAGTAACACAGTCATATCTGAAGAAGTAGTTGATTAAAATGGAATTATCAATCATACTGATTCGCATGCATCACATCATAAGCTCTGCCGACGCAACTGAACCCTATCCCTCCTCTATTCAACAGTACATCTTTTATACTCCCAGACTCCGCGGGATCTATGCCTCTCTTCTCACCCTCCTAAAAAATAGCAATGACTGGCTTGCGCTATCAACATGCCGGCTTCAGGCCTAAGCCAACCTAACTGTTTATGTTGTGCTTTAAACATCTCCTCACCATTGGCAATGTTGAGGAACCACAGCAGATTCGCCAACTTCCACAAACGGAAGTATTCATCTAGTGAATGGAGAGGCGTGTAATATGCAATAAATACTCGTGAAAGCCAAGACGGCCTACGGTAGCTCCGGCGGGACTTTTAATTCCTGCCTTGGAAATCTCCTGGAAATAGACTCAGGGCTCAAACCACTAGCCTACGCGCTGCCGTTTATTTCCTCGATCTAGAGCGCCATCCGACCGCAAATCTTCGCGGGGAATTTCTTCTGTGCCGGCGGGACTTGGAGTATTGGTAATACTTGCATGAGGGATCTGTCCTGGGTGTAGCGACGACTGGTTCTGATGATTCGGATCCGTGTCAAGAGTAAAGTTGAAATCATTGCCATCTGCACCACCAAACAACGCGTTATGGTCAAAGTACTGATCGAAATCTGCCGGTTGAGGATCAAAGTATGCGTCGCCCTCACCCAAGCCAGGAATATGTCCTGAAGGGCTCAATGGTCCAAGCAGGTTACCCAATTCGCTGATCTTGGCATCCTGTTCGCTCTGTAGACGCTGAAGTTGGTCAAGATCGATCTGATTTGTGTTGATCTCATTCAAAGAGGGCGGTGCCATAGGAGGCCCCATGATAGGGGAAAGCGAAGGAGGAGGATTGGATTCGATGGGTGGAGGTGAGACAGAAGCAGTGGCGGGCATGGTAGGCATAGACATGTGAGGATCTGACGTAGGTACCTGGGGAGGAGGAGCTGAAGTTGCAGGGGTAGGGATAGGGGTAGGGGCTGGAGTTGACCTGGCAGATGAGGCAGATGAAGACTGGCCAGCCATGAGATTGACCAACTTGTTCCGCTGAGCATTGCTCAAAGCATTGGGGGCGTTGGCGACAATTTCAGCCGCCTCTGGCAGATCCAAGCCTTGGGTGTTGGTAGCGTTGTGGTCATTGATAATCTTCATCATTCGCTCATGGGGATTCGTCTCGAGCTCATGGCGGAGATTTGGAGAAGACGTATCTGTCGGGGAACCATCAATAAGTTCCGTAACATGACCCATCTCGGGATTGTGATGGCCAACGGGTTGGTACGTCGAGCTGCCGGGTGTAGTCCTGCTAGGCGTAGATGATGATCTGACTGATTGGGCACGGTTGTTCTGGTTCTGGTTCGGGATGGGCGGTAGCAGCCCACGAGCCTTTTTATGAGGTGTGCCGTACGATGTCGAGTCCATCTGCTGGATAAAATCTCCCAGGTCGACGACACTTCCGTGCTGTCCAGGCTGCTGATTCTGGTTGGTGATCATACTAGAGATGATATCGCTCACATTTTGTGAGTTACCCTGATCCTCCAATGTTTTCCTGAACACATTGGCGAGGAAATTAAGAATAGCATTAATGGAATTTTGGTGACGATCGTGCTGGTTCTGAAACATGAGTGCTTGGTTGTACAGGTCGGTATTGTTTCTCTGTAGTCGATTGATGGCACCGAGAATAAGCTTTTGCTGCTCCCTGACTTTGCCCAACTCCTCTCGTATGAGTGCCATCTCCTTCTTTGGCATGGGCTGTGATTCGCCAGCCGGTAGGGATCGAGGAGGCTGGGCAGTTGAAGCCCCAAGTCCTGTGTTGAGCACTTCCTCATTCACAGCCTCTTCCTCGCTGTCATTATCGCCCTCAGTCCCTTTAGCACCCTTCTTTGCTTTGCTGCCACTTTTAGGTTTGTTGATAAGCCACAACAGATTCGGGTGGCCGCGCCGGAAATAAGGGTTGGAGTATTCGCTTGGGCTTTTGTTCTTGCGCTCACTTGCTCGCATGGAGTTGTCGGACAATCCCACCCGTTTGTGGAAGCCATACATATTGAGCTGTCGGACAAACGAGGCGTAATTGTTGTGCTTGAAAAGTTCAGGGATCAATGTCTTGGCAAATTCGTCTTCATCCAGCACTATGAACGAATCACCCTTTTCCGACCATCGAATCAAATCTTCATTTTTGCGCTCTTCCAGGAAGCTTTTCATAGTCAGTTTGCATGCTCACAATATGCTGCTTTAAGGAAGCTTACCTGCTCAGCTTCTGCACAAACGGTGGGATCTGCTTGCGCTTTGCTTGTGCCTCTCGTTTAGCCTTCTGTGCCATCTCCTCCAATAGTTCAACGTTGTCCTGCTCGTTCATATTTTCAGAAGAGTTCTGCGGGAGCAGAGCATTTTCGTCGCTGACGAAATTTCCCCAACCATCCACAGATCCGTCAAAGTTGGTCCGCGGATTGGTAGGAACAAGCGCACGATTCATTTGTCGTCGAGCAAGCGAGTTCGATGGAGTCGACACAGGCTGCGAATATTGCGGCTGTGTCGGAACCAGGCCAAACGAATTGCTATTATGCGCGTTTCCATCCATGATTCCGCCCAGGTCGTTCATAAAGCCCGAGGCATCGCCCACACCATTCCAGCGCAACATCTGATCCCCTGCCGCATTCCCCGAATTGTATTGCTGCTGCATTTGCTGCGGTATGGGCATCATGGGCGATGCTCCCGGTGCTGCTCGTTTTCTGGGATTGGGTGCAGACATGAAAATGGGCCTGGCAGAGTTTGCGCTTCCTAGGAAGCGGTCCGTGTGGATTGGCGTGTTATCGATGCCTAATCTTGTTGGGTGAGATCTCGAGGCTGCAGCAGTCGGTTTCCTTAGGAACAGTATGACTGGTCGCCTAACTTGTAATTGATGGTTTGTGTAATGCGTGTCTCAACAGGCCAGTAGTTCAAGGAGTAAATGTAATTTTTATTAAAACTGTTGTAGTTGTGAGCGCGCACCGTCATTCGTCGTCAGCGGTCAACTATCGATTTCTCGTCCGGTCGCGTCGAATGTGTGAAGAAAGGAGTGTTATGCGCGTTTGATGCCGATAGCGAAAAATCGCGTGAGCGCGACGAGGATCGAAGTGAATAGAGAGTTGCGCTGTTTGAGTAATCGCTGGTCAAGAAAGGCGCAGCCTTAGAGAGCCGATCGCGGAGGAGGAACAATAGCGGGGAACAATGAAAAGCGAAGGCAGCCACGCTTTGGCTCTTCTTCGTGTACGGAGCCTGCGTGGTGATACCTCACAGTGAGGTGAATCGTGGAAGCGCGTCTAGCCGATGTATGTAGATAGGTGGAAAGGAAAAGGCTGGGCGGGGAGGAAGCGGTTTGTGGGCCTTGGTCTATATAGATCAAGGACGGATCGAGTCTGTAAGCGACATGCCTATTATGAAGCACGGAATAAGGCGATACAGGGGCCAAAAGCTTAAAGCAACAAATGCCGACGTTGCATTCAAGTTGCTGATGTTGGTGATGGATTGATGTTGGAGTTGAACGATTGCGCTGCGATTATGGGTCTTCCGGAGCAAATGCAGCGGACGGATTTTTGAGTGTCCAGGATGAAGAGCCAATGAGAGGCAATGGATTGGTGCCGGCACGTGATGATAAGACAACTAGATCTCGATCTGTTTCAACGTCGTGGCAGCCACGGCTTTTGAGCCTCTTGATGGCTTTTATTGACTTGGCGATATTTTACCTTTTCTCGTGTAAAAAAAAATTGACAATTCTTTTGTCAGACTGTATATACATAAACTCTTATTGCGCCAATTTTTACTTCAACTTTTAACCTACTGAAAATTCATCGTCATTCTGGAAGATGACATCGTCAGTGTGGAGACGGCAGATACATAGACTAATGTCACTTTTCTTCAGCGGACAACCCGACCGTTGGCGTCACTCCGGATGTCAGTCAGTTTGGACTAACGTTAGTCGAAGAGGGGGTTACGTAGCAAGAACCGAGAACCTGGTCTTGACATTGTTTATGCTGGGTATCGTTGACAGACCATTCCCAATAAGGTTATAACGCCTACAATCCTTCAACCTCGGATGATACCAGGGGTTTGAACAACACTCACAAGGTATCTATCTAGGTGCCTAGGTAAGGTAGCTACGGAGTAGACATTCACCTCTACTTCGCGCCTCGCCCTGCGAGTGACGCGGCTTGAGCCATTTTGGCGTTCCTCGCTGCGTCTCGTGCCTGGTCCCATGCTCTCCCTGTATTCCCTTGCCGTGCCTCCCTCGCAGCCCTCTTCTCATCCTTAAGAGTTCGAGCCTTCTCACGCGGGTCGATGACAACAAGCTCCTCCTCTGCCTTCTTGCGGTTGCTTAGGTCCTTACCCAATTTGTCTGCTGCAAAACTCAGAGAGTGGGACATCCAACCTTCATCGTCGCTCTCATCCTTCTCCTGCTTGTCCCATGATGTGCAACTTTGGCAGTTTGCGATAAAGTGCAGATCACACAACTCAGCTTCATCGTCTTGAGCTTGCGCGCCTCCCTCCTCCCCAAGAACTTTTTGAGTTGAAGGCTCGTTCTCCTTCTTTGGAGGTGCCTTTTCCAATCGTGACTGGAATGCCTTGAGCATGCGAAGCGTCTTTGCGTCTTCGCTTGCTGAAGTGTTAGCAGCGCCTGGCCTTCGTTTCCGCCCCCTGGTTGACGTTTCGGGGATCATAGATTCCAGCGCAGACTTCTTTTTCTCCTGAACAGGTTCCTCCGTGTGAATCGTCCGCCGCATTGACGCTTTCAGCGCTGCCATTTCCTCGTTAGCTCGCTCTAGAGCCGTTTTCTTGGGAGCTTCCGGTTCAGGTGATTTGTAATCCATTTCCATCTTCATAGGCGGGCTAGGTTTTCGTTGAATTTCCTTGGGTGGCTCATGAGAGGTGGCTTTGGAGGAAAGACTTGGCTCATCTTTGACTTCTTCCACGACTGGCAATCTCCTGTCTGGTGCAGCTTCTTTCTTGGCCTTTCTCTTTACCGGTTTCTTGGGTTCGTGATCTTCCTCCTGATCCTCCATGACGATTCTTGTATCGAACTTCTTCTTTTTGAGTACTGGCAAATCGTCGTCGCCCTCATCATCGCCAAAACTGAGAAGCTGTTTTCCACCCTTGCGCTTTTTCTTCTTGTCCTTAGTCGTGGTCGTTTTGGATGGCGCCTGAACAGCGACTCTAGATCGCTTCTTCATATCATCAAAAGGGTTAACTAAGATCTCTACCCGCTCAATCTTGACTGGATAGACTGGACGCTCTGTCGCCTCGTCCACTTCTCCCTCGCCAATTTTCGCCAAATTGTAGATGGTGTCGCCAGCAATTCGCCCGAACAGGGTATTCTTCCCATTCAGCTCCTCGGCCTTGTCAAGAGTAAAGAAGAATTGGCTGCCATTCGTATCGGGGCGCGACTCGTTTGCTGAGCCTAACAGACCTCGGCGGTTGAATTTGAGACGAGAATGAAATTCATCCCTAAAGTTGATTCCTGTTGGTCCTGCATTCTTTCCCTGGCGCTGGTCCATTGGCCATGGGTCCAAGTCGCCGCTGAATGCGCCTCCATCGTATATCGATTCCCCGCCATTGCCGGTGCCTGTGGGATCTCCACCTTGTAAAATAAATCCAGGGACCAATCGATGGAATATTGTGTTATCGTAGTAGCCATCGAGGGCTAGTTGTAAGAAGTTGCGACATGTTAGAGGCGTTTGTTTGGCGAATAGCTCGACGGAGAGCTCGCCTCGAGTAGTGTGAATAATGACTGATGCAGTGGGCTGCGGTTCAAGATTGTAGATCGCCGACATTGCGGCTCCTTTGGGTCGTGATGATCGGGAATTGAGTGTTTGTTGTGAAATTCCAAGACGCGCGTTGAAAGAATGTCGAGGTTGGAATAAGAACGGAGAAGCTCTCTGCTTGGCTTGCATAACTGACCCACATCTGGACTAGTGTTATCGATAAGAGCCTCCAGCACTTGACGGTGACATATCTGGTAGGTACCTATCTTTCGAGATGGCATCCAGCGGGCCTTTGATCGAAGTAGAGGTCGCGAATCTCACTGGGCCAAGTCCATCTATGGCGCCCAGATCGTCAGCAGCCCAGCAGCCCAGCAGCCCAGTTGCCCAAGATGCTTGGTCCATGCGGCGTCCCTTGGAGAAATCTCTCGCCGTCGGTCTACGGTTCCACGGCAGTCCCGAGCTGTCTGCCGTGGCGTTCTTGCACAAATCGCTCAGGTTCCGCAGCTTCGGAACCAAGGGCAGGCCTGCAACTGAGTTCTGCAACTTGTGAAGTATACCATAGGGCGAGAAGTGATCAACTCGCTTAGCATTAAAGGTGAAGTAGGTGATCTTAGAAGGAGCACCTTGAACCTCATGGCAGAATTGACGAGGAGCGGTAAGCGGATTCGCATCGCATGCTCTTGGACATCGACATCGACATCGACATCTACCAGATCTAGGGCCTCTTCTCCCTCCTCCCCTTTTACCACAAATCGCCTCAGGCTCGGATCCTTCCAGCTATGGAATGTCCCGTCCCTGGCTCTATAAAGTCGAGCGATGTGGTGTCTCCTCCTATTGATGCGTACCTACCTAGGTAGTGAATAGAAAGTTTCCTAGGTGGGTGAAACAGCTGGCGGCAACTGTCAAGTTTGACAATCTGATGTGTTGCACAATGCCTGAGTGTCTACCTACCTAGGCAGCCACCTGGTCATTGTTAGACATGTTTTGTTTTTTGATTTCATGTTTCTTTCCTCATACGGGCAAACCAAACAAGATCACTTCAGCATTATAAATAGTCCACTCTCTGTCCACTTCTGTCTCCTATTGCCCTCTTCCTACCTGCTTAACTATTAAGCATCTCTCTTAATATTAGTATATAATGTTAGAAAGACTTCTGATGTGAGTCGAGACGGGCACATTGGCTGTTTCCAATCTGACCCGGTCTTCGTAAGTTGACTTCCCTCGAGTATTCTCATTCCCTCACTCACTTCTCAGAAAAGCGACTATTCAGGCACGCTGTCTCGCATCAACAAAGCTGGCGATGGTGTCGCGTTGTTCTAGTACCCGCTTCTTGCGCCAGGCTCAAAGGACAAGTATGGCAACATTATCCGTGACATCAAGTGCTGGGAGGGAATAATCATGCCCAAGAACACCGACGGCTGCCCTCCCGAATGTGATCATGTTGTCGAGATCTCACGTCCTATCGAGACTGCCATCAACTCTGATGCTGCCAAACTCGGCTTTGAATCGTTTGTCTCATTTGCTGAAGGTGAAGACAAGGGGGAAACTGTCTACCTGAATGTCGTTTCAAGCCTTACAAACAGCTGCATGCTGCGACTAAGGCCGTGGCCCTTGACTAGGCAGGCGGAATGCATGGGCCGTCACCATCATGGTGATGGTGATGGTGATGGTGATGACCTTCGCCCAACGGCAATGGCAGGAGATAAGAAGCAGCTGCCTCTGACCGTCGTGGTCTTTCTCTCATATAGGACCTAAGAGAACTAAGCTAAGATAAGGTATCCCAAACTTTACCATATATCTCTTGTTAATCTTCTAATGTAATTATATATATGTTGCCTAAGTTACTATAAGTTAGGCCATCATCCGCAGAAGCAGAGAATAGGTTTCGACGTTTCTGGCAGTGTGCTTTTCGCGACTGGTGCTGCATGGTATAGCAAGTCCTACATGCCTGAATCGGCCATCCTCTCCATTCATGGCTAATATCAAGCCTGCTGAAGTTGTGGTGCTCTACCTTGTTGACAGCAACTCTGCTGCCGAAGAGTTTGCTACACGTCTTTTTAGTTCAGAGGGAGTGGCATTGGGTAGCACGTCTAGTGTGATAAGGCTTTATACTCTCAAAGAAACCCATGAGAGCAACTCGGGTCAATTCTACGCTTAGATTTCTAGTCATAATGTTTAAACTGGATACTGATAGTAATCTGTTATTACATCACCTTAGTAATTCTAATCTCTTAAAACAGCCTTCTTTGAAAGATTCAGCTTATATAACCTAGGTGGTTAAGGAACTGACAGTGACAAACTGGCGGCAGCTGTCAAGAATTTAGACAGTGAATCATCCACCCTTAACCGGAACTTATATACTATGCTATGCACAGTAGAGGTCAGTCTCTCGTCAAACTTCCCCCCTCGCACAACCACTCTCCTGTCCATCCAGTGGGTGTTCTCCATCGTTATTATCCGCTGCTTTGAACTAACCATTTATTTAGACATGGCACCGCGCAGGACCTACCGAAAGGCTTGCGCGCTATACTTCCCTGAAGACCAGATGGTCATTAGTGGCAAACCCCTCGGCTTTGACGAAGCCCTTCAAACGCAGTTGTACTGTCGAGCCTATATATATCTCGCTTTTCGTTTTCTCAGCAGCGACGATTCATCTTCCATGTCCTCGAGGACGCCATCACAATCCAAAACAAGGAACGATTCACTGCCCGCTTCATGACTATAGTCGCCAAGCGACGTGTCGCGAGTGTTAACAAAGTCTTCAACTTTGAGCATCAGCCAACGAATTTCGACAATGCTCAGCCCTTCACCCCCTGATTGCAAGCATATAGACGTAATTCTAGGGTTATATCCTGATATTTTAGATAAGTTGTGCACTGTATTTAGACCCTGTTACTATATATTAGGTAAAGACTTACCTAGGTTTCTTTATTTTACTCTAAACTAACCCTTGAACTAAGTATACTATTCTAAAAGACCCTTATGAGGCCTGAGGATATCGCTACCATGGACGTTATCTCCCACAACGAGACATGTACCACTGTCTCGTACAGCAAGCGAAGCGTCAAACGCTTGAATCTTGGGCTCTCTGGAGCTGAGTGGCTTTTGAAGATCACTCGCTTCAACAATTGGGACTTGGACGAACTCAATGAGCCATTGCTTTTCCGACTTCGTGAGGAGTTGGAAAAGGATGATACCTATTGATCTACGTGATGTGGTTGCGCGAAAGTATGCCGACGATGCACCCAAGTCTGCCGATGATGTACCCAAGCCTGACGACAATGCGTCCCAGTCTGCTGACGATACTATCAAGGTATCTGTGATCCCTATGAATCTAGCGAACTTTACAAGCGAGTTGTCAAGCGACTTGAGGGGTTCTTGGAGTGCATCCTCAAATCTGCGAAACTTGTTTGCACAACCCCTCACGCTTGCCGTTCAAGGGCTTACGAGAAGCTTCATGACACGTCTCAGGCTGTGAATCTTGACGAGGCTGGCGTAAAATGCTTGTCAGACAATTTGAGGGATTCCTGATGTATATTATTAAGGCTGCGAAGCTGGTCTGCATGACTCCTTACACTTGTCACTCAAATGTTCACAAGAAGCTACACGAGGCGGCACAGGCTGTGATCCTTGACGAGGCTGGTTCGATGCACAAGGCTGATGGCATCATGGTGATGAGCGATCGCTTTCGCCCCACGGCTATGGCCGGAGATGAGAAGCAGTTGCCACCAACTATTGTGAACTCTGCCCAAAAGCAGGGGCAAACTTCCTCAATGTGTTTGACCTCCATGGTAAAGTCTCTATCCTCGAACACTTCAGGCGTACCGGTCATACTTTTTTATTCCTTGCTGAGTAGCCTGGGGTAAATTGGTGGATGGAATGGCTTAGGCAAAGAATGAAAGACATAATCATATAGTCTTATACAGTATATACAAATATTAGGAACTAAAGAGAATAAACTTAGGCAAATATTATAAGATGTAACCACCTGGTCTCGTAAAGTATGTACAAGTCTTAGGAATAAAGCTCAGTAACGCGACCAGGAGTTGACTGTATAAGTTAATGCGCATACGGGTTGGACGTTATGGTACCGTCTGTAGAGGGGCGCTGCCTAATGTCTCCTGTAATGATCCACGCAAGAGGAGAAAAGTAAGCAAATACCATCATTGCTGAAAGCTCATGCGTCAGTCCACCTCTGGCTTGAGGTGTCTTCGAACCAATATGGTCGCAGCAGACAACAGTCCCCGAGTAGGTCGCAAGAGACTGTTCATACAAAACCCGGAGCCAGGCCTTGATCTCGACATGCTCGGTATCGTCGAGGTCTTCGTCGCGATCCCTCTTGGCAAGACGTGCATTGAGCTCGGCGAAGGCTCCGGGTTTTTCCTCAAGATACGCGGAGGGACTGTCCCTTGTTGCGACGCTTTGCCCAGTATGTAGAAACTTAAACAAGTCTTATTCATAGATCATAATAAAATTCTCAAAGGAAGAAAGAAAAGGACGCAAATAACTGGGAAGCAGATAATCTACATGGCAGTTGACCGTTGGATGAGCTGCTAATGAACCATACCCACAGATACATATTACAAGACCACCCGGTTACATCGACCTTCCTTTCACCTATCTCCAAGATCATTCTGCCTGTTCCATTCCACTAATTCAACCAGCAGCGCCAGTGATCTGCTGCTCGGGCGCAGTCTAAACTTCTCAGCCATCAGTTCCACAAGCCTGATCGGCAAGGACTACAACGCGGTTGTTGTTGTTGTCAGGGAAGTACTGATGAACGGTAGGCGAAATCACTGTTCAGATGAGCCACTTCTTGAGCTGCGCCTTGGTGAGTATGGTTATGCTTGATCTTCACGACTACCTCCAGGAGTTTGGCTGCTTCGTTCAAAGTTGACACGGCGGCCTGGACTGTAGAGGGGTTATCAAGTTGAAGCCTTTTTGGACCACCGACAATGGCGCAAATGACAGGTCTCCTTGGATGTGTCCAAATGACCTGATTGTCAGGCCTCTCCTTTGAAGCTTGTCGCAACTCGGACCAGGACTTTTCATCAACAGCCTGAATCCGGAGCGCATAGCAGAGAAGCAGCTTGATAGGACAAAGACAGTTCAGAGATAGGTCGATGAACTCGAAGACCTCGATGGATCTGGCCGAATCGAGGTTGCTGCTAGAAAAAGGAACTCATTAGCTGAGGTTGGTAGGTGAACAGAAATCGTGAATAATACTTATTAGACACCTTTGATATGGTCAAGATCAATAGTAGCTCTAACGAGGTTCGTCTCCTTACTGGTGTCTAGGCAGATGGTGATGTTCTCCCATCAAAGGCGTTCAATACCTTCGTACAGATGAGATCGGCGAATATCGCCAGCCCTGGCCCCGGTAATCGACTGCAGCAGGAGGGATAGTGACTTTATGATGAGGACACCCCACGACACTGTTCCGTTCTGAATGCCGTGTTGTAACATGGCCTCGATCATCCTGCCAGCGATGTCACTCGTCACCCAATTCTTCTCGTTGCGAGTCTTTTTGGTGAGTATTCCCCGTTCACAGAGCTCCTCGAGAGTGGATTCTAATAGGACAAAGTCAGCAATGGATTCACTGGTAGGACAATTAACCAGGGTTAGCAGAGCAGGTGGCGATGCCAGCAGTAGAAATTAAGAGTGAAATCCAGGGGAGACCGAGGTTAATGTTCTTAGGAAGTGTTGCAACCAAAATCAGAGTGAATTGTTCAGGGAAGAATGGATAGAGACAAGACCAAGGGCAATGTTAAGTATAGAAACAGGGATTGGGAATATAGAACCGGAGTCAGTGCTCATGCAAGTGATTTATATGAGAGTGATCTGAAGTATCGGAATAGCGAATAGAAAGGGGAAGGGGGCAAGCCGTTCCTACCTAGACTCAGCACCACACTGCCAACACAGATCTAGATGTAATATGATAGCCAGGTGAGAAGTACTGAACGTGGCAGATACAAACGACCAGACAGAAATTATTATACATCAGAAGTCTTTCATTCGCCGTAGTCCGCATCAGTTATCATAAGTAAATGCCAAGTTCACTTGATTGCAGATGTTCAATTACACGAACTGTCACTCCCTCACCATACAGGCGCAGCCACTCGAAACTCCACGATAAGTGCATGGTATTATACTTACCATCCTAGCCTGCATCCTGTTGGGACAAATTGAGACAATTTCGAGTATATAATATGGCACTCACTGATGATCACCAACGAACGTCGTGAAGTTATATATAGAAGACAGCCAGCGAATAGGAGTCTGTAGCGCCCAGGCACAACCTCCAGCCTATATACACAAGCCACAGACGATTAGACTACCCGTGTGGCTCGCATGTGGCGTCGCACGCCCCGGCCCCCCCGAAGACATATCCATATCCACTTCACGACTGCACATCGGATTATCCCATCTCCACAGCCCAATATATGAAAAGACGGTGTGAGGCACGCGGATGTTGTTTGTTGTTCCTTCTTTCGCGTCTGTTAATCTCCGGCCAGTCACTTGCTTTAATGCGCCCAGTGACATTGTTCCTGGTGGGGTCGTAATTTGCTGATGTTCTCGGCCGAGTGGGATTCATGCTACCCTACATGAACATGTCAGACAATGTTCGCCTCGTCAATGCGGCTTTTAGTTGGTGTTTATGTGCATAGGTATGTATGCGTCTTTAGCTTTGGTCTTTAGAGATCATGCTTTAAGGTGCGGTGAAAGTTGAATGTCGATTAACCTGACTGTGGTGGTTGACTTGCACCATCTTGTATATGCCTGAGATTGTTCTGAGGCATGACTGACGCCCTGGGAAGGGAATATTACCCAAATTCGAGATTGAGTTGTCTCGGGGCCATGATCAACCAACTCTGCCTATATCACTGCCGGCGACAACAGCTTACACAGAACCAACACCGAGTACTCATACATAGCTGAAAAGTGTCGTTTACACCTTATGAGACATGCATACAACTACCGTTCTCAAACCCATATTCCAGGATGTTGGTCCTAAGGAATGCCAAACCCCCATGTTCCTTTAACAAACAACACCTTATCACAACAGGAATGAAGGCGCCGTTAGCCGACACATCATGACACGAAGAGTCATATTTCAATATAGATACTGTATAACCAAGAATTAGACCAAGACACCAGCCCTGCATGCAGGTACGAAAAATAGAAACATTTAATAACCAATCAACAAAACATAGCCAACCATAATCTACAGCATCAACATCCCTTAAATATAGCATATGCTCTATCGATGCCCTACATCAGTAGTTCATGCACCTGTGCGTCTCCTAGCCAGGGGCGCTTCTTTAGACCGAGACGCCGTTGGAAAGGCGGTGGCCAGCTGGCGTCGCCTGATTGCAAAGATGCGAAATTACAACCTCTCCACAATGCGAGATTTCCTGACGTCACGCGTCCAACTGCCTCAATTCATCGACGATCTCGATTGTTCTGCTAGAACTGATCACGAAAGGCACGGCTGAACCAGAAACAAATGACGGGTTGGCGCAAGGCACAAGTTCACTGAAACAATCGATCGCAAAGTTGAATAATCACAAAAACTCATCGGAATGGAGAAATAAATACGATTTGGAACAGTTCAAAGTTAAAGAATTTTTACTTCTTTTTTTGTGCCTGTTACGTACAACTACCTTATACACAGGATGGGGGGTCGGAGAGAGGGCTAGCCTGACTCCGTAAGATCCAATAAGGCAGAATTAATGCCAAAACCCTTCCCCCAGGACGACCGCTCGTGATGCCTCAGAGGCTTCCTCAGCTGTTTTGTCGTCCCTCATCCAACTTTCGAAAGAATTATGCAGACGTATCGCTGCAGTCGTGAAGAGTAGGCCCACCTCATCGTACCGGACCAAGGCTAGACACCATCGTCCGTTTCAATAAAGCCAGCCGGATCCATAACCTGTTTCCTCCCAATCCCGGGGTATCCTTTTTTCCACCGCGAGGGACCTGTGTTGATGCATTCTCGGTCTTTCCCTAGTTCCGCCTCGAGGTTGGCCAGGGTCCTCAACTGTAATCTATGTCGTCAACCAGTCCCCTAACGGTGACCTTTTTGCTCCATGAATGTCCTCGTCGGTGATACCGGGAGAGCCATTAGCATGAAAGCCTGAAGAAAAAAATGCAAAGTTGCTAAAATGAAGAGGGTATGATCCGCGTGTTCCTTTTTTTGGTGCCGCTAGACTTGATGTTGATGAGAAATGTTGAACCGCAAGGAAAAGAAATCAGTCGCTAAATGCCAAAAAAAACATGTATGAGAAGATCATTCTGTGGTGCGACCATGCAATGATTTCGAACAAGTGAAAGATAGTGCAGGGCCATGATGATATACATGGAGAAGTGAATGGGTCGAGTCATCGATCCAATGTCTCGTCGTGAAGAACATTATTGGTTCATGCTATGCTGGTTAACGTAACCGACGTATTGTTGTTGTTGACCGTATACCGCGGCATGATGTTGAGGAGTGGGCGTGACCGGGCACCGAGGAGGTAGACCGTAAGATTCCTTGGGCATATTGTGGTTACCCATCAGACAGCTACCGTCCGGTGTGATCGGGGGAGTTAGATATCCATCGAACCCCATCGCGCTGTGGCCTTTTGATGGAGTGCTGTAGATGTTGCTGGTGTGCTTGTTGATGGGCTCGGTGTGTGGCGTAGCAGGGTTAGCAGCTCGACGGGCGATGGCAGCTTGCTCAGCCATAAAGTCGGCAAGCTTCTGAGATACGCGAGAAAAACCAGTCGTCGAATACTTGCGGGCAAGAGTCGGTGAAGGCTGGTGTAGGTGGTGCGACAGGGTGATGAGCGTAACGTTTTCGGTCTGGTCCCAACCTCCATCATTTACTTCAGCCCGGCCAAGGATGGCTCGTGCGAGGGCAAGCGAGGATCGAGCCATGACTGAAGGCTTGGTCGAGACAAAGTCGCGGTGGTAAAGAGCAATCTCGCAGAGATAGGCAGCCATGTGCTCAACTTCCTGGTCGTCTCCCTCCTCCGCCACCATAAGCTGCGCAAAGAAGTCGACGGTAGGGTGGCCAATGATCCAGTCGAGGGTGTTGAGAACGTGCATCTCCATTTGGGTGAACATGCCGGCATCGTAGAGTCCGCAGCACATGTTGTTGAGCTCGTGAATCTGGGGAACACGGTCCTTCTTGTCGCCATACTTGGCAGCGATGAGTAGTGCAGCACATCCGACCAGTTGGTAGTGTTGCTTATACACAACTCTCTTTGAGCAGTATCGGTCAAGGAGGTTGACAGTGAGGAAGAGGGTCTCGGGCAACAGGCCAAAGGCAGCGTGGGCCTCAATCAAGAAGTCGATGAGGTAGGGTCGCATGAACCACTGAATTTCGCGCTGCATGTCAATGAGGGAAGCATCGGGTAGAGTTTCATCCTAGTAAAGGTCAGCAAGCAAGATAATGATGGGCCTGAGTTTAACATACCTCCATCTGTCGCATGTGTTGCATGATATCCTCAAGGTATTCATCGCCTGCTAACCGTGACAGCTCAACACCAATTATCTCTTGCCGTTGACGGGCCATCATTCGGGCTGCCTCTTGCGGTGTGATTCTTTGGTGATGAGGTTCATCGCTCTCGACGAAAAATGTGTCGTCGGGTTGTGTGTACGACATGTTGGGTGGTGGGTTGATCGGTGTGATAACGGTCGGTGTGGCTTGATGTTGAATGAGAGACTGATTGGTTCGCCAGGAATCTTGTGGTCGGAAAATTTCAAGGAGTGATGATTTTCGGATGCGAAAAGGAGTGATGCAGGCCGAAGTATTAGGGTATTAAGATATTAAAGAGCGTGGAAAACAAAAAGAGTGAACGTGGCTGGTATCAAGACCAGGAGCATGTAGATGTAAAATTTGTGGAGGTGAGAAAGGGATTGGAAAAGGGGCCGTTTAAAGACGAGATCGACTCAAGGGCTCTAGAGCGGTATGTGCGTCAGCGTGAGGTTCTACTAGTGTCGAATCTCGATTTTGCCAAGGTTGTAGCCGTCAAGCACTGTCAAATCAGGTATCCCTTGGGGCGATTGGCCGACTTGTTTAATGCCAACACAGCTTTTGAGACGAGAGGCACGGATATGGTATCGCGGGGAGAGGGAGGCTTACCGCCACAAATCGGTGAGATGGGCAAAGGTCCGGTTGAGTAAGACAGTCCCTAGGATTGAGTGGGAATAACGAGCTAACGTCTCCCACGGGGCAATCTTCAAGGAAGATGTAGAAGCGTGATGGTTGCTGGTTGTGGAGAGGAGGGCGGTATGCGGAAGAATAATCCTCGGCATGCAGCTAGCGGAGCAGATTAGATATGCACTGAGCCAATCTCGTAGCCTTGTCGTGATGACATACCTTTCCTACCGCTCTTGAACGCTTCGAAAAATGGGTCGATTACGGGGTTAGCAAGATTGACGTCGTAACCGAACAGTTGCGGTGATTGCTGTGGGTGGATTGGAATCTCTAATGCACCGAGGTGAAATGGGCACTGCGAGATTGACTTGAGAGCTCAATAATTCGCACTTATCGTAGCTATCTCCTTTTCTAGAGGTCCAAGGGATACTGAGAACTGATTGACAAAACTAGTTGATCAAGAATACTTGATGGCTAGTTTCGAGAGGGGTGAGAGAGATCGCTGTCGGATGATTGAATTGAGGGAGCGGGCTCGTCGATGGATGGATTTGTCGGCGGCGGGAGGGAGTGTATTTTGGCTGGAATTCCTGGTGGAAGAAGCCAAGGAATTTTACAGAGTCGAAGGAGAAGCCGGAGGTAAAGGATTACAGTACGGATGGGCCAAGTGGAAGTAGAAAAGCGAAATACCAGTAAAGGTCTCTTTTTAATCACTTTTCCAGTCCGGCCTGTTTCTGGTCCCGTCTCACAGCCTCGAGGTCCTGGCCTTTAATAGGGCGGGATGGGGGCTTTGAGGGAGAGGCGTCGAGCGGAAGCCCTTGGGGTGAGAATTCTCCTCGTCTCAAGCGTCTTCAGGCCTGCTGTGGTCGAGTCAGGAGAGGAAGACGGAATGAGAGATGAGGGAATCAATAAAAAAATGAGAGGAGGAAGGGGGGAGGAGGGAGGATGAAGAGGTAGGAGGATAGAGAAGAGAGAAAAGGACTGGATGAGAGGTACACGAGTAGTTTTAACCAGCTGCAAGTGTCCTGTCGAGCGGACGGATGAGATCCATGCCCTGCCATGCCATGGATGGATGGATGAATGGATTGCCATGGATAGGATAGCTCCAGGGGGGGTGTTTGGTGTTGGGTGTCTGCGTCTGCACCGCACCGTCCTTGCTTCTACTGGTGCTGCATTACTGCAGCATTAGCATTAGCATTAGCATTAGCATTAGCGACCTAACTAAAAAAGCAGCCTCTTTTCGGGACGGGAAACCTCCACTGGACTGAGCCTTGGTTTTCCTGGCACAGGGACGGTACCGCTTGCGGGTACCATACGGGGACGCTGACCAGGTACCTGTGCGCTGGGCAACAGCGGAACGAGGTACCTACGACTGGCCCCTGTTAGGAGGCCACCAGGAGTCACACACCCACTGCACCGAACAACCACGGTTGCGCGCCCACTTTGACCAATCCTGGCACTTGTTGGAGTCTGAGAAAAAGGAAGCTTTGGCATTACAGAGCCATCAATCAACAAGTTTCTTTTGCTTTTTTATTTTTATTTTTTTTATTGTGCATATGATAAAAGAGCGCAAAGTTCTTGTTCTCTCAATCACGAATGACAGGCAGCTCATCGGGCATCAGAAAACTCTCTCATCACCAGTGATACACTGCCTCCAGTCTGCGGGCTGACCTACGCTACCTTGACCTCATCACTCGGTCCATCAAGCACCTCATTCAAGGCACACTCTTCGGAGGCTGGGCTAAAAGGTAGGTAGCTCGCCTTGGGACTTGAGAGCAGGAGGGGGCTTGGGTGTGTGAGAGGAGAGGACAGCGAAACGAAAGGACAGGACAGGACATGGGGGCGTGCAAGGTACAGTCCAGCAACGCTAACACTCACCTGGAGCTTGGGAAGGAAGCGTGTGAAGCGTGTATCAAGCGTGCTCGTGCTGGGCCTGGGCGACTTTGTGCCAATTATGTCGTGTCGTAGCGTGTTCTGTCTCTCGGCTGGGGAAATACGGCCTAGGCTCGTGGCAGGGATCCGCGAGTGAAAGACGGGCGTGTGAGACGGCCTCGGATGTATGTATGTATGTAAGAAAAGATCAAGATGTGAGAAAGGTTGATTGACGATGACCGCGTCAAGACTAGGAGAAGCGATTCCGATGAAGCACTTTATGATACAATGGATGGTGATGCCATGATCGGATCCAGTACGTAGATGGTAGAGACATGAGCCTGTTGAGATGAAACGATGGCTTATAGTAGAATCTTGAATTATACATTGAATTTATTATGGAATGACTGGCGCTTCAAATCGAGATAGCCTCAATTCTAATCAGTGGTGCATTAGAGCTGACCTCTATTTGTTGCAGCTCAATACGCATCATTGTCTACGGCCACGACATTATGTTTGTTTAGGACTTCTGCCCATGGCCGCTTGGCGGCCTCGTTGAGGGCCACAGGCGGCCCATTGTCCGTGTTTAAGCAACACTGCGCAGGCTCACCACAGCGAGTCGGTTGACACCAGCTGTAAAGGACCGTCTCATTCACATGCATCGTTTCGTCAACAGACTCGATTCTATTATCGCAACCAAAACTTCGATACGTACAAGACAATGACTCGGAATATCTTGAAGGGTGCCCGCAATGACCGCGGCCCTCGTTCCGGACCTGCTTTACCGAAGCTACCAGCATCGTCGTCTTGAATAAAAGTCAATGCGCTCGCTGTAACAGTCGTGGCCCGCTGCTGGCTCCATGTAATAAACGAAACAGAAATCATGAGATCCATATTATCGCCATGGCATCAATCTCAAAAAGATAGGGTGATGGTGATGCCCCCCCAGGGGTTGCTTATGAGATGCCCCAATTATAGCGATCAACACCTGAATCATTATCGTATCAACAAGCTTGTCGTTGCGTTGCTCAGGCTGTAAATGCAAATGCAGATGCTAATGCTGGTCCCATCTCAAACCTTCAACGCATGGGGTCCCCTACAACATCAAATGGACGAATACAATAAGAGCTCTATTGCGCACGCAGCTCCACGCTTCTGCACTCTAACGGGCTTCCGAGCTGCCCGTAGCTTAGACAACATCCCACCTCGTCATCACTGGCGAGCGGGCTGGCATAAGCTCCCGTTGGACTGCAGCGACCGTTCCGTGTAGACTGGTTGCCCGGCGTAGCTACAGTATTAGACTAGCTAAAGCGCGCTCTCTTTTCTGTGTGAAGCCATCATCGCGTCTTGACAACCGTGTCGTTCCTCAGCGTCCATACCGACGCGGCACCTGCGCGACCAGACTACCGTCGATTGACTTTGGAGTCAGCCCAGTTCCCATCCCGGCGATGAAAGGGAGTTTGCTGTGGGTTTGGGGGCGTTGCCAGACATAGCCTGGGCCTATGGCACTCAACAAAGTCTCTGCTGAACTGAAAGGAGGCCATAAATCTCGATGCCAGAACCAGTGATTGTCCGCTATTCTCAGGTTGAGTTGACTGCCGCATCTCCCGCCTGAACCAATCACTTTGCTATGTCGCGCTCAGAGACCAATTAATCATGCATGTCATGATTAAAAATCTCGCTTCATCCTCCCTCACGTCTTGACTGAAGCATTCACTACAATACCCCCACTGCGCGTCGTCTTGAACTTGAGTTTTTACTTTCAAATCCAATTCAATATATCCACTGAACTACAGGTCACTAGACAAGCCTTGGGTTCAAATTACAGGCTGCCAGTCTTTCATTGGCCTTGTTCTTGTGCTATGCTGTGCTGTGCAGCTCAGATGGTTGTGCAGCTCCAGCTGTCATTTGTACACGATTGTCATGTTCGGCTCTTTGGCTGTAAATGTCAACTCGTAGTTACTGCAACCTCCTGTCTGTCGCCGTGGTGTCAGTTCATCAGCGCGGACCTCGCGTTGCGTTGCTTGGCTCAGGGGTGATGGTCCGGCCGTGCTACAAGTACCAAAGTTGTGAGACGTTGTCAGCCTTTTCTGCCCTGTTGGAACCCTTGAATCCTGCAACTTTCGGTACGGAGCAACATCTACAGTAGGTTGCTCTGCGTGCCTACTGACTAGTTGCCAAGACCTTGAACCGCAAGGTTATTCGTTAGGCGGAGGTTTGCTCACTCCGGGCAGTCCCGCCAATTCACAAATTTGACACTATTCGCATACGCATACATACATAACATAAGCTTCAATTCTGTATGAAACTAATCAAAGGGCATCTGCCGGTCAATGCAACGAGCCTTTGCCTGTCGGGGATGAGTTGTCAGCTTTCACGGTCAAGCCTCATCTGTCTGTTCCAGACATGACCCTTATTACCCCTCGCACAGTACTATTTCTAGAAACAGGACTGAGATGAGTGCCAACGCTACTCTTGAATATGAAGCGACCTATGCATCCTCTTGTCGCAAACAAATTTATTTGCCCGATGAGCTTTCTATTGGACCTCGTACGGCATCAGACCCATCTCACAGACGATCTTTGTTTCCTCCTCCATGCGTCAGGGTATATTTCGCCGCTGATAAAAGGAGGTGCTTGGCGATATTTAGAGGTAATAAAACAAGGACGATATTAGATGTAACGAGGTAGACCATGCTGTGGCTGCATTTACACCACGCTATGTTAGTTGTTAGTTCATACACCAAACCTTCAAATTGACGGCCATTCATACAGTAGTGTATGGGCTGTAGTTATTATAGCGCTGGAGGTGCGGAGTGTAGCCAAGCACTTGTAGATTGTACGTAGACTGAATATGGCTGCATCACTCACGACATTTGGTGTTGCACACAAGCTCCTCCATACATGTTTGATTCAAGGCATATCATGGCGTCTTGTACAGCTTCACCAAAAGTTGCGCTTATCTTTCCTCTCTTGTACGTGCCCACCAGCGATCTCTGCTCGCAAGAATCTCCCGATGCTCATTTCAATACCATGCCGCCGCTTCAATTTGCTGCTGCAAGGGAAGATGAGGGTAAAAAAAACTGGCCCTCCCCACAGGCGTGGAGGAAAAAGGTTCCCCACGCCAATTGGAAACCAAGGGAATATGCCTGTATAAATGTCACGCATAAGGGCACATTGGTTTTGTGAATAGTGACGCAGTGATGTGGTGCTCTTATACATTCAACCCTCGTATGCAAGTCTGGGCAAAAAGTTAACTCAACAAGCCTCCACAGGTTGCCCAGTTGACTGCCGGTAACGATTAACTACTAAAGGCATCGGTGCAAATGCTTCCGAGTCAATGACTCTTAAGCCGTAGGAAACTCTCCGTTGATGGCATCAGGTAGGAATGTTTTATTGTCGGGGTTTAACATCTGCTACAGATTCGAGGTAACTCAACTCAACGTCTGTGAAACACGATTTCAGCCGCTTGTACTTGGCAGCACCGACAGTTACTGTGATTGTCCAACTTATCAACACCAAGTACCCAAGGCCGGCTCTTGTCCTAGCTGGCCGCCATTTGCCTCAAGTCTCACTCCAAACCGGCAACAGTTAGGCATGGATCACCCTCTTCTCACGACAACGGCACCAGGCACACGATCAAGGCACAGGCCAGACCAGGCACAGGCACAAGTACAAGTTCAGACACGCCGAGCACACGACCAAATGGAGGAAACTCACGAAAGGCCGGGACACACATTACACGATCGGTCCACGAACGATGCGAGGCGAGACTGCACCCCTTTATTAAAAGAAGAACCCCCGTCGTCCTCCACGCGCACGTTATTAACGCGCCCGCGTCAAATGGCGACGCAGAACTCTCGACTGCCAATGAGACGGCGCAGACACGCACCTCACGAGACTTTTGGGGCCCGGACCCAAGTGGCTGGGCGAACGAGAGAGCGTGGAAAAGGAAATGGAAAAGATCAAGAGTCAGGCTAAGTTTAGCGGCCGGAACCCTGGTGCTGCAGCAGAAAGCAGTAGACAGAAAAACCAAGACACCAACCTCTGGATCGACATACATCAACCTCCACTTGAAGCGATGCAGAGACGGAGATTGAACCAAGGTAAGGGCGGTAATGCTGCGGATGAGGCCATCCGAGACGTCGTCACTCTTTGGGGTGACAAATGGCGACAGTGATATTCATTGAAACTGTATCTCAAAAGGATCTTTCATTTCTTTTTGTCACCACGTCTTTTCTCACTTCTCACATGCGCCAGCTTGACGCCAGTGAGGGGTAGCCCCAGGAACCACGTCCAGGATCCCCTGGACGTTCCCGACGCGGAGGGTCAAGATATCCAGATCTGGTGGTGTGCCAGTGTTGTAGATCCTCCGTCTGAGTGCCATGCCTCCTCATTCGTTATTCTTTTTTACGCAGACGATGGTTTCTGACAAAGTGAATTGCTGTAGCTTGGTATGTCACTACTAGTTTGTTGGTGATCAAGCGGCTGAGCTCAATAATTACCATGACGTGCCTGGCTTGGCATACCGAGCTCTAGCCATGATTACCTGTGCCGTTGCCGTTACTCTCCGGCTACAATGGATCTTCAACATCATTGTGGACTTGCCGATATCCAAACTCGAGTTAGTTGAATGTCTCAGCCAACTGCTATCAAGCTCGCTCAGGTGCCCGCTCCAGAGATCGACTATACTCTCCATAAGTATAGCTTGAACTCTGCTGTTCCTTCAAGCCGACCGAAGACGGCCTCTTGGCTCGGGCAACCCCTCAGGAACAGCAATTCCGGAGATGGAAAGATGCCGCTGGTCATGGGCCAAGTTGCTTGGACAATTACTTTTGACTGACTGGTAGATTCATGTCAGCTTTCTTAGCAACGTCAAGATCAATTAACTGCGACACTTTAGGCCCAAAAATTTGACCGCTAAACAAAGGCAGCCTAAACAAAGACCCAAGCCACGTTTCCCGGAGACGGCGTGAGCCACTGCTATCTGTCGATCCATTAAAATGGCTGCTGATGGCTGGCCGGGTAATCATGGCCATGTTCTACAATATCTTGTTACTGAGACTTAAATGGCCTTGACAGGTCTGGCCGGGTCTATTCTGTCTTGACCGCAAGTCTTGACCCGTGACAGAATCTCAATTGACTGTTTTGATATACGGTAGCGATCTGGTTGTTAACTGGCTGCGATCCGACAGACCCATGTCCCAGCAAGTAGTTTCAATAATCTGACTTCCTAGATTCAATATTGGCCCTCGATTTGCCCTTAGCCTACGGCGTTGAAGCAAATGTCTCCATGCCAACCAGACCAGACTCTTCCCTTCAAGTTCATGATCTCCAATCTAGTCGTCAATTCCCTACCTCCAAAATGCAGGTTTCAATTCACCCTCACATTTGACCTTTAAAAAGTGACATCAATGGCTCAGTAGTGCGATAGAGCCCTGTAAGTAGCCCCACTTGGAGCCTAGACTAGTGTCTGCCCCGCATTCACCCTCAAAAAGGCGTTGCGAATTGTTACATAAGGCCTGCTAAGGTATGGAATATTCAATAAGGCACTGGCTGTTGCCTCTTGAGAAGCGACAGTCTCTGCAGAGATGAAACATTGCTCAGGTCTTGTTTCGGACCCTTCCTTGTTCTGTGCCCTGAATTTTGGCGCTGTAAGACCGACAATTCTCGAGCATTCCCGTGAGACGGTGGAAATTGAAAAGAGCCGCAATCGTCCGCAAGAGTCAGTTGTCTCTCTACGTACGGGGTACAACATGGGAGCAGAGTAACCTCGGTGTTGGTTAAACTTGAAAGGTGCATGAGTTTCCATTTTTACACCATTGAAAAGTCCAATGGATCCTTGGAAACATGGGTTGCTGTGACCGCGGGATCCCGAAGAGCGGCGCCTGCATCAAAGGTGCTGTCACTTGTTGCAGAATACCAATAGCTGCATGTCTATACGTCAGGATGTGCAAGCACTTTAAACACACCAGGCTTAGTAAAGGAGTCATGATCTCTTACGTTTGGGTTTTTGGCGTTTCCCCTGAACCTGGTTGGAGCTTCTGTATTCGATGCGTTGCGTTGCGTTGCGTTGCGCGTTAGGTTGGCTTGGACGCTGTGACTACTGCAGAGTTCAGGGTGCGAGACATGTCCGTCTCGGATTAGTTGCTTCATTCTGGCGTCAACGATATCACATCACATCAGATCACATTTGATAGACTATTTCTTGTTGCTTCTGGTGATGCATCATCATCCCTCCCTCCGCCCTCCTCATTGCGTTGCAACCTACCTACACCACGCTTACGCCCGATGCTCGTGCTGATGCTGACACGACACGCCTCCAGCCTCTGATGACCGCAGCTGAACTCAAGACCCTTAAGATCAACCCCGTTCCTTGCCTGTGCCCCCATTCCCAACCCCCGTTATCCGTACTTTTTTCTTAAACGTGTCCTGTCTCTGTCGGATAAACGCCAAATGTGCCTTGGAGACGCGCGAGCTTGAACCATGATTTGCAGCTCGCAACACGTTCCGCGTACATGGGTTGCTGCGAGACGCGTGAGATGATAGCCACCAACGCTGCCAGAAGCAAGTAAGAAGAGAAAAAAAAAAAATATATCACTTGCGCGCCCGGTGGTTTGAGGTTGGTCACGATGGGGTCTGCATCGGCCACTCCATCTCCTCGCAGGACCCTCTAACTACTGCAGCAGATTTTTTATCCTTCAAATGAAGCTGTCACGAATTGACTTTTGCTGACTACTCACTGACCACTCTGCTGCATAGCGGATGCTGTCGCACGGCCCAAGCTCACGAAAATCACTTTAATTAAGCACAAAATACAAAATACTGCACATCCTGACATCCCAGGCTAGACAAACCCCTATCGCCCTGAGACAAGCCGTCTCCCTCGAATTAGTTATCAACAGAATTGTTCCGGTTGGACAGGCTCAAGACTCACCAACGTCCACCGTCCGAGCCGAGAGATCTTTGCCCTGCGAGGATTGAAGCCCCGTCGGCTGCGACTGGCGGATGTTACCAAGTGGCTCGAAGTGGATTTTTCTCTTATTCATGTTCCCGGCAGCTCGGCCCTTGAGCCCCTCGAGAAAGTGCCGCAGTACGTAAGGGCGTCTAGATGGGGATGGCATCCGTACCTATGGATTGAAGTGGATAGGGGTCGGTTTGCCCGACAGAGTGGTACCGTGCCCCATGTATAGCTACTCGTCCCCGACCGTGCTGCAAATTGAGGTTATTCATGACTGCGCAAGCACAATTTTAACCTGCATGCACGTGTCCGGCCCCAGATCAAGTGACGCTAGGCGAGTAAATGTTCCAGAAACCTTCCACAATGCGGAGCTACCCGTCTAAGTGACGACACCACTCCCTGCTCTCAGAGTGAAATGAGGCTGAACCACCCGAGGAACTATTCTTGCTTGGGTCTGGCGTTCCTCCACACGCTGGGTCTTGACGCGCTAAAATACGGTAGGCTCAGGGTCCTTTTACGCGGCACGAAACCCGCCAAGTGTCAATCTCTCTCTCCTCTCCTCTTTTTTATGCTCGTTCGTCTTTGTATCTATGGTTTCCTTTGTGCACACCGCGCCCGCGTCTGCACGCCGTTTTATGTCTCGTGACCCATGATCAATGCTAATGTCGGCAGCGGCCCAGACTTCAAAATGTCTCCATCCCTCGCTTCTTCACCACGGCGACGAAAGGTTGACAAGAGCCTAGACTAGCTGGGATCCATGACGCCTCCGTTGAAGCTCATTCCTCTGCAAGGGAAAGCGAGAGTGGGAAACAAGCAAAGAAAAAAAAGGTCCAGCCCACTTGGTTTCTTGCACCTGTTGCAATGCCAAGACCTGTCGGAACTACATCACCACGGCATAGACGGAGTGAAAAAAGTGTCAATCTCGAATTTTTTTTTTTCCTATTGCTACGGCGATGACACGAAAAATTTCTGTTCCCCTCACTCAGCGACGCGTTTTTACTTAAAAACCCTTCTTCAACTCCTCTTTTACGCATCGTTTCCGTGGTGAAGATGTTACCAAACCCGGCCTTGGCCCTCGGTGTTACTCTTTGCCTCTTCGAGCTTCTGGAGAAAGAGGGTAAAAGAAAGGATCCCTCGGCTGTTCACTTCGAGATCCCCGCATAAACGCAATGGATTTGAAATCGATTGCCGTCGGTGAACGTTGAGCAAAATTTTGCACGATGGAGAGACCCAATTGGAACGGATGAGCGCTCGCGATATCTTCATGGCGTTGCTGATCTCACAGTTCGGCTTTATGGTCGGTGACGAGGCCAGACTTGTTTCCTTACACTGATTGAAGTCAATCCAAACAGTATGACAGTGCACAGGAACCGCAAGTTTGCTCCTGATCCCCTATCATTCCGCTGTTGTGTTTGCGTTGTTCTGGATTGCTTCTCACGAATGCTTTTGCTCCCTGTGGAGCTGTTTGCTGAGACTTGAACATTGCTATCTTGATGGCTTCTCTTCCATTCAAGCTGAATAATGCTAGAATGATGACAGGTTCAAAGATATTATACTCACAATGTTTCAGCAGGCCCTTGAACGACAAGTCTCCCAAGGCAAGTCGTCGGATGCCATGTTCCTGTTATTGTTACCTCCAGGGTAGTTCCCGCCGAGATGGTACTAGCTTCGCGGGGATGCAACTTGATGCGTTATTGGTCAGTTTCACAGTCTGAACAACTGGTTCGATATGTGCAACATTCAACTCGATACACCTCGGGCAGCCGTTCCGTATCACTTGAAACTTCCCCGCACCTTAGACGCTCGACTTTCTAAGGTTTCATGGTTCATCAAATGGCAAATTCAAGGGCCGCTAGGTGGCCACGGTGTCAAAGCCGCAGTTGAGCGAAGATACAAAGCAAGAGATCTGGCGACCTTGTATTTGAACATTAAGATCATTCATCTTGAACTTGAATGACACAGACTTGGTCGCATTCTCGACCAACGTATCGCCAGTCATGTTGCCATGGATAATCAACATATCGCGCGCGACTTGAGTTTCAAAACAACAACAAACAATAAACATGGAGATAAGGATCAGAAACACCGAGTGGGATGTTCTGCATTCGAAACAGGATATGTGAGCGACACAGGGTAACATTTTGCTGACCGAGAACCCACGATCTTGGATCTCAAACCCAAAGGCCAAAGACTGAGTGGTCGAGTGAGAAGCTGAAAACTTCCCAAAACGGCTTGGTTTTCAGCAGCCTGCATATTCATGACGATAAGTTGCAGTCAATGGTTCGTCGTCGACGTCTGACCCCTGGTCTCTTTAGGTGCCTAGCCGCCACGAATCGCTGGCAGGTCTGCCTTACCAACCTGTTGGGGATGGAGCACCATTTGCCTAGTTGGGCTGGCGTCTCCAGGAACTGGCAGCTGGAGGTTGGGAGGCTGTAAGCATGGCCATGGCCGAGCGTCCTATCAGCGGCCAGAATTGACCTGTCGGTTATTGACGCGAACATCCCCTCTGTAGATCGGTCGCATGCATGTGGATGCTTTGGTCTACCATGATGGCTATCTTGATGGCATTTTCAAAAGAGGATGTAAGATTTTGGGTGTGAACGAGCACGATGCTTTAGTCTTGGGCTGTGAAGTAAGCATCCTTCACTCTGATATCGATACAGATTTCGGCTGCTACGGGACGTGTACAGTTCGGTCAGAGCTGTAAATGGCATCATCCTTCGATTCGCTGGCGGCTGATTGCGCGGACAAGTTGAACAGGGCATGGCCTTGTTGGCATTAATGGCAAGATGGGATTGTGGCTGCTGGTTGGTCGATTAGCTCGTCCATGTTTGCTTTTTTGAGACACCCAAGCCGGGAAACTGGCCGAGCTGGAATCTCCAACAGCCACCGAGGCTGACGACTCATCCGATCTGTCTAACCGACTATTGTTTGATGGCTGTGGAGCAGTTTATTGACTTGCTTCTGCCAACAGAATCTCGCCATAGATGCGGTCTTTTCCATGTGAGTTTGAACCAAGTTGATGACCGCGGAAGACCGTCCCAATCGGGCGGTCTCTCGCGATCTGAGTTTAGAGAGGGCCGTTGACTAGGGCCCCTGTCAATAGTTGGGGCTCGTGCGGCGGTCATACGGATTCGTTCGTCCTGGTTCATCCCCGCAAGTTTCTACTGTGGGGTTTTGATCGCGATCAATTGATTTGGAGTTGAGTCGATCAAGTTAAAGTGTTTTGAGGGAATATTGAAAATTTTTGGGTGAATTATGAGAAAGAGGGAGATATGATTAAGGGAAAGATTCAATTGATGTCTGGTGTAGATTTGCTATTGGCTTGCTGGCCAACAAAGGCGAGGCTAGCCTTACATGATAGATGAAAGTGGCGTTATATTGCTTCAGAACCGACCAGCCTCAACGTGGTCTCGACTTGAAAGACGAGCTAGTAGAGCTCGTGTGGACTAATGCCTCAATCGATACCTTACCCATTGATGTTTCGTCAAGGGCACTTGGGTATCACAAGCCCAGAACGTGCGTTGTCCACGCTAGTAGCTCTGTGCTTGATGATACTCTCCCCATTCTTACGATACCACAGCAACTCTATTTCAGATACGATGTAACCAGATCAAGATAGCTTCTTCTGGTCGAGGCCTGGGTCCTGTCAGTGATTGCTCAAAGCAGACAATATAACGTTTGCTTACTGTTTTTGGCTGTGGATGGTTCCACTGCGAGTGAGTGGCGCGTCTGGTACGTGCAAGGCTGGAGGTTTGTTGTGGCTTTGAGGGCTATTACTTACAACACAATGACGCCTTTGACTGTATCTGCAAGACAAGACAAGACAGAGATCTGTTCGCATAAAGAGCTAGAGAGCGCCGACCGGAGAGACTAGAGCATGCATCGTGTATGTATGCCGCGCCACGATGTGACTGTACATGGATCTTAAACAGGTTATTATCATTCTATTGGGAGCTGTCTCTACAACTCTGTCTTTTGATTTGACGCTTTGCTAATAATAAACAAACAAACCGTAAATCGGAAAGATCGATATCCGACAAGTTGAATTCTCCGATAGGATGATTAGGATCCTCTTGTCTTCCCTTTCACATACCAGACCTTTACCTTACATGGCGCCATCTCTTTGATCGCTGGAACCCTGCTGTGGCTTGATGTTTGTTGGCTTCCATCATTTTGGGCGCTTCCTCATTATCCATGATCCTTGAAGTTGAATTGCTAGATCCAATTGAGGATGAGCATCTGGCCACGCTATCATGTTTTTTTACACTATTTCTAAGCAAAAACGCATTTCCCTTGTCTTCAACATGCCACATCACATTGAAATCTGGGACAAACATGACTAAAACTAGCTGAAACTGTCTGGTCTGCTTGTTGATAATCCTTGCTTGCTTTTTCGTATATTGGGCTAAAACATGTAGGGCCCGCAGACATACGAATCATCTTGTTTAATCGGCGATTGCTTTGTCTATAAGGTATCGAAATGTTGGAAATTCGCTCATTGCGGTCTTTTACGCATGTAGCTGAAAACAGCCATTAGTGCAATTTCGATCCTTCAGTGTCTTTATCCTGATGTGATAGTGATACTGAATACAGTAAACCTCTGGAGCTGATCGTTGGTGGACAATCTACCTCACCCTGGCCAGCAGTAAACCCCTGGTCTGGCCAACTGTCAGCGCATTCGATAGGGCTGCGTTGTGTGTTTCTAAGCGCAGCGCAGTGTAGATGATTTACATTGCTCGCAGGATAATCACCCGCTGCGTTGAGAGTCACCATGGTCGTCGAACTCTTCACGAGTCGCTGTACAACGTCGTACAAGTGCACATACACGGACGCAACCATCCTTGAAGGGTAGAGAATATGCCCTGGCTCCCGCGGTACGGCGCAGCTCAGCAAGCGAGAGGGATGGACGGATTCGACGCCCCGGCCCGAGAGTTGCGTCGAACGAGATGCTGTCGAATTTCATGCCACGGGCCGTTGATAGACAGTATCAGTATCAGTATCAGTATCAGTTTGTTATTTGTTGTTACTCTTTGAGCGCGTCTGCGTCTATTGTTGTCCCCCTTGAGTTGATGATTTGTCGAACCAATATTACAACCCTCCCCGGCGTCTCACCTGGCCATCGCATACAGGATAGGAAGGCTAGATGCCAGAAACCAAGGCAAAGACCAACAGGCTTCCGTTGACAGACACTTAACGTTGCAGCCCGAGACTGGTCAGCAAGGGATCGACCCATCCAATGTCGATGTGAGAAGCGCCCACGGTTAAAATGCTTGCAGCCTTGACCCAAACTGCGACCATAGGTTCACCTGCCAGGGCTTGTACACTACTCCAGATAGCTGGATAGACCTCATGATTGGTGTTATGGATGCGCTGAGGGTAGTTGTCGTGGTCCCAATCAACAGTGTTGATAATGACTGAGCTCTTGACAGGTGTGATAAACGCCGTTTGCATGCTTTGGCAGATTTTAGGTGCAACCATCTGTTAAATTTCAAGTAGTAGGTTTGTGCACTGCATTGGGGTGTCTTGATGAGATGCTATTTTGAGGATTGATCCATGGTTGTGAACCTGGAGGACCTGACCTCCGGTGTATGACAGCTGTGTCAGAGTTCGTCTATTCTTGACCATATATCCAAATATTAGATAGGGATAACTTTGTACATGTAGCTATCTAACTAACTCCAAGTTGCAAGATTGCTGAATAGCACACTGGTGTATGGTTCTAGTATGAGGACATCGCACTCCCAAGTCGCATATCGCCCAGACCAGATCATTCGCAGATAGACACACACAGTGAGAGCAACTGTATAGTCTTTATATGAATTATCTATGAAATTACAATAACCTTACACAAGTTAAGCGTGATCACTTGGCTTATATCTGCTATTGATTCGAATCTTCCTTGTCGAAGTGTTAGATGAGAAACGCGCATGTTGTAGATCAGTTGACTGTGGTTCATGATACAATGAGACACAATCAATTGAGATCAATGAGCATATCAACCAACTTAACAATAATTTTCGTCGACTCATAAGAGTTCGTATCAACTTACAAGCTGAATCTCTTCAAGTTCAGACTGGCCAGCAACCATAACTCAACGGTCAGCCAGGTTTCATACAGCTTACCATAGTCCAATATAAAGTTATGTAATTGAAAAAGGACATTTTATTTAAGAAATTACCTAGGACTGAACCGAAAGAAGGTTGCTTTTCATACTTGATGTTGTTGAGGCTGCTGGACGAGACTGATGTGGCTCCTACCCAGTCTTGCTGGATGACGCTCAGCAATCAGTAAAGAATGATAATGAGAAGATAAGTACCCATTGGTTCCTTATAAGTATTATTAAAGAAACTTCTCTAAAATACGGTGCTAAGCTTAACATACAGTGGAATTGAATATTGTAATGAGATTAACTCAAGTTCTTGCTACAGCATAACTACCAATACTTCTATTGTGTACCACACCCCATTGAGATGAAGACAAAAGTATTAAGAATATTATTCAAGAATATACAAGTCCATGCTGCCTTGTTCGAATTAGATGCATTGCTCCTCCGTCCCCCTTCTCAGGCGTAGATACCCGAACTCGAACAGTCGGAGTAATAGATTGTAGCTGCAATCGCCCTGAACAAATTTCCGTTAGCTTTGGCATTAAATTCAAGTATTTATATCTAGAGTGACTTTTTGCCAGCTTTATTTAGCTAATGAATCAATGTATGGGTGGATTCTAGTCAACTGTCGTAGATCTTGGATATGCATTTGAGATTGACAAGTATGATATAGCAGCACGAGATTCAATTTGACATGCTAAATTAATTCGCAAATGTTCATCGTGTGTACAATAATCTAATACTCGGTAGGGAATTTTCTGCCTCGAGCGTTCTCCAGCATGAAGCCTAGGTGCGAGTCGAAGTATGCTGTGTGAACATGTCAGGTGACAGTCCCTTTACGCTGGACCCTTTTCCGGTTTGCATTTCCTGACGAAGTAGACTTGCATAACATTTAAAAGTATCATGAAGTCATTGTTGTCGAGGGTTCTTGCTGGGAGAAACGTAAGGCAAAGTGCATAATGTGACTAAGGCCCCTGAATTCTGGATAGGAAATTATGACCACAGCTACCGACCGACACTTGAGTAGTTGCGAAAGGGCCCAGAATACAGACGTATATACTCAGACGTTAATTTAAGATTTGGAGCTATTCTAGATACTTATATACTTCGAACCCTTCTATTTCCACATTCACTCGACGACCGTATAACTGGAAATTGGACAGTAGATAACTAAACCACCGCAGCAATCCGTGCTACTGAGTATCCAAGGAATCTCAGGGACATTATCGATAAAGACTAAGATTGACATTGATGCTCGAATAATTGTAAACCATTCTTAATCTAGGATCTTCGGAGATGTTATGTATCTCTCTTGTAAGTTGAAGATTGTAGTTCAGTAACAACACCTGCTAGTTTAAGAGTGTCTATATATTTTATAGTCTCTATTAAGTGATCTGGGCCGTGTATATCACTTGGGATATCTGTCCTAACGGCAAGACAAGTCCTTGCCCATCAAGACATATCGTCTGCCAACATTGGATTAGATGGGAGTGTATAGACTCTCAATACTCAGACAGAAACAGGCCTAGGACCAATACCAAGCATATCAAATCAAGCAGCTAACCTAGTAGCTTGTTTATGAACTTATAGTGAATAATATCCAAGAGTTAATGTAACTAACAAAGTGACGAGTCAGAGTATACGGTCAGATACCCCGCTACATAAACATGGATGGACACTTGACCCTGCCAGTTGTCCCCGCGCCAGCGTGTTCAGGCCCCGTTTAAGAACTGGAACTGGAGGGGAGTTCCCTGGAAGATGAGATGAAGCCGCTTGGGCCTTTTGGGATTGAGGCTGACGATGGTTGCAGAGGGAGATGAGTCAATTGAGCACAATTGGGAAGATTGAGGTTTATTATAGAGAATAGAATCTTTTGTCAATATAATTGTACATATAATTATTGTCTATGTTAATTACCCAATATGTCTATTGTCAGTGATCTACATGTCTTGACTCAACCCCACCTACGTCAAAGTTGGTGCTAGGTTAGCTCGTGGAGCGCAGCCCCAACTTCACCCAACATCAACCCACTATCGGATCGTGCGAGGGGCCGGGCATCAATGAGCCATAGGCAACCCGAGGCGGTGACTTCTATTTATTTCTGTCTTTTGTTTTGATTCGTATCTTCTCTTTAAACCTTTGCCCTCTGAGGTATCCCAATGGACAACCCCCTAACAACACCATAAATTAACATCATGGAATCCAGTAGCAGCCGCGGCAGTCTCCGTGTGCCCCGCGCCAGACCTGGACTTGGAAATAGAACCCCTTCTGTCCGCTCATCAGCAAACTTGGACGATCCTCGTCTCCCCTCAGGCGGTCCAGCTGCTGCTCAATCCCTCAGAGCTGCCTCGTCTCACTTCTCACTCAATGAACAATTCGCTTCTACACGACAAGAGTTTGAGTTCTGGGACGATGATGCGAGTTCGGTCTATACGCGTGAGACTAATGCTTCTGAATGGGGGGATCCTGAGATTGCAGATAAGACTCTTATGAGCTCGGCAGTAGGATATGATCTGTTCCATCACATCGACGATACTCTGCCGGGCATGGAGCTCTCGGACTACAACTATTACGATATTCTCTGTCTTCCGCAAGATACTCAAGAGCTATCAAAAGACCAGATTCGAGATGCATATTACCGTCTATTCCTCCTCTTCTACCCGGATAGTTACCCTGAGCATCTTCGACCAATTGCTCGCCAGCAATTCCTCCGTGCCCAAGACGCTTTCGAAACACTCATTGATCCAGCCCGTCGAGCACAGTACGACTTGGACCAGTTCTTACAAGCTGAAGATACAGAAGAGACAACATCAGAGTATGAAATAGCTTTTAAGGAAGCCGTTCGAGACCGGATACAGAATGGCCTACACACGAGTTCTGATCTAGGTATTCGATTAGATGCATCTGGGTCAGCAAAGGATGGCTCAAACCTCCAACTCCTCGACTTTTCTCTCAGTCATTCCGTCACAACCGACCTACCAGCCTTACGGAAACTATTACAGCCTCAAGTCAATCGGATAGAGAGTCTCGCTGCTGTAAAAGAGAAGGAAGGTGTTGAAGGACCATCACAGCCTAGTATCCAAGTGGCTACACCTACCGTTACCATCACTGGATCTACTTACGGTATCTCAAAAGACCTCTCACGAGTATCATCGACACTCTTCTACGACAGATACCAGCCTCTTCTACCCTCGACGATTTCCCGGCAGAAGCTCATACCACTTGTCGAGAACAAACTCGCGCCATTAGTGACTCTTCGATATCGACAAGAGTTCCTCAACCGCTCACCCGTAACATCACCCGATCAACTCAGGTGGATCAAAACCGCGGTCGAGCTCGAGTCAGATATCTTACCAGAATTCTCCGCCACCAGTCGTCTCTACCATCATTTTACGCTTCCCAATTCCTCAGAATCCACTGTCGTCGAGGCCAGCGCACAATCATCATGGAATTCTACTTCGATACAGCCCCGTGTCACTCTAGGACTATACCAGAATCTATACCATGGCACGGGATTCCTGCGCGCAGATAGCGGTGATTGGGTGTTTGCTTCTAAGGAGTACTCTCGCTTCTTTTCTGATTTCAGAATGAATGCAGCCAGGCTCACTGATATCCCCCTCAGAGCAACCCCTAGTTTGGAACTGGGCTTCCGAACAGGACCATCTGATCGAGTGCCTGTTCCAGGCTCATCAGACTCTCCTGGTAACGAGGGCGGGATCAGAGGTCTCGACTACGAGGTAAACTCTTGCAAGCACGGAACCTGGGCTGTCTCTGCCTCTGCTACCCCAATTTCAATAGCAGGCCTCATACGCTACAGCAAGGATCTTGCCCTTCCTTTTCAAACCCCTCCAACGTCTCTAGACCCAGGTCTACCCCCAGCAGCTCGCTTAGAAGCAGAGCTCTGCTCGAACACCTTCCAAGATCAGTATCTCGCCCTCCGCAACCTCTGGTCCGTCGGTCGTTTTGCCCGTCTTGGTCTTGAGGTTGGCATCAGTCTTTACAACCTTCATCTCTCCGTCTACTGGTCCCGTCTTGGCCAACGTCTTAGTATCCCCTTACTCATAGCGCCGCAATCGTTACTCGGACCCAGTGTATTCTTCTGGGCTGGCGCTCTACCCTTTGCCGGATTCGCAGCCGTGCAACTTGGTCTCACTCACCTTCGTCGCCAACGAACCTCACGATCTCGACGGCCTCGCCCAGAGATCTCTTCAGCAAAGACACACGTCACCATGGCCCGCCATCGCTACGAAGCCGACAACATCACCGTTCTCCTCGCACAATCTGTCGAGAGCCGTCAGAAGCGCCAGATGACCCTCGGCGGGCTTGTCATCCTGAGCGCCAAGTTCGGCATCACCAGCGAAGACGGGTCGCTTGAGACAAGCGAGCAAGTTGCCGATGTGACAATCGCACTCGCCGCTCTCGTCGACGACTCTGCCGATGTCAACGGGCCCTCGCTAGTGATCTCTCGCGGTGTGCGCAAGAGCCGCTTGCCGGGGTTCTGGGATCCTGCGCCAGGTCGTGACAAGATTCTTCGCGTTGAGTATTCGTTTAGGGGTGAGCCCGGCGTTGTCGAGGTCGGAAGTCGTGAGGAGCTGATGCTTCCACCTCAAGCATAGACTACTTGTTGTGGCATTTTACATATGTGTGTATAAAACGATCATAAGTTACAAAGAAACGAAGACACTGGGATGGGATACATGACAAAGACGATCAACGTTACATGAAATGATGGGAGAATACATAGATGCGGCACAGCGTCACGTCGGCAATATTAAGGACAAATTGTTTCATAGAAATACATAACATATCGTCCATTGATACCCTACTTGGTTATTGTATCTCAGTCACTCCATGTATTCACAGCAGCTAGCACAACAGGACATGTAAAACACAAACGTCCGCTCATCAAGATGCAAGACGACATACATTACTGTAGGACAAAGAAAATTCAACGTTCGTGATCCGTTCTCTCTATCGTACATCAAAAGACCATCCATCTCTAACCAGCACAGAATATCTTGTGCTCAGTTGCCCAACAGGAGAACCCATCATCTCAGCCACATGACACAACGCCTTAACCCTTTTTTTTTGGTCAAAGAAAAGAAAGAATTATCTGGTATAAAAGACAAGAAAAAGTAGTAAGGAGAGAAAAAAGGCCCGGATATCAGGGGCAAAACATCTGACGTAGAAGTTTGGGGTGTAAAGACTGGCGTCTAGGCCGGTGGAAATTAATGCTGGTGGTTGTGACTGTGGTCATGGTCGTGGTCGTGGTCGCGATCGTGTGCATGAGGACTGCTTGCGCTGTGCGACGATTCACTTGCACGTCTCGTAGAGGAGGCCCTGGATGATGTGTCTGCAGGACAGCAACCCTGAGCCTGGCAGTCATCAATGCACTCGAGGAGACATGTGTCACCCTTGTTTGGGTCGAAAGAGCCATCGAGGGAGAGAGCGGCGGCTTCGGCGTCATGCGAATGCTTCTGATCGAAGCAGAACTCGGGCTGTATCGTAGCACTGTGGATGCCGAAACCATGAAGACACTTGCGAGCTCGGCGAGCCAACTCCATGTACTTCTCGCCGCTGTGCGAGTCAATGGGGAAGGAAACTTGTAGATGCATGCTGGCGACAAGCTTGGTGTCGGAGAGCTGCCAGACGTGGATATGATGGCATGTAATGACACCAGGAAGAGCTTCGATGTCTTGTCGGATCTCGGGGACGCTAATGTGCTCGGGGGTAGCTTGTAAAAGAACGCGAGCAGTGCCCTTGGTGAGAGGGATACATGTCTTGAGAATAATAGCGGTAATGAACAGGGAAACGGCGGGATCAGCGTAGACCTTTCCAGGCCAGTCGGTGAGCCAAATGATAAGAGCCGTGACCATGACACCAATGTTACCAAGCATATCACCTATAACGTGGAGAATCATAGCGTTCATGCCCATGTCGGCATGGTTGTGACCGTGACTGTCCTTCTTGCCAGCCTTCTTGGGGAGAGTGTGATGGTGACCGTGGTGGACGCTTGAGTCTCGTCGTGGTCGACGAGAGTGGGAGTGGGAGTGAGAATGATTGCCGTTTGAGCCGCTCTTGTTGTGGCCGAGCGACGAGCCGTTCTTTGGGACACCCTTGAGGAGTGGCGACTCTTCATTGTTCTCGTCCTCTTCCATGATTAGGGAATTCTCAGCATCAGTCTCGCTCTCGCTGGTAGTTTCGTTGACATCACTCCTGGTTGCTTCGATGATGCTCTGTCGGAAACTTGCTGGATGGATGCTCATGTCCTCGAGGCTAGTAAAGCGAGAGTGTCCACTCCTACTGGATCGATGGTAATCGCGGCCTCGCGAATGCGTAGAGTGACGGTGAGCGTTTGAGCCGGAGTTATTTCTGCTATGTTGCTGATCGCTGGATTTGCCGTTGGTCTTGGTCAGGGTGGTTGCGCGGCGAACGATAATCTCAGGAAGAACGTCTGCGGCACGGCCGCTTTCATCGGCGAGGGTTCGATGGGTTTCGTAGCCAGCATTGCCTTCCTCCTCATCGTGAGCGTGGTTGTGAGAATGTCCGTGATCGTGGTCATGGTCATGATCGTGTTCGCCAGGTCCGTGCGAATGGCCGTGACCGCCAAGTACGAAGAATCCGACAAAGTTGGAAAAGAGACCAGCAGAGCCCACGATGAGCATTAGCTGTGGGTTGTTGATCTCGGGAGGCTCGATGAATCGGGTCAGGGCTTCGAGGACGATGGAGACGCAGAGGGCGATAAGGAAAACGGCATTGAAGAATGCACCTAGAATCTCGGCGCGAACCCACTGAGAGATAGTTAGCTATGCGCATAGATATTTGGGATGTTTTGATGATTTGGGCACGTACACCAAAGGTGAATTCGTCAGTCGAAACCTTTTGCGCGGCCGACACAGCCCAGAGACCGATAACGAGAGAAATAATGTCATTGAGCTATACAAAGGTCAGTTGATTCTCTATAAAGGTAAAGAAAGGGGTTGACTGACCATGTGAAAAGCATCAGCCATAAGAGCCAAGGAATGAGCAAGAAAACCAGCGATGATCTCAACGAGGAAAAAGGCCGTATCAATGGCAATCATGGCCTTGATCCTAGTGCTCTTAGACCAGGCCATCTTTTGGAGAATACCCATGGCGAATTAATTATGAGAGCGCCAAAGAGGGCGCTGACTCTTGTCGGGGGCTGATTATCGAAGTGAAGTTTTGTTGATGGAGAGGAGATAAAAAAGAAGTCGAGCTGGAGGGGCCAGGAGCAGAGGGAAATCGGAAATCGCCAAGTCTTTGGGTCGCGGGCTGACGGGAGATTTCAGTTCCAATGTTTTAGGTGCGATGACGGAATGCGACAGTGGAGGCTGCGCTGTAGCAGGGAGCAGCAGCAGGGAGCCAGGGGTTGGTAGTACAGAGATAAATAAATTCCGACAAGAGAATAGGCTGAGGGACGAAGGAGAAGTATATAAAAGGAGAAGAAAAGAGAAACGATGAGAAAGCAATGATGAAAAGGCTCGCAAGAGCTGATTAATTTGCTACTGTACCTAATGAATGTAGTGGCAAACGTTAAAAATGAACCCTTTCAGCGAACGATTGATCAGTCACCCATAGCTTAGCTAGGAATGACCAACAAAGGGCAGAATCTTTAGTGAGACATTCTCAGCCAAGTTCGGAATGGACTATTTTCTTCTTTAGCAGCCCTCCTTGTTTAGGCAGGGCAAGAATCATCGTTACTATTAAAGAAGGACATCTATAGTCTTGTCTCTAGTCTCAGCCCAGGACAAGCTTTGATGCGCCCGTTGAACAAACTCTACAGTATCCCAGTACCTGCATAGCTTGATTCAATAACAGAACCAGTTATCTCGACGTACAGATAGAAACAAGGACCACCCCGTCTTGTTCGGATCGGAGATATGCAACACAGAGTTCAAAGACAGGACCGCCCAGCCGGTTCGGCAACTCATCCCCATTATCTCGGTCTGCCACTAACGAAAATGGATCCTCCGGCCTCGGGAATTGAGCAATAGTTTGCCTTACAGAGGGTCAAAGCGACTTGCAGAGAAGAGAGACAGACATTCTGTTTGTTGAGTACTTGAGTAATACTCTTAAGTCCTTTCGACAGATCAAAGGCCCTTGACTGATGCCGTTGTTGTAAGGATACGTATCCACGCTCAACTCTGTTCGGGCTCTCAATTGCAACACAAGCTCGGGTTCCCCATCCGAGCGTCTTCTCGTCTTTTCTACGTAATACGAAGGTAACATTGGCAACTTCCGTAACTGTAAATTCAATTAGCTGACGTCCAACGGCTGAACCCTTTCAAACTGAACACAGTTCCCCGTAAGATATCTAATTATCGAACCACTACCGCATGTTGTCCACATCGCTCCAGGGTATCTATCGTTAGCGTTTCCGCTCAGCTAGCTCCTTGCATTACAGCTGTCTTTAATGTAGCCTCCAGCCAGCCTCAATTTCTCAGCTTTGTCTTATACACGTCAGACATAGAAGGGGCATGCTTTGTGATGGTTGCATGCTGAAAGCCACAATACCGGTGTTTTTTTCTGATAGGTATCAGGAGTCAATATATGACACGCTCGAAAGTACGGCTGTTTGCCATGACCATGTCACAGCTACTTACCAACAAGTGAGCTGAGGGTGAATAAAGATGCACTTACGACGCTACTTGACCATTCACAGAATATTACTGTCTCTGCTACATCGTCGATTGTCGTTGCCCAACAGCCAAGTTCTTTAAAGCGTAGCTGGGCTTCAAGGGATGATAACAGCTCCGGTGTCCCATATTGCTTATTTCATGCTTCTGACAAGTAACACTCAGAACATGTACGTGAGATGATCCCATGTCGATGCAGTTGCTATCGTTTAATGGGCTGGAGCTTTTCAGCTCATTTCCAACTCAGGTTTGAAACGAAACAAAGGCACGTATCGTCATCAATCAATATAAAGGCTTTGAACAAGACATGTTTGCAAATGGTGTCTTTCATTCCATGCGTTTATCCATTCCGGCCTGTAAATTGGTGGAGCCAATGATATTTAGCGCTCTGACAGCGGCCCGCACCGGTGCCGTTCACGCCTGCATTCCACTTTCATAAGCGCGTCTTCATCCTCTAAGAGCTTGACACTCCTTATTATATCATGAATTATCCTCGATTTCCAGCAGCCATTCAAGAGAAAGAATCGCAGTAGAAGAAGGCTGAGTATATGGGAGGCCTACCATTGCTTGCCACATCATGAAGCTCCATCCGAGACACCACAAGGCATCAACCTGCGGCCTGCCGCGCCCCGGTTATATGGCCGCCCAGCTTGATGCCACCACCTTTACGCGCCATACCATCCTGGCTAGCGACATGGATAGTCTCAAATAAGCGAGCTGGTTGGATGGTTGTAGGGTCTACTATTCATGTAACAGCCCCTGCGTATCGCCGCAGATCTAGGACTTTCAGAAGTCATGAGTTTCATGATGGAGGCAGTGTTCCATTTGCTTGAGGTTCTCTAACCTCTCATCCAGTTTGTACTTCTGTCTTATTATACTAGTTTACGTTGACTACTTGATACTTTGAGCCCTGTGTCTGAAAGCGTAAGACATAACTTCTTTTTTGGTATTTCTATTGTCGAGAAGAGCACTACCCAACATGGAGACTGCTGCCAGCATCGCCGCGTTTGTACAAGTCACTGTCGAGATTGTTAAACTTATCAGAACAATCAACCAACTATGGAACGAAGCCAAAGATCTTCCCGACGACCTTCGTGATCTACTGGAAGAGTTGAAGGACTATACCCCTATTTTCGAAGAGTTAAACGAGCAGCTCAAGTACGATACCGTTTCTAATACTGGGATCAATAATTCCTATGTCGCTCGCAGTTTCACTGCCTCACAGAAAGCCTACGAGCTCTTAAAACAGCTTGTGGAGGAAATGTCTTCCAAAATTCAGTCCAAGAAGGAAGGTGCTCAGCGTACAATGAGCGCCTTGAAACTTGTCATGAAAAAGGAAAAACTTGAAAGATACCAGAAGCGACTCAAAAGATCTATCAGACTACTTCACACCGCTATAAGTACATATCAAATGTGAGTGTTCAGATCGCATAGGCATACATATCGACTGACACCAACCTTAAAAGCGCAATGACGAGGCAAAATACGGAGATAATCGTGAGCAGAGTAAACAACAACTTTAGTCGACAGCTTGCAGACTTTCAGTTACAATCAAACACCTTGATCCAAATGATACGGCAGGGTGATTCAAAACAGAGCAATGAGCAAAACGTCGCCAAGCTTCTGTCGACAGCAACAGATAATAATTCCCAATCAAGACAGATAACATCCCAAAGGAATCGACTGGGGTTGACTTACACCAAAGAACCCAAATTTTGGCGAGCGCGCGTTCAACTACCGAGTTGGTTATCACAAGCTGTCTATGAAATTCAGTCCAACACAACGTTATCGGGCTGGAGCTTCACCTACCGGACCTATAACATTATTTCCTCCGAGTCAGAAATCATTCAAACGATCGAGAAAGGAGATAAGAATGGCGTTTTGGAGCTTTTCAATGCTCGCAGGGCATCTCCATTTGACAAGGATCACAGAGGCTACTCACTTCTACATGTACGTGGTATAGCCGTATACCTTTCCATAACATATTAACTTGGGTACAGTTTGCGGCTCGGAATAAGCAATATGAAATTTGTCAGGTTCTTCTCAAGATGGGACTCAAAGGATCGCTCACAGAGGTAGTTGGCCAAGGACGAGAGTAGGTCAAGACTCAACCATTGTCTCGATTACAAATTGGCTGACTGAAATCAGGAGTCCATTGAAGCAGCTTGTCTACAAGCCAAAACGAGACCAGCCGGAAAACGAATGGATCCGTATAATTGAACTCTTTCAAGCCTATCTTCAAGATGTGGATGAAGTGCCTGTTGTCCGGCTTTTTGACTTTATCCATGAGTGGGCATATGGAGATGAGTTCATGATCATATTCAGAAACAGGTTTATGCCCAAGTATTATCACTGGCCCCTTCGAGATCGATTAGAAGCAGTGAGGCTTGGATCATTTCATATCCGGAGACACGCAAATCTTTCCCGACTTCTGTCCGAAGACTCGGTCATCACAGGATCAGATGTTTCTCAATCTAGCGCTGAGAAGCTTTCACTTCTGCATTCAGCAGCGGTTGCGTTGGGAATTCGCTTTGCAGACGAAACTATGCCCTACAAGAGAGTCGAATTTCAGTGGCGGCCTTATATTGACTCATGGAGGCACCTTGTTACCAAGGTCGCATCTGTGGCAGGGTCCGAGGATCTCCATAGAGTTGAGCTGGTGAGTCCCTGGGACGTACATCATGTTCCTCATTGGCGAGGGACACCGTTGATTTCGGTTATCGGCGGAGCACTTTGTTACCTCTCCCCAGAGGTATCATTTGCCCACTGGGACAAATCGATTCAGCAGACCATGCGCGAATGGCTTAAAGGGCTACGGTCAGCTGGAGTAGATCTACTCGAGTACGGCAAGAGAGAGCACAGTCTTTTGCATGGAGGGCTCCAAGGCGCGTTTGACGCAGAAGCCATAGAAGCATCTCGGACAATGTTAAGGGAAAGCTTAGCGAGAGGAGCATATGGCGTCAAAGAGAGCCATGCCATCGATGAGGGATACAACGTTAACCACTGGGTCCCAATCCGTTTTATCGACCTGATAATAGGTCCAAATGTGGAGGACTGGCGAATAATTTGGGCCCCCGAGTTTGAGTATATGGCGTACCAGTTCTGGAGTTTGGTTGAAGGTCAGGATGTAAAGAGTGTCATGCCTGGATCATGGAGTGAGGATTAGACGCCGACCAGAGTGGGAGTGAGCGCGTAGGTTTATAGCCGCCATTCTATAAATGGCGTTGTACATAATACATCCGGGTTAAATATAAAATACCCATTTCAAGAAAGGATAATTCTTGGCTAAAATTTATTTATAGATTACTGAAGAATTATCTCTTATCTTGAATTGTTTTGCTTGCTCAAGTTGCCTTGCCATACGTAACTTTGGCGCTGTTAAGGCTACCTCCACTACCCAAAAAGGCCAATCAAGACATCATGTGAAGGCGGGGAAGTCTCACACGGAGGGGCTTCACGACATAAGTCGTCATGCCATTTATACCTGCAGGAGCGCGCCTTCAGAGTTGAAGCTTCCATCTTAACTACTCTCGATAACAATCATCTCAAAAATTCAAAACTTGTGCCTCGAACTTATCTCACTCAACTACCTACCCACATTATGGCCACACGTCCAGCAGAGAAGGCCGGTCATTGGTACAAATCCAAAGCTACCGTGTTAAAGGATGAGCTCAAGAAATACTTAGCGGCTGTTCCGGGGAGTATCGATGGAGTTTCTGTGCCGATTCCCGGAGCACGCATAGTTATTGCACCGTGAGCTGAGCCTCCCACAAGAACCGAGCTCTGGTCAACTAACAGCACTGTGTTTTAGACATGCAGGATACGATTACTCTGGCCCGTGTGCAGCCTGGGCCTACAAGACCCTTGATCTGAGCCATGCCAAGCGTGTATTTGTCCTGGGCCCATCTCACACCTACTACCTCGAGGGATGTGCAGCTTCGACATTTGGCAAGTATGCCACTCCTTTTGGTGATTTGGTTGTGGACCAGCCAATGGTCCAGAAGATTAAAGATGCTGCCGAGATGGAGGAAATACCCCTTAGGGGTGAGGTTAACGAACACTCACTTGAGATGCATATGCCGTACCTCTACCTCCGCTGCGAAGAGACATTTGAATCACCCGACAAGTTCCCCAAAATTGTCCCGATTCTAGTTGGGAGCAACAGTGGACCGGAGGAGAAGGTCTACGGCAAGATTTTGCTTCCCTACCTTCAGGACCCCGAAAATGCCTTTATCGTCAGCTCCGACTTCTGCCATTGGGGCAAGAACTTCAGCTACCAGGTATACTCGCCTTCCAACAGCCCCTCTGATCTTACAAAGTTGCGCTCTTCCGATCCAGTGCCAAAGGGCCCGCCGATTCACGAGACAATTCGAGCCATCGATGAAGCAGCCATGGACGCTGTTAAGAGCGGCATCCATGACAATTTCCTCGCTACTCTACGCCAGACGCGGAACACCGTGTGTGGACGACATCCTATTGGGGTTGTAATGGCGGCTTTGGAGCTGTTGCGTCAAGATCCTGAGTATCAGGACAAAGGATTGTTCAGCATCATTCAATATGATCGTAGCAACCTGGTTGAGTACCCAGGTGACATGAGTGTGAGCTACGTGTCGGCGTATGCTATTCTCTAAGTATGAGAGATAAAGAGCAGGCGTTTTGCTGAGATGTGGGTGTTATCTTCGACAAACCGTCTTAGCCGAAGACGATGGTTGGAGGATTAGTTTGGAGTTTTTGGTTGGGTTTAACAAGGCACGAGTGATGCTAGAGCTGAAGAGGAGTTACATCATCCTCAGAGCCTCATTGGGTAGTTTTGAAGTGTTGTCGGGTAATTAGCCTGTAATACAACATGAGAATATGAAACTACCAACCGTTAGAATACTGACATGGATTTTCGGATCGTAAAGTAGAGTCCATCGAGGACGGATATGCTGTGCCGTCAATGTCAGCTTATATACTGCAGGTTTGTGCTGATGAAATAAGAGCGGTCATGTTTGCAAGTAAGCCGAGACGAATGATAATACTCCAGTGGAGTAGAGGTGATCAACCTTTTGGCTATGAATGTATATCTTGGGAGAATTTTAACTAATTATGCCATTGCCTTTGATCTGAAATGAAAACGTTAGCTGTAGGGCTGGCACAGACATACTATGGCAACTTTATGTTGTTGTGACTGAAGACCGGCAATTGGATTATCAAATAGAGCATGCCACAAATAGCACAAGTTACGTTACTGTAGGTTATTTGAACTCATTCTTGGCAATGTCGCTACGAGCCCCTCCAGACCCACGCGGCGAAGCTTAACTTGATTGTTCGAGACCCCCTGGTCAAGGTCAATCTTAGAGCTGAAGGGACTAACGCAGCTCGCAGGGCTTTCTCTGGTAAAGAGGCGCACCAGCTGTCAGCCTGCAGATTGACGGATCCAAGAAGAGGAGAGAGAGTTTCGATCTTGGATCAGAGTTTGAACCACTTGGCGATATTAGTTGATGGCAATGGTGGTGGTGATCGGACATAAAACACCAGACTTGTTACAGAATATTTCACTTGAAGATCCAGGATCAATGGAAAACAGCCGCCCAAAGATGAAACAGTGGAGAAGTTGTCGCCAATAAGCAGAGCCATCAAGGGCCTGTTGATATTGATGGGGATCACCCCTAGATATCCTTGCTAGGGGGAGTTGACAGAATAAGCGGGCGTTTTGTGAGCGATAGAGTGCGTAGCTAAATTTGGCACCTTTCTGCGCTCTAAGCCGCAAAGACCTTAACAGCCCATTGCTTGAGTCCAATTGAATGTCGCATGATTGACCAGTTTCTGGCTGCTGCATCTCTGGTTTTGAAGGGCTGGGCTTACTACCTACACATATACGCACGTTTAAGGGGTTGACAGCTCAACGTCACAGTCCATTCTTAGACGCAATCACAATACGATGATGATGAACTTGGCAGCAAGTCTCTTACGTAGCTATACCCATTAGAAACTCTCAACTGGAATCAGATTTGCATCTTTGTATACCGACTATTGGACCCTGTATCATGATTCAAAGGGGGGGCAAATACGGAGTAAGCAAAGTGCCCCTACGGAACAAGGCTAATCTAAGCCGCTAGAGGCAGTGAGCAGCGCCCAAGCGCCAGGGCAGCCCCCACTAGGCTCTAGCTTCTTACTCTCCCGGGAAAAGAAGGATGCAATCCACTGTAACTTAGTGGCTCCTGCTACGGGTCGCTCCTGCCACTGCCACCCTCGGATTCTCAATCTCGCACTTGCACTTGCACTTGCACTCCCCATTCCTTCCATTCTGTCTCATCCGCACTTTGGCTTTTTCTCACGCCCCTTCCTCTCCTTCCATTTGCCGTCTTTTCCTTTTTCTACTCTCTCTATCTCTCAATTACATATCGCTCTACGCGTCAAGCTTGACCTCTTTTTTTCTTCTTTTATTGTCTCGCTTTCTATACCCGAGTCTTGTTCATCTCTTTTTGCTGCGCGACGAGAATATCCCGATATCGTCCAACCCCCTTCTTTGGTACTACAGTCTTCGACACCAAACCGATACGAAAAATCCATACGAGGAGGACGTACTATCGGAGCCCAAATACCTAAAACCGCGCCTCTCCAAACACAGGTGTTTAATTCACTCGAAACAATCGTCTAAAACACTTCTATAGAACCTCAGCTCCGTCGCTACAATGAGTGTTAGTGCTCCTATTCCTATCTTCTCCCAGCTTTATCTCGTTTCAATCTTGTTCGCTTCTCTATGCGATACGAATTCAGCTTGATATTGCAATATGACTGCCCAATCGCTCCTTCATCCTCCCATTGATCCAATTTATACTGTTATTCTGTATTTTACTAACTTCTTCATAGTACGGGTATGTTATCCCATAGCCACCATGCGCGCTCGACTTAACCCATGACCCCTTTACTGACCTTGATCACAGATACGGAAGACAAAATCCCTACGACGCCCCTGACGCGGGCTACGGTGCTCCTGGCGGTGGTTACGGCGGCAACAATGGCTACGACAACGGCGGCGGCTACAACAGCCCGCCCGCCCAGGGCTATGGAGGTAGGATTCATCAGCTCTGAATATTTGTTACTCCCATCACATGCTGACATGGCTCGAGGTGTAGGCAGCGTCGAGATGGCTCCTCTTGCCCACAATGCCGGCTCATTCGCTAACGGCGACCCTAATGCTATTCTCAACGAGTGCCGTGACATTGACCGCGGCATTGATACCGTCGAGCAGAACCTTGAGCAGCTCCGTATGATCCAACAGCGAACACTCGACGATGCCGACAGCTCAGGCTCAAGCGCCGCAAACCGACAGCTCGACTCTCTCTCCGCCGACACCATGTCGCTCTACCGTGAACTCACCGAGCGCGTCCGCACCGTCAAGTCCAACCCTGAGGCCCAATCTGCTAAGAACAACCCCCACGTCACCCGTATTGATCGCCGACTCAAGGCGGCTATTACACAGTACCAGCAGGTCGAGTCGCAGTTCCGAAAGCGCACACAGGATCAGATGGCCCGCCAGTACCGCATCGTTCGCCCCGATGCCAGTGAGCAGGAGATCCAAGCCGCCGTTGAGGACACATCGGGTGGCCAGGTCTTTAGCCAGGCCATGATGCAGAGCGATCGCCAGGGTCGCGCACGTGCTGCCCTCAGCGCTGTTCAGGATCGTCACCAAGCTCTTCTCAAGATTGAGCAGCAAATGGTTGAGCTGGCTCAGCTGTTCCAGGACATGGACACCCTTGTTGTCCAGCAGGAGGCTGCTGTTACACAGATTGAGCAGAAGGGTGAAGAGGTCGTCGAGAACCTGGATAAGGGTAACGAGGAGATTGGCGTCGCCGTCAACACTGCTCGCAAGACACGAAAGAAGAAGTGGATCTGCCTGGGTATCTGTGGTATGTATTCGAGGTCTGATGTCGAGATTCAGCAGTTCGCTAACTACTTTGCACAGTGGCAATCATTGCAATTGTCGTCATTGCTGTCGTCGTCTACTTCGTTGTCAACAAGAACAACAACAATAACAACAACAGCGCCCCCGCGAAGCGAAGCATTGAAGACATTGGCAGCCTGCCCATCATGCACACAGCTGTTCTCCCCGCACGTCTAGCCCGCCGTGCCCTTGACGTAGACAGAGCATCTTCTCTCATCGCCAGCCTTGGTGGGCGAATGCATCTCCCCCAGCTACCACAAAACTGAGGACTTGCTTAGATGGGAGCTTGACTCAAAGGTGAATTGTATTCGAGTGATGTGAGACGACATATGGACTCACGCCCTCATGCTGGGATATATATATATATATATATACGCCTTGGAGAGGACTTGAAAAGAATTGCTAAACTGTGTTTGTTTCTTTGTTTCTTTTGCGTATTCCCGTTGGGTCACAACATTTGCTGCTATAGCCCGATAGCCCGTCTCTTTGGTTTTGATTTGTTATACAACCGGGTTGAATATTGTGCTCTTGTGGAGTCGTTCTTCTTTTTCCACTTTGCATTAGTTAGGGGCGTTCAAAGTATGAGCTTTTAATTACATCCTTTGTCTTCTTACTACTGCGGTTTTTCAAGTTTGAAACTGTTGTATTCTCATCCTGGCAATGCATTTCTGGCGACAGACGGGTGTCGATGAGATTGTTTATGATATGCTAAGCAGAGACCTGACCTATAACACAATCCAACACACAGAGTTGAGATGCTCATTCTAAAACAAATCCTATACGCCAAGCTGTATCCATCCGTATTCAAAGGTGTCTGGTCCACCTGAAACCCGATATCCTAACCGCATATTGCTGGAGCTATCGGCGCCTTTGCTTGCACTGAAGCTATAGTTTTGTGTTGCTATCTGTCATCATCATTAGTATCAGCGTATAACAGTTCATGGCTGAATAACTTACCACATTATGTTGATAGCACGCCTCCATCCGTGTCTTATACCGCATTTCAAGATCATAGAGCGTCTCTAACACTTGAACAACCTCAATCCTCCTCCCTGGCCTTTCCCTTACCTTTATCATACTCGTAATCCACCACCGCCTCATCAGGCGCACCCTCTTGAACATGCTCCACATCATCCTGCTTTCCCACCACCGCGCGCCTCTTCTCCCCCTCATCAACAACCCTCCTCAGCACCCCCATCCGTCGTCTAAAGTCTTCGGCGAGAACATCAACGTCCTCCCCTCCTATAGTGCCGCTGCCAGAGCTAGGCAGACTATCGGGTCTCATCTCCACGGGCTCGCGCTCGACGCCTTCGACGCGGAGCATCAGCGCTCCGGCGCCTGTCTCGTCGCCCTCGCTCTGCTGGACTGCGACGTTGGACTTTGTCACGGCGAAATCGGGTGTGAGACTTGCGGCCCAGGATACGGCCCAGCGGCTGGGGTCGCCTTCGGGCGCGGGCGCGAGGTCGACTACTAGAGCGCGGTGCGAGGGGTCCTGGGCGGCGGTGGTGAGGATGGAAGGGTCGTCGTCGGAGAAGAGGTAGTGGATTCGTGGGTGGACGGTTGCGTTTGTTGTTGAGTTTGTTAGGAGGGTGAAGAGCGGTTCGAAGGGGGGCATCGGAGCTTCGTCTTCGTCGGGAGCTGTAGGATCTTGGTGTGGCATCTCGTGTTCCGGCTCAGGGCCCGAAGCTGAGGCGGCGTCCGGAGGGGAGGGATCTCTATCGATTCCGGGCATTGTGGTAGAGAGAGTGGGTTGGGAAGGCGATGAAGTGATGGGGAGATGATGACGACCCCTGGAGCATGTTTGGTCTCTGATGGCTCCTCTTTGATGTGTTATTTTCGGTTGTTTGATGTGATGGAGGATACGTAGGAAACAAAGCTAGGTTGGATTAGGTTGCCTGTGTTACCGAGCTGTCTAAGGTAGAAAGATAGGCAATGAAGTCCTAGGATCTAACTTAAGATGACGGAAGCAATGGAAGCTCGGGTCTTATCTTATCAGCACGTGGGTCTGTTGTATGCAGGTCCAACAAGATATTCGGGTCTGTGTTTGTCCTATGTTTCGACATGAAGCTGAGGGTTACTTTAAGAATTTATGATTATATTATAGTTAGCAAGTATGATGTTAGAGCCTCGGTGTATTGTTGAGCATCCTGTTTGTGCCTCAACGTTGTAAAGGTTAAGGTGAGCTGAGTGGAGGTATCGTGACTCGACATGTGACTGCGAGTGTGACTTTAGTACATGACAACTGAATGTCCAAAACACCAAAGAAATGTTTTATGATATCACCAAAACGTCGTTCTTTGGGTCAAATAGTTTCATACAGTTGCATAAAAGTTCCTGCGGGGCTATGAATCATATGCAACCTATTTCCACTCTGACAGAAATCCTTGGACCACTCTCATCCTCTTGTTGCCCAACAAGGCTTCTCCTGCAGCCTGACTTGTCCATTGCTGATCATGGAAAAGTGCTATCCTACTGTACGTTGGCTACCAATCCCATCTTGTACTAGTCATGCATTGCATTGAGAGGGTCACTCCATTTCAGGGATCTCGACGTAAGATAATAGTTGAAAAAAAGGATCAAGTGAGCCAACAGGTTGGGCAGTTGACCATCTAACTTAGTTGCGGTCAGAAGGAGTCAGGCATCCAGTGCCATCGCCCTCCCCAGCTGCCGAGAATAACGCCGACCCTCTATTGACTTGACTCTATGTTTCCCCATGATGATAATATCTTTTCCTCTTTTAGGTTCTTTCCAGAAGACCTCCCGATAACTTCCCGCTCTAACATGACCTTCGTGATATGAATGCTTTTCCAAAAAATGATAACAAAAGAGATATATGTGACCGACAAGGAAATGACGCCAGAAAATGCCCTCCTGTATGCTGATGAAACGCCCTGTAATATACGAAAAGCAACTTTTCCTCAAGCAAATGACTTCCTCAAGAAGAGTGCAACGCACGGAAACCAGCCGCGATCAGGCTCCTCGATTTATCTTTGGAATCAGCGGGGCCATTCCAATAAAAGAGACCCTATTCAGCCGCAGTTAGCGATCAATCGACAACAACAATAATGGGTGCTACGTGGGGAGGACACGTCGGCCTTGTGTCCAAGACAAGACCTCGTCATCCACACTTGAGCTACTCACCCCTAGTCCTTTTTGCTTGCAGAACCCAGCCTTGATCTTGACCGTGTCCGGGTTGTCGTACGTCACAAACCCGCCGTCTGCTCCCATACATTGAGCTGCCACATGGCGTTTGTCGATGACTTCCTTACACCCTTTGCGTGGGAGCTGGCTGTACTCAAAGGTGCCATCCTGGGCTCCGCCAATGCCCTTGTACTTGTGCCCTGCCCCCGTACAGTGAAGAAAGCTTCGTCCAAATGTCGGGATGCCGAGCAGTATCTTCTTTGGCGGGAATCCCTTGGACACGAGGTATGAGACCCCAGATGAAGCCGATGTTTCTTCCTTGTCCATGGCGTAGAGTTGGGCGTGGTGTCCAGCTTTGGGGGTCCAGGACCCAAAGAAATCGTAAGCCATCAGGTTGATAAAGTCGAGATACTCGGCTATCTCCATCAGATCGAGAAACTGCAAAACAGTCTTGGCCGCGGGGAGTGCTGCGGTAAGGATGTAATGTTCTTCGGGAAGATGGATACGGACGGCTGCCAGCAATGCGAGAAAGTCGTAGCCCTGTTGGGCATCACAAGGGTACTCCCATGCAACTACTCGGTCAATTTTGTCAGCCTTGGTAGTTAGAGATAATGGCTCAAGCAAAACTTACTATCGATTCCATCTAGACCAGACGCTTCAACAAGGCCCCTGGCTGATCGAGCAAAGTTGTCGCGCAGCAGGGTACTAGCTGCAACTATGGGGAAAATCTCAGACGAGTTTCCACCTCCAATCGACAGGATGACTCGAAGATGAGGATGTTTTTGTTTGAGATGCATCAGAGAACCCAGCCCGCCTTGTACACCGTCAACAGGCGCACCAGCATCCGCCCACTCGTCACTCAACTAGACGAAGGATTTGGGTCAGTATCTTGAACTGCCGAGGGCTTGGAGACCAATACTTACAAAAACACCGCCATCGGCTGAAACACTGGCATAGGCGTAGTAAACGTGGTTGATGCAACTGTAGTTGAGCATCCCCGGGGTATCTCCCTGGTATATTCTATAGTTGGGGAAGTAAACGGCGTTGGTAAACATGACATTGGACATGCTCGAGGCAATCCGCGACTTGCGCGAAGAACTCATGATGAGCGACTTTGAAGAAAGAAATATTTAGAAAGAAGAAAAAGAATTGAATAAGAAGAGACAAAATTTGGCGCAAGCGTCGAAATTTGAGAGGGAACGTGGGAATCGAATTTCGGTCCAATATCTTGTTTTGATGTGCTCGGTTGGCGAGGTCCTGCATCAACAGCCCGATGCGATGATCCAGATCTTCAAGGAGTGAATATTGAAGTGTCGGTCAAGACTTGGGCTCATGGCTCCATTCGAGAAGGATGAGCAAGTAAGGTATATATAATAATCAACGCCAACACCAACACCAACACCAGCCAGCTAATCGAGGGCCATCATCTAGCTGATGAGCAGGGACCAGTAATGTAAATTACCGGAGGCTCCTAAATACGGTATAACCGTGATGCATGACATAATTGCGGGGGGGAGTCATTGCAAGAAGTATGGATGAGCTTTTCAATGTCAGAGCTGAGAAGCTGAGGCTTCTTGGGAGTCGGATCGTGTTGCTAGCTGTTATTAGTCCGTCTTTTCAATGCTTGGACCATGTCGAGTCGGGCCTTGTTGAGAAGCTGTATTTCCTCGTCAAATGACGACCCTTGGGCGTAATCCGGGGCGAGACCGCTCTTTTCCCTTCTTCCAAGACCCTGATCTATTGCGACTGAACTCTCTCCACCAAAAGTCACGATAGTGAGCTGAGTCTGTGAGTGAAGCACTGACACTGATGCTTGGCAACAAACCACCACGGCCTCTCCGAACTACCATAATGATGAACAGAGATGAAACACTTTGCTGCGTCCGCAAATGAGGCACGTACCAAAAAAAGTATAGTTGTTTGTCACGGCCTCGGGACATGAGAGCCTCGGTGCGCATCGAGGCGCCATGTGTCTCTTGTGCAAATTACCCATTCCGACTGGCAGTTGCTGCCTGCCCCTTCAGCTTCAACTTGGATCCTTAAAGGATCAGAGCGAGTCATCCTGCTCAAGAAGCTGCTTGAATCAAGGGATGAAACAGTCTCAGCCACATTGCTTTTCATGTTACAATGCCCATCTTGGGACCGGGAAAATCCAGGTATAATATCTTGAACGAGTGTTGCACCAGAAGCGCCGAGTCAGAGCACAGCATCCTCTCAAGCGTCTCCAACAACCGTGCGGCTCCATGCGCCCTGCCATCGAACTTCTGGAAGGTCAATCAGCGTTTGGAACGCGCTACAGCGGATGGTGAGATTGGCCCCATATTAAAAGCCATCAGGGATCATGACATTTGAGCGCAACATTCAGTGGAACGAAACACCTCTTCCGCTGTCTGATGCTCGGGCCCTGAATCTCCAAATGAATTGTCCTAATTGATTCAACGGCCTTCAACCCGACTTGTCATTGCCAACTCCACTATCACCAATACCTGAAGGCTGATCCTTACATATGAAATGTTTATTTGAGACTGCCCACTGGGGTGGACAAGAGTTTCCTGTCAACTCCAGACTCCAACATTGGCGCGAATGGGATCCTTCTCCCATTGCTTGGGGGCCGGATATCATCATCCTTGCTATAAACCACATATAGATTCCAAGATCGGTACCTTGAGAATGCTGTCCATGCTCTCATGTTAATCCCAAATAATTCAGCAAAACAGATGAGCTGGTGTTTTGTCTAGGGTTATGTTGCTTTACTTCTGACCGAACGTTGAATCGTATAGCCTCAGCCTGTCCTAGGTATATCTGCCCCTTGCTTGCTTCTCTGTACTTGCAACATGGCCTTCATATTTGTAGAGCATTGCAAGATCATGCTGGCTTTGAAACAATGATGATCCTTTCCTTTCTTTGCAGAGACTTGAAGTACGTCTGACTGCTTGGCCAAAAGAACTGAGAAAGCTTGTGTCAACCCAGTTGCATTAACGTATCTAGAGCGCCTTCTGACTGGTGTGTACGCTCAATGACACTCGAAAAACGATACCCGATGAATTGGCAATATGCGTGACGCGGCGGTTAGGCGATTGGCGGAGATATAACAATGTTGGTTCAACATGTGAGACCAACAGATCAGCAGGATGGTGAAGAGTCAGCGTGAATCCTGCAAGGCTCCTTCATACGTGCAAGGCGACCTCACCCAACAGTAAGCGAGGAGACGTACTCCAACGCCGAACCCTTGTCGATCCAATCCGCGTTGGATTTGAGATCTGTCAAACAATCGGTTATCCATGTTTACCTTTGCAACTGGGCTGAGTTGACATGTCGACTATCAAATTCTCTTTGCCAACCACTCCGATACCTTGTCGCTGGAATGCCTTTCTGCTGTGACCGAGCGAGTTGACTTGTGCTTCAGCTTCAACTTCATTGAGAGGGTTCTTATTAATAGCCTTTCTTCGGGATGGTGTCGCTACCTAGATTATGGGAGGCAAACAAACATATAGCCCCTCTTGGAACCCGACCAACAGTCGAATCGCAGGGTGTCCCTATGCGCCATCCGCATAACTTATCACCAACATCTCACACCAGTATGTATTCTGTAGAGATATACCACAGATGCAGATTCATCTGCACCAAAGCTAAGAGACAGGACCTTTTGTTCAAGCAAGGGGCCATCGTCATGGTAGCAAACTTGCAACCTGCCTCATGACCTCTCGCATATGTCCTCAAGTGAAAAATGCTTGTCCGGCATGTGTTGTTGGTTTCACAGAGATGACTGATGATGTGGCGCGACCATGGCCAAGCTTTCCGGCGAGATAATAAGGCATCGAGTCCACGCGTTGCGTTTCTTCAGTCATTTCCTTCTCGACACTCAACCACTTGATCGACAAAAAAGATGCAAGATACCGATAGTCACTCGTTCTCACTCATTTCTGAGGTGGGAATCGCGAGCATATACACGCCGATAGAACAAGACACGGATGAGTACGAGTTCTTGTTCGAGGATGGTGCATCCGAATGCTTGCAACAAGATCTCAGGTCAAGCTGTTGCACCTCGTTGGCACCTAGCATCTTCGACTATGAGCAATCCCACGGCCGTCGTTACCACGCGTATATGGGTGGAAGATATCCACTGCCCAACGATAAAGGAGAGCAGTGCCGTGAGCTGACTGAACACTTGCTGATGAATCTTATTCTTGTGCGTCTTCACATACTTAAGAGCAATAGCATTCCGTGTCAACCCTGAACTGACGGGCTCATTGTTCCAGGATGGTAAACTTTTTTTGTCTGATATTGGCGACGACCCGGAGAAAATCATCGACTTGGGTACAGGCAAAGGTGAGTCTCCCGGGAACTTGATGGCTTTATTGCTGACATCACCTAGGAACTTGGGTAGTCGACGGTAATAACCTAACGAAAGATCCGGAGATGCATAGCTGATGGTTCTACAGTGGCCGACATGTACCCAAGCACGAGCGTCATCGGAACCGATTTGTCGCCCATTCAATCCAGGTCGATGCCCCTTAACGCCAGCATGTTTGTCGAGGATTGTGAGGACCCATACTGGGCAAATGGAAATGACTTTGATTTAGTCCATTTCAGGGGAGTTGCTGGATTTCTTCTCGACCTGAATGCCATGGTCATTAATGCCCACACGTAAGTAATTATAGGAAAAGTAAAAAAACCTGCTAACAAAAGACCAGGCATCTCAGGCGCGGAGGATGGATTGAGTTTCAAGAGTTCGACTATACAGTCCAGTGCGACGATGGTACCATGCAGGAAGATGATCCATTGCGGGTGTTCTTCGAAACCTGCGCTCAGGGAATAAGAAAATATGGCTGTACCGGCTTTGGCAAGCAAAATATCCGGAAAGCCCTCATATCTGCTGGCTTTGGGCGAGTTCAGGTGGTGAGCAAAAAAGTGCCCATCTCATCTTGGCCCCGGGATCAAGGGATGAAGGACCTGGGGACACTGATGGAGGCCAATATCCTCGAGTATATCGGCGCATTGGCTGCTAAACCATTGATTGCTTTGGGGATACCAGAAGACGAGAGGAAAGAGATGGTACATCGGGCTTGTCGGAGCCTCAAACGCGGTAAAGCTCATCGATATATCCACTGTCGATTCGTGTTTGGCCAGAAGGATGAAGAGGACTCGGTTTCGGAGCCTGGATCTCACATTTGATGTTGATTGAGCAGTTTGATTTGGTTGTATGGTGCTGAATGAGTTTGATAAATGGAGCTGGGCAATGGACGATGAGGAATTGAAGGAGATGCCTCAGGTGCTGTAATGATTGGTGCGACTCATGAAACGGTAGGTGCAAGCAAGTCTGAGGACTGGGCAACAACATACAATTGGAAGACTGGCTGTAGTTATTGTTTCTCTATTGATCTTTTCAAAACCTATTCGTAGAAGAAGAAAAAAAACCTCTTAAGCTCCAAATAAATACAAAGATCATATCATGGCCATCCATGCTGCAAGTGGAAGTTCAACCAAGCTTGTGTGGAGTGACGTTGACTTTGGTTGTTAGTGGTCCGGGTGCTGACAAAAACGGGCAGCTACTGGAAATTGTTACCTCAGCTTTGACCCTTTGACCTTGACTTTGACCTCAAAACAACAGCTTCAACAAACGCGACAACACCATCCACGCCATATCTAGACCGAAATACGTAGGCGCATCACTCAAATAAATCAGCTGCCTCGCCTATTGTAGGCCTTGGCCTGCGCCATCCTCGCCCATCATGCCCGCCGCCGTCGAATCTCCCGCCGACGCCATCCTCAACCACTCCGCGAAGCCCTACAACTTCCGCTTCTCGCCCTTCCTCCGACAAACATACCAGGTCGGCCTATCCCCCGACCGCCCGATATGCAAGGCTTTCCAGTCTGGCCATTGTCCCAACGGCACGCGATGCCCTGAGCGCCACGTCTCCGACTCCAAGACGTCGCAGCCCACTGGCGGCCTCAACTCGCTCGTGTGCAAGCATTGGCTGCGCGGCCTGTGCAAGAAGGGCGAGCACTGCGAGTTCCTTCACGAATACAACCTGCGAAAGATGCCTGAATGCAACTTTTTCATGCGCAACGGGTACTGCTCCAACGGCGACGAATGTCTTTACCTCCACATCGATCCTCAAAGCCGTCTACCGCCCTGTCCTCATTACGACATGGGTTTCTGCCCCCTGGGTCCAAACTGCTCCAAGAAGCACGTGCGTAGGAAGCTCTGTGTCTTCTATCTAGCTGGTTTCTGCCCTGATGGCCCTGATTGCAAGGAGGGAGCCCACCCCAAGTGGTCAAAGGATCTGGAGAAACCGACCCTCAAGTCAGAGGAGAAGAAGGATGATGATATGCGGATGGACTTTTCTCAAGATGATGATATGAACCGACCACGCGATCAACAAAGAGACAGAGATCGGGATGACGGAGGGAGACATAGCCACCGTGGACATGGTGGTAGAGGAGGGAAATGGCGAGGCAGAGGACGGTTCCGTGGAAGAGGTCATTAAGATGAGAGCATTGTTTACATCTACGCTGCTGTATTATTTCAATGATAAAGATACCCCCATGACATTTGGGTTTGATTCCCGTGAATGCCAATCACAAAGGCGAGGGACAAAAGTAGCTGAGGACAACTGATTGTGTGTATTTACTATTGTACTCATTTGATGCTTATTCAAGAGTTGGAGTCGTGACGGCGTCTATTTGCAAAAGATTTGAACCTTCTTATACCCATGTTCCATCATCATGGCCGTTGCATACATACAACAGATCCATTACGTGTCAACATAAATCATCATATCTCATCGTTTAGGAAGAATCAGAGAGTTGAGGAGTCCACAGGGCACCCTCATTTTCAGACTTCCAGACATTCATCTCTGACGGAACGGCGACAAACTCGCTTGATGCCCCGACGTTCTCGTTTCCGTTTTCATTTTCATTTTCACTGTCATCCTCTTCCTCTGAGCTTTCGTATGTGCTTGTTGTCTTCCACGTAGACAGCTCGTCCACTCGGCGAATGCCCATCATCCACGAGACGAGGCCTCGAGGAGCCCATCGCCCCACGAAGCCGTATACGCTAGCGCCAAGACCAACACGTACAGTGTCAGAAGTGATAGAGCCATCCATCACGTCAAAGACAGAAGTGTGAAGGTGTCGAAGTGAGCTGCCCTTCAACCCACGAATGCGGCCCCCAGAAATAGCGGAGCTGGTCTGGGCCACGAAGTTTCGTGCATAGACGTGTCGCGCCCCCTCTGGCCACACGAGCGGGGACTCTGGGTTTCCTGCAACTAGCCCCTGGTGATGTGCACCTCGAGTAGGCACGAAGCCGGAGAAGTCAAACGTGCCGAGCTGCATATGAGTGACAGGGATGTCGAGAGGACGAAGCTCAGCGGTCAGAACTTCTGTGAAAGCAGACAAGGCGGAGCATACGGTCGCTTCAGGAGCATGGAATGGCGGGTTGATCGATGAGATGATAGATGGAGTAAAGACCAGAACCTTGGGAGGAACCCACTTCTCTCCAATGGGGTTCAGGCGAGAGGTGAGAAGAGGTAAGAAAGCCTGGATCGTAAGGATCGGTTGGAGGAGGTGGGTATTGAAAAGGTCGGCGAAGCTTGAGGGAGGAATTGTTGCGATAGGAGACGTTTGATAGTGGAGGCTTGGGATGAGGAAGACGGATTTCAGAGTGAGTTGGTTTGGCTTCATTCCGGGTCCAGGAGCTTGAGGTGACTGGAGGTAATGGGCAAAGCGCTCGATAGCAGAACCAGCTTTAGGAGGCTAAGAACATGTCAGTAGTGGTATCAAGACACCAACGAGACAACTTACGTCGGTTGTGTCGATGCTGAGGGCCCGAACATCTGGCCGCTTCATGGCATGAACCATAGACTCGTCTTCAGCAGCGTTGCAGACAATGAAGACGATGAATCCACGACGCTCCATGTCCAAAGCCAAAGACTTGGTCAAAGGAAGGGTTGGAGAACCAGCGATAACGACGACTTCAGTACGACCGCCATTCCTAGCCTTCTTTGCTCGTCTTATCTTTTTGCACGAGCGATTTGTCTCGTATCCTTTATACGCAACGACTCCGCAAGTCAAGATAACAACTCCGGTCAGAATTTTATGCTTGGCCAGCCAGTCTTGCATCTTTTCGAAGCGCGACAGCGAAAGTACTTGGGCAACTTCTTTGACTGGAGGCGCGGGCCTCACAGATTCCGGTATCCATTGTGACGTAGAGAGTGTTTCCCTCACGACTTCGGCTGCTCGGTCGACATTCTGATCGATGAACTCGGCAACGTCGTCGGTATATCGCCTAACCTGCACGGAAAGGCCCGAGAGCTAATGGCAGTGAGCGGCATGTACATGGGCAGAGCAGAGCAGAGAGTTCACGCAACATACCATGTTCAGGAACTGCTGGTCGTCTGCCGACATGATGGCGGTTATTGAGAGGGGAAAGATTGTTAGGCTCTGCCCATGTCACGATCCCGGCCTTCAAACCTAAAGCTTCTGGTCGCCAAGTCGGTGTATGTGGTGTGCACGGGCCATCCGAGCGGTCTACGCGTCGGAGCTCGGGAGCTGCTCCTCCGGCTGTACATCTAGGTAGTCTAAGCCTGAGCTCGATACAGATAGAGAGAGGATAACATTTGTTGTTTATACATAAGTTATTAATAACTCATAAATAATCACCTGAAATTTCATCTTATTCTATTTCTTGGAGTAATACTAATACTATCTTAGTATGCTCTTAGGCCGCCGGCTACAAGTTGTCACAATGCTCGGAACCGATCATGATACCAGCCACCGGACTAATACAACCAATACATAAGTCCATTTCACACTAAATTCTCTCTGTGTAGAATAACTTGACATAATAGCCTTCTTCTTTATTTGTGAAAAAATAATAACTAAACTATTACCTTGGTCCGAATATTATCCATTGCAAATGCTGCTAAGTTGGATGCGTCTCCATTGATGAGTTGTCAACGGTCGACTTACAACACATCACCACCTGTCACATCTGGTTAGATCATGTCAACGACAATGAGATAAGCTGAGAACATAGCTTTCGGTACCTGTTGATAAAGAAACGCCTTTTCGGCTCCGAAAGATAATCCTTAAACATGAATGTTAAGACAAGTGATCAACTACAAGGCAAAGGGCGTAGTAGTTATCCCCACAAGTCTCGAGATAGGTACGATATCAACACCTCGTCCATTTTACAGAACGACGATACAATGAAATCCCAAAGCAATGACAAAATTAACAAAACATGTATGCTGAGAATTATGATGATTTGCTAAAACTCTTACTCAACAACAGGTATTTCCTATCCGAATAATACTTCCCACTGCTAGATAGTGAAATTGATGATCTGAGTTCCTATCTAGAGGGGCCGGACCCACTCCGGCGGGCAGCCATTCCCCAGACTCAAGACGGTAGGAGCGGAGTGTTTGCGGGGGTTCAGCCGGTTATCAGCGGATCCACTCACGGAACCCGGCGTTTAATATGTACAACCGTCTCTATCTCGTGACCTTCTTCAGCACTTTTATACAACTCAACTCGTCTGTCTTCATTTATTTTCCTTTCTCATATATAATAAATACACTTACTTCAAATTCCCCATATCATTTTTCCTTGCTGTATTCGATTATATTTCATTTAGTATTATAACTATCTCTACAACAATGGTGCTCCTAGACTATCTACAACATCGTCAAGCTTGGTCAGTATTTATCATCTTATTCCCAAGACAAATACACTTATTGCTTATTGATGGATTCAAATAGCCCATTATACTAACATTGCAATAGCCAATCCAAGCAAGAAGAACGAGCATCTCGTATTAAAGGCCTTACATCTTACCACGCTCCTTTCAGTGTCTTGGACCGAGAAATCGTCAACAGGCCAATAGAAGAGCTAGTACAAGACGTACAAAAGGATTCCAGCAAAGCCGCCGATTATCTACACACGTATGGTAAAGTTGCCCTCAGAGCACACGAAAAGACCAATTGCGTAACAGAAGTCCTGCTCACTTCTGCTGAGAAGTGGCTTACAGATGGATCCATCAACTTCAACGGGCCCCTAGCTGGTATCCCAGTCAGCTTGAAGGATACCATCGAAGTCGAGGGGTATGACAGTACCGTAGGCATGAGCACACATATTGGAAAGCCTCTCACACACGACGGAAACACTGTCAAGATACTCAAAGACGCCGGTGCTGTGCCGTATGTTAAGACCAACGTGCCCATCACCCTTCTCAGCTTCGAGTCTTCTAATGATGTATGGGGTGAGACATCCAATCCTTACAACAAAAAATACACTGCCGGTGGTTCGACAGGGGGTGAAGGTGCCCTGCTCGCGCTGGGCGGCCGCATCGGAATTGGAAGCGATGTCGCAGGAAGTGTCCGCTGTCCGGCTCACTTTTCTGGGTGCTATGCTCTCAAGTGCTCTACTGGAAGATGGCTCAAAACGGGCATGGTAACGAGTATGCCGGGTCAAGACGGTGTTCCTGCAGTCTACAGCCCCATGGCCCGTACACTCAACGATTTGGCCTACTTCACTCGATCGATTATTCAGATGAAGCCTTGGACCTATGACTACTCTTGTCATCCAATCCCTTGGAGGTCTGATATCGAGCAAGAATACACAGAGAAGAAGAGTCTCCGGGTGGGAATTCTTCGGACAGACGGTGTCGTGGACCCTAGTCCCGCCTGCCAGAGGGCCTTGGAGATAACTGAAGCCGCTCTTCGACAAGCAGGTCATGAAATCGTGGAGATTGATCCTCCATCTCCCTATGAAGCCCTTTGCCTGGCCTCTATTCTCCTCTGCAGTGATGGTCTAGAAACAGTCAAGTCCTTCTTCCGCTGGGGCGAGTGGAACGACCGAGGTGCTGCTCAGATGAGCTTCTACTTCAGCCTTCCTCGACCTGTGAAGTACTTGCATTACCTTTGGGTCAAGTATGTTCGGCGCGATCCCATCTGGGCTGGACTCTTACGCAATTGGCATCCGCAATCAGGATACGAAATCTGGCAGCTCAATGCCAAGCGAGAGTTATATAAGAGGAAGTGGTTCGAATGGTGGGATAACTCTGGAGTTGATTGCTTGATTACTCCTCCGAACGCTACACCGGCCGTCCCTCATAAGGGCATGCATGATGCCTGCAGTAGCTGCGGCTACACCTTCATGTTCAATTTGGTAAGTCCCTTGTCTTGGATATTAGGCTGTGATAGCTGACCTCGTATAGCTCGACTACACTGCTGGTGTTCTACCTGTCACACATGTTGACAAGAGTCAGGATCAACTACCAACAGACTTTAGTCTTCAGAGCCTTAATGGTATCGCTCAGGGTGCATACAAACTGTACGATGCCAATGCCATGCATGGGCTACCGGTCGGGGTTCAAGTCGTTGGTCGTCGATTAGAAGAGGAAAAGGTAGTGGCGATTATGAAGAGAGTTGAGAATGCGTTGGGTAATGATGGCTTCCCTTTGTTGGAACTAGATTAAAATGAAGCCCGCGGCTTAAGAAAGACTTTGTATTTAAAAGGATTGTTGAATGTAATTTAATCTGTTCTCTTATCCTTCTTGCTGGATATTATCCGTACAATAACTTGGGAAAACATTTATAATCTTTATTAAAATTCAAACCACCTCAGAGCAGTCTACTAAATATTAAACTAAATATCTTACATCATTCAAATATCCTAATATAGCATACAATTCTTCGTTAAACCCCTACAATTCATGGCGAATCAGGTAGACTATTTGGTCATGGTATTGGATCGTCACATGTGAGATGTTGCAGGGTAGTTTCGTGGCTCCGATTTCGGCGGCTGCTGCAGACTGAAGCTTCTCTTAACGCCATGTAAGCAGGTGACCGCTCAAGTATAAAGACGATGGTTGTTCTCTTCGTGATTTAATTATAGCAAGACTCAATGACCGCGAATATGGCCGAACATAAAGATAGGTGGTCTACCAATGTGCGCCTCCCATGCTTGAAAATAATCTCACAACTTACACGGATATCAGGCATACCAGCACTCAGCTTCATTTGTTCCTAAACTCGCGACAAAGGTTGTCGCATGGTTAGACCTACAGAAAGATGACGTTCTCCTAGACATTGGCTGTGGCGGTATGTGTTTTGGTCTCAAGCTGAACCCCTAGAACATGTGAGCTGATGGTGTAGATGGCATATTGAATGTTGAATTCGCAAAGATCCTGGCCCAAGGGAACGGTTCGATGCACGGTATTGATAGCTCAGCCTCCATGATTGAAGCAGCCCGGGATATCTGCAAAGACTCTAAGAACTCTACATTTGAAGGTTGGATGTCCCAGTTCAACTGCTTGTATGTCTACTAACCTGCTTCAGTATTGGATGCCACTCAGCTCATTTCCAAACCCGAGCTTCAAAAGGGGACTTTCAACAAAGTCTTCTCCAATGCAGCCATGCACTGGATTTTGCGCCCAGAAGAAACGCGCGCCCAGTTCTTCAAAGGAGTGTACGCTTCGCTGGCCCCTGGCGGTTCTTTCACCTTTGAACTGGGTGGCCTGGGTAACGTTTCTGAAATGCGCGCAGCAGTCCTAGGTGCTGTATCTCGCCGAGTTGGTATCCAAAATGCGCTGGCAGCTGATCCTTGGTTCTTCCCTGACGAGGCCTGGATTACAAAGGTGCTGCAAGATGCGGGCTTCGTGGTTGAGCGGGCTGAGCGAGAATGGCGGCCAACGCCAGCTGACAAAGGCGGTGTTGAGGGCTGGATTCGACTGATGGCAAGTCAATTGTTAGATGCCATTCCAGATGAAAAAGCCAGAGAAGAAGCTGTCCAAGAATGTGCAGAGGTATTGAGGGAGGTGTGTCGGGATCCTAATGGTGGAGAGATGATATCATATGTTAGACTGAGAGGTGTAGCAAGAAAGCCCGAGTAAGAATACCAGTGTTTCGAATGCATGATGAACCACTGTTGGCCTCTGTCGGTGAATAGTGAAATAATTATCCTGATAGTATATGCATCACTTTTTTTTAATGACGGTCTATAGTCGTTCTACTGATGTCGGTACATGGCAATGAACAAAGGAACCATTCAACTGTCATATTCGAAACCCAATCACAGTGTTCATGTGCATTAGTCATCGCCTGTCAGTACCGGAAACTTCTAGCCTGCTTGCGAATGCCTACCCATCCTCGAGGGGCGATCGAGCCCAAGGCAACTGCCCTCGACGCGGCCAGATGGCCAGACTTAGCCGCTCAGCATCTACATAAACACCATGGAAGCTTTCTTTGCATATGAAACTCTAGAGAAACGACGTCATCTTCACCTTGGTCACTAATCCACTGATTTACCGTGAAGACTCCACATCTTGCCTGCAACTACAAAGTCGTTACCTCAAACAGCAAGATGCCCGAACACGATCCGCTGGTCTTGTCGTATAGCCATTTGGACAAACTTCCTAGATCCAGCGATGCCCTACAGACGTTGAAAAAGGTGGCATCTCTAGTGAAGCCAATAATGCGAGCACGCAACTGGAAGGTTAGACAGCTCGCCGAATTCTATCCCGAACAGCACAACCTCCTGGGTAGGTTCCAATACGAGCTGACCGTGAGACCGTCTGTCATATTGATTGCAGTTAATAGGTCTGAATGTGAACCGAGGAGCAAAGATATGCCTTCGTTTGCGACATGCTGGAGACCGAAACCAATTTTTGCCCATCGAAAACGTCGTAGATACAATGCTCCATGAGCTCTCCCATATCGTTCATGGCCCCCACGATGCCAAATTCCACGCTCTATGGGACCAACTCCGTGATGAACATCAAGGTCTGGTTCTAAAAGGCTATACTGGCGAAGGTTTTCTGTCTGAAGGACATCGCCTGGGGGGTTCAAGGATACCGCCGCGCGAGGCTCGACGACTGGCACGAGAAGCTGCAGAAAGGCGTCGAGCCCGTCCTGGCACAGGAGCCGGCAAACGTCTGGGAGGAAGTGCCCCACGACCAGGCGAAGATATTCGCAGAGTTATTGCAGATGCTGCTGAGCGGCGGACTAAGATCCTCAAGGGCTGTGGCACAGACAACCTGAGCGAATCTCAGATTCGGAATATCGCTGATACTGCCACCAAGAATGGCTTCCGAACACAAGCTGAAGAAGATGAGGCTAATGATGCAGCCATCGCCCAAGCGTTGTGGGAACTGGTTCAAGAGGACAAATCAGCCAAGTATGGAAGCTCTTATATCCCACCCACGGCGGACAATCCAACTGGAAACGGGGGTGGATCAGTCATGCCAAATGGAGAATCCAGTAGTTCAAACGGGTCGAGAGAACCCCCAGGTTGGACATGCGACACCTGCACCTTGCACAATCCTGCTACCTACCTCTGTTGTGATGCGTGCGGGATGGAGCGGTCTGTAAGGGCACAGCAGGTTATGACCAATCGCCGCCGATCCAGATCGCCAACATCTCGAAGACAACCGGTTGTTGTTGACTTGACTCGAAGTCCGCCACGGGATCGGCAGCAGAGACCGAAACCAAGCTCAGCAACTACAACTCAGAGAGCCGCATCGTCTTCAGAACCTCAGGTATGGAACTGTAGTCTCTGTGGGACAAGGATGGAAAAGCAATGGTGGACTTGTTCAACATGTGGAAAGATGAAGGACAATTCACGATAGTCTGGCAATTGCATAATGCCTGCTCTCATTTCTTGGTTGTTGATCAACGATGACTTCATTGAGGCTTTGCCAACGAGGATCCAGCCTGCGGCAGTATCTTGGCCGTCAAGGCGCTCAACAGCGTGATTTTTACCGAGCGAAAGCCAAGATGCAGGGGTGAAGCAAGATCGTAGGCTGAGGTTCCCAAGAGAAGATGACGTTGGGAAAGACTTTGCAGGATCCGGAAAAGCGCCGATTGGAACTGGAGATGATCTGCAAGGCGGGTTCGGACGCCATCGGAGCTTGTAACAATTAGATCCTAGCAGAAACCGGTGGTCGGGCTTTTGATGAATTCGGGTGAAACAAGAAGAACACTTTTGTATACGCTTAAAGCGGCTGGCTTGGGCTGGCTTGGGCTGGCAGCTTGGGTGAAGGATGGATTTGTAAATGCCCATATAGATAAGGTAGCTAGTGTGGACCTCGGCTGGCGACGAGGTCTAGATGTTCTGGTCTCAACGCTAGACTGCATCAGAGTTAAGCAAAGCCAGAAATAGACTGCGACATCAATAATTATAATGTCCGTGTCCGTGTCCGTGATGTGGTTGTACAAGTGATTACTGTGACACAAGCTTGACAGTCAGTACTGTAAGATCTAGCTACTGCAACCATGCGATGCAACAGCAACAGCACTGAGTTGATGGCCATTAAACAAACTTTTGTTGTACTGTACACTACAGTTCCTTGCAAGAGTTTCTCATACCGACTGGACCCCTGATCGGCGGCAAGTGGGTGAAGTCGTGTTTGAAAAAGCTTTTGTGTTTCGCTTTTGGCTGCTTGTCTTTGGCTTGGAGATGCCCCATCGTTCGAAAGTGTCTGCGTGGTGCCTGAACTCCAACTCACCTCATTCGTCGGTTGTCGCGATCTCCTGTGTCGTGCATCCCATCCATCCTTTTTTAAGTGGGGTACCAGGATCCTATGGATACGGATGCGAGTGTAACTGTAACCACATCAAGCAAAAAACTGTATGGCATTGTATGTGACAAGGCGCCGTTGGAACATAATACTCGACATTGTACGGTTAGTTTCATTTCATCAATGTCAACAGTGAATAATTCGGCTTTAGTGGTCATAGTCCGGTATGAGGGACGTGATACTAGATATACACAGACAGAGTTGGGTATCCGTAAGGTACCTTTTCGCTAAAACTCTAGGGTTGACGAGCTCCCGCTGATGAAGGTAGGCAGATGACAAGCAATTCGTGCCATGATAGGGCCATTCGAGGAACCCAAGGGAAGAGGGTGTCCTCGATACGCCATGATGATGATCAGGGTCATCCATAGATGTCTTTGAATTTCACTTGCAGCCAATGGAGGAGGAGATTGCCGTCAACAAAACAAACAAATGGTAACTCTCGATGAGATGATGATGAGACTCTGTCCGTTTTTTCAGCGGCTGTTGGAAAACGGTCCTATCAATATGGGTTGAATCATGACTTTGCCCTGTTTACTGGGATCGAGGTTATCTATTCCCATGGAACGGCCCTGTTGAGGCAGACCGCCCTATTGTCGTGCCTGACTATTAGGCCCAAGTCAAGGAATTGGGCACAATAGCTTCATCCGAACGAGGTTGGGTTGACTAATATTTGTTCTCATTCCTGCCCTGATCATCGCGACAAGTTAAAGCTGTGCTTAGGGCTTTTAGAGAACTAATTTTGGAGTTTTCAATTCGACAAAATGCGAACAAGAACACACATGCTGCGTCGGCTGTTCACCGCAGAAATCAGGGCTTGCAATTGTCATGCTTGATCGGCATTTCAAGACAAGGTATGGGTGGATCCACGGCTGTGGAGGCGATCCCGACCCTGGCTTGGCAACGCCGCAGTGCTCACTTTAGGTGGATAGAGAGCTTCAACCGCCCCACTGATAGTGGAGAAGACCCGCCTCTTATTGCCCCATAGGTAAGGCCTCGGCACCCCCAGCTGGGTACATAGCAGCTGTGCTGCGAGGCGCTGGGAGGGGACCAACAGGGCGTTAAACCCCCGTAAGACCCTCCTTGTGAGAGACCCCCCCTCCCGCTTGTCCGTGGATGCACGCTCAGGAAAGTGTCAATTCAGGGTCCTTGCCTGGGCTCAACTTTGACTTCTTTGTACTGTACCTAGCCAGGTCAGGTCTACCTTACCTATGAAAATCAATTACTACCTCAGATATTTTGATCCCTTTCAACACAAATTTTACACACCTTGATATTTTCTTTCACCAGCTCTGAGCTGCAGTCTGACTGTGTCTTGTACAGTCCCTCTTCTCCACCTCATGACTGGGCTCCCAGTTCGATCGACTCTCATCCCAGTATTCGTCATTCGATCTCTCCTTCAGCTCTAGATCTTGACGATTCACACACATCTCGTCAATCAGTTGCGCTCATCTGCGTTCTCGCACATCAACTTACTTTGCAAAACATCATCCTCCTCTCATCCTACATTCGACTTTCTCTTGTTCCTGATTAGACAATTGAACGACCTTAGCTACACCCTCCAAAGTCTAATTCCGCCTCCGTCGACGCCGTACCTAGAAGAGCTAGATCCAGAACCACGGTTTGCCTGACCTTTACGGCACTTTTCCCCCTCTGCGCCATGCCAATTCCTCGTCGGCCGTCACTTGTCGATTCGAGGTAGATCTACTCCACTGACCACTTCCCTCTGGACCTTGTCTCAAGGTCGAGACCGTCGACGCCCCAGATATTGCATTCACAACTTGCAACTCTTGATATTCATCTCTCGCTACACCCCGACTTCTAATCACTGCGTTTCGTCCACTTCTAAAATTGCTTCAAACGGTGTTCACTCTCCATGCCTTATAACGAAGCACCGACATGAGCCCTCCTCAACAGCCTCGTGCCAGCAGCCAAACCCGAGCTATTAGGCCCGCCGCAGCTGTCTACGATGCTGGTTCTCCGTTGACTCGCTCCGAATCTCACCCTAATCATATTCAAGCTCCCGTTCCGACTACCTTTAACCTTGCGCGACCGAAAGCTACCTTCGACCTGGTGAACGATGTCAAAGGTCAAGATGCAACCCCCCGGCCATTTGCCGGAGGACGCTTCCAAAGGGATCTAGGAGATGCCTCACGCTCACCATCCCAGAGCCCTTTTCGTCTAACCATGCCTAGCATCTCTCCTGCTCAGCTTGCATTCTCTGCCATGCAATACCTGCCTGTGCCCACTATTGTCCTTAATAACCTCAAAACAATTGTACTTGCCAACGAAGCAATGGGCCGAATCCTGGGAATAGTCACGGAAGACTCGGACGAGGAGGATGCGCCTCATACTATCGAACGTCTACGGGGACAAACCTTGTCTCAAGTTGGCGTTGATATGCTACAGGACGGACAACCGGTGTGGGCAACTTGGGAGGCTTTTCTCGACTCTCAAGTAGAGGAAATGAACATCAGAGCTTCAGCAAAGGATTCACGACGAGCTTCTCAGTACAGTGGTGACGCGACACCAACTACAAGCACCATGCCTATCCCCGAGAAACGATCGAGCTCACCAGCTCGCAAGACTCAGGATGCTATAGTAGAGGTTGTAATCACCCGTAAGGGAATCAACAATACTGCCTTTGACACTCGATACAAGTCCAAGGAGTCGGATTACCAAGTTTATGCCAAGATGATCATTACGATATGGGAACTCGAGGATCACCAGACATTTTTCACCCTCACTTTTACTAATACACAATCACCACCACCGAGTCTTCCTAGCTCTAAGAGATCCATTGCGAGACCGAGTGTTCTCGAGGCTGCCGAGCGCAAATCCATCGCCCACTCTAATCCATCTTCAGTTGCGTCTAGTCGAGACTCAAATTCTCCCTCTTTCCATAGTCCAGGAATTGTCACCATGTCCTCCAGCCCTTTCCCTCCGATGGGCCCTCCATCTTTTGCGACTTATTCGAGTACTCCTTCGCTCTTGCAAAAGATGCTTCTGATCAAAGACGCCCTACTCAACAATACCCAGATGCCCATTGTCGCCATGTGGAAGGATGGTAGTGTCTCATTTCCGAACACAGCTGCCAGGAAGCTTTTCCAAAAGGATGCTCCGATTGACAAGGCAGTCAACGGTTTTGATCTTATGCAATATTGGCACGTTTATACCGAAGACTTTTCCCGTCGCCTTGACGTTGAGGAAAACCCTGTTGCTGTGTTGCTCAAAACGGAGAAGCCTTTCAGCGGCTTGCGTGTTGGAATGTACGATGAAAACGGGAGCAGACGCGTTTTTGATGTTCTCGGTGAGGCAATCAGAGACGATTCTACAGGCGAGTTTCTTGCGGGCGTTGTTACGGGACGCGACGTTACTGTCATGACCGAGGAAATTACGCAGATCAAGGAGCGGGACGAGGAGAGATTCAAGCTCATTTGTGATACGATGCCTCAGCTTGTCTGGACGGCGACGCCTGACGGTCTCGTCGACTTCTGGAACACACGTTTCTATACTTATACAGGACTGTCTCCAGAGAACAGCCTTGGCAAGTCGTGGGTAAATGCTTTCCACCCAGACGACCTTGTAGAAGCCAACAAGAGATGGGAACATTCATTAGAGACAGGCGACATATACATGACGGAATACCGATGCCAAAGTAAAGATGGTGACTGGCGCTGGTTCCTTGGCCGGGCGATGCCTCTGCGTAACAAGGAGACCGGCAAAGTCGAAAAGTGGTTCGGTAAGTGGTTTTGTCAATGTTGAGTTCCCCAGCTGACTCTCCATGTTAGGAACTTGTACCGATGTTCACGAAGGCATCCAGACCAAGGTGGCTGCCAAACGTACACGACAACAACTTCTCAGTGTCATCGCACACTCCCACGTTACTATTTTTACTGTCGATCCGAGCCGAAGAGTTACAATGCTCGAAGGTGCACTGATCTGGAATAATACCCACGAGGAAAACCACGATGGCACAAGATGGTTCATTGGAGAGAATATGTACACCGTTTTTAACCGTTTGACTGCGCAGCTCGCAGATGGAGAACGTCCCGAGTTTCTCGAACCTATAGAGCTCATTCTCGATGGAAAGGTTGCACAAGATGTCAAGGAACATGGGATTGGTAGGAATTGAGAGCAACACCAATTAGCTTGACAGATCTGGCTAACCTCGAACAGACGACCGCTGGTATCGAACGCGCTTCATCCCAATGCTTGGTAAAAGGGCCCAAGAAGGAAATGCAGCGAGCGATACATACACCGAAGGCGTTATTGGTGTGATAATGGACGTAACCGAACTCAAGATTCGAGAGAAGGCCCTGGAGAAACAGTCGCAAGAGAAACGAAAGGCCATGGCCAATGAAGCAGCTGCGAAGGAAGCGAACAGGCTCAAAAGCCAGTTTCTCGCCAACATGTCCCATGAAATCAGGACACCCATCACGGGTGTATTAGGAATGGCTGAGCTTCTAACAGGAATGCAACTAGATGAGGAGCAGCAAGAATACGTTGGAAACATCCAGAGCTCCGCAACTTCACTTCTTACCGTCATCAACGATATTCTGGACTTTTCCAAGGTCGAATCAGGGCGTCTAGACATAGAAGAGGTGCAGTTTTCATTGTCGCATATTGTTAAGGAAGTGGGGCGAATGCTGCAGTTTGCTGTTGAACGAAAAAATCTCGATTTCCAGTCAGATATTGGAGATGGAATCGAAAACGATCTAGTGGTCATCGGAGATCCTGGACGCGTACGACAGATCCTTACCAATCTCCTCACTAACAGCATCAAATTCACAAACCAAGGCTACGTCAGGTTCTCAGTTAACGCCGAGAAAGAGACACCGGAATCCATCGAGGTTCGATTCACAGTCGAAGATTCGGGCATCGGCATCCAGGACGACGTTCGCAAGAAGCTATTCCAGCCTTTCAGTCAAGGAGACGCCTCAACAGCCCGGCGTTTTGGTGGTACTGGTTTGGGTTTGACTATTTGCAAGAATTTGTTGGACCTTATGCATGGACGTATCACACTTGAGTCGAAAGTCGGTATCGGAACCCGAGCAACCTTCTGGATTCCATTCAACAAGCCAAGTGGCCCAGCAGAAGCTGGTCTTGCCAATGCCGGTGCCATTCCCAACAGGCTGCAATCTGAACTGAGTTTGTCCTGCAACAGTTCAGAGTACGACCAAATGCTTGGTACTCCTCCGCCATCTGACGGAATGCAAGGAGGCTCCTCTGGATCACGTCGAGCTCGATTCGGCATATCGTCCACTTCGAGCCCTGATCAAGAGCTTCCTCCATCGGAGAGAGCAAAAATTCACATTTTGGTGGTTGAGGATAAGTATGTGCCGAGCACCTGAGACGAAACACCTCAAGCTAACTGAGTACAGTCCCATCAACCAAAAAATCGCAACCAAAACCATTGGCAGGCTTGGTTTCCAAGTGACGGCTGCTTGGAACGGTAAAGAAGCCCTGGAATATCTCTCTGGCGTCGAACAAGGCATCAAACAAAAGCCGGATATTATCCTCATGGATGTACAAATGCCCATTATTGATGGTTACAAGTGTACTCATCTTTTGAGACATCACATGCCTTACAAACCAATCGTCCAAGATGTACCCATCGTGGCCATGACAGCGTCGGCAATTCAGGGCGACCGCGAGAAATGTACCAAGGCCGGCATGGACGACTACCTGGCCAAGCCAGTTAGGAGTGGCATATTGGAGAAGATGCTTCTACGATGGTGCCACGCACGGCGTCGCGCTTCGACGGCACCCGACCCCTCTGCTTCAGACTGCTCAGAGATGAGCGAACATTGCGACAATGCCGATATCCCTAATGTTGGCATCGACGAGGATGAAATACCGCGTACATCCGAAGACTTCAACGGCAGCCCCATTACACCCCGGCCGTTGACTACCAATGGATATCAGAATGAGCCTTCCCCCTTTGATTCTACCGAGCTAGCACTTCAGGTCAGGCGACCAGAGGGAGAGACAGAATGGTCTAATAGACTCCAAGAGAATAAGCTTATTGACGCGGCTGGTGGACCATCGAGCTACCGGAGGAATTCATACCACGAACTACAAACAGGGGACTCATTGACGGAGGAGAATGTCAATAAGCTAAAGAGCGAGAACCAATCGACGACACGCCGATAACTAGATGGTACATAACGGTCTGGACCGGCGACCGATGGGTCTATCAGGCCCGGAGCTATCGGGTGCTCGATCGCCGATCTACAACAATATTGGATCGCAATCCTCTCGTCACACTCAGGGAGCATTCGTCCGTTGACGGCGGAGTCACTTTTCCTTGTTTATTTTTATTTTAGCTGCGGCAATACTCACAACAAAAGCATGCGTCGCAACACTACAACTTACTGGGATGGCGTTGAACTGGGATTCCTCTTTGACTTTGGCAGAGGAGAATTAGCGGAGAGCATACTACGGAGGCAGGCCGACTGTTTCATCTTTTGTGCGTTTTATAGACGGTTTTATCACCTTGGCAAAAAGGGAAAGGCGATGTTTTTTATTATTGCCTGCATTCACTTGGGCGACAAGGCATCTATGTATGTGCTCACAGATTGGGCGAGTCTTCGGTTTAGTTATACATGGACAAAGCATTGTGGGCGGTATATATATAGTAACCACGTGCCAGGAACGATAAATGATGGATGATACCTTTGTTTTTAATTCAAATTCATTGATTATCTCGGCTCTTTCAAGACGTTCCATGAATGATCAACCAGATAACCTAACCAATCACTCCTCGCTCGCTATTCAACATATAAATGAGACCATATGCTCATGTGTTTCTCGTTTTCGTAAAGATGTGGTTTTTTGTTCCCAGCTCATTCGGTCAATTCATCAGAGCCTGAAATGTCCTGACATGTCATCCTCCTAATTAGGCTCGATCTAGACCTCGGTCTCGATTCCAGGTTGCTTGGACGAGTGTTCAAAGACGCTAGACGCTTTATCCCCAACACGGTCAACCTTGTGCTTGATCCACTTTGCTGTGCGCGGGATCTAGGCCCATCTGTCAGTTTTTCGCTGTAACTTTGGGAGTGGTGTTGAGGATTTGGTATTTCACACGCCCCCTCTTGAGGCAGAAGGGCAAAAATAGAAACTTGGAACCAATACAGGGGAGATTTGAGGCTTACCTTCCATTGCATTAGACCCCGGTGCTGTCGATGTAGACGTCTGTCTCGACGCCGATAGTCCTTGATCCGGTCGATAGGACCTTGCTTGTGTGAAGCGCTGCCGTCCGGGATGTCGGACTCTTGTTCATCGCCGTCGTCTTCGGAATCGGAGGAGCTTGAGCTAGAATCCGAGTTGCTGCCTATTGAGCCCGGGCGGCGTCTGTGATCGGACGATTCATCCTCGGACTGCACCACGCCGGCTTCTTTCTCCTTGCGGTTTTCTTCAGAATTGTCGTGGGCAGTCTCGATGACTTCAACGACATTCTTAAGGTGCTCGTCACGGTTTATCCAGCGTGAGTGAGCGCTTCCCTGTGAAAAGTGTTAGTGGCTATGCAAGAGTCTCTACCTAAAGGTTGCAGTGTATAATGAATTCTTACCAAACCGGCCCAGAATGTGAGCTTAAGTTTTATCGTGCCCACTCGCTCACCACAATCCTCTAGACAGCAAGCCGTGGCACGTTGGAAGTCGCCCTTCCATACTGGCAGTTCTAGCTCGGTCTCTTCTTCATCTACAATATCCTTGAGCCACAAGACAGAAAACGCGACCGTGTTCTCCCCGAAAGCGCCCTTCTGTTGGAAAGCAATAGACATGCAGCTACTATATCTGGAAGCAACAGCCAAAGCAAGTGATCTACCTCGTCTTGACTTATATGTTGCAGCTCCTTGATCACCCCCGTGTTCGGCGTACATCTTGGAGCTACTGATGCTGGTTCGGAACTTGAGCTTCGACGTGCGAAGGTCCTCGGAGCAGTCCATAACCGTAACTGTAGGTTGCACTTCAACAGTGCCGTATTGCCAACCAAGAAGATTGCGTGGTGCTTGCAGCTGAACACTGCGGAAGACCATGGAGATCCGAGCACGTCCATAGCCAACACCACCAGTCAGGGGCCAGAAACCCATGACTTGTGAACGCTCACGAAAGACATCTGCAAGAGGCAGGTGAATGATTCCTAGTAAGGGATCGTCCTCCTTCAGCCGAGCATCACGGACCGCAATAAAAACCTCTGCTTCACGCCAGTCGCGGATGAAACGCTCGCAGCCAGCGTTATAGAATGGCTTAGAGTTCTGAGGCTTAGTTCTTGTTTTGAATATCTTTCTGTGATTGAGGATAATGGTGCAGTATGCGCTTGGTAGACCTTCACCGGCGTCCTCTTCGTCAGTCGCCTCGGCGTCATTTGAAGCCTTCCGCTTGCTGAGACTCTCCAACTCGAGACCTGTCATGTTGTGAATCTGGATACTGAGCAGACCGCTAGGGTAATCTTCAGGAGGAGGTGCCGAAATGATCATGGAATCCTGCTCGGCCTTGAGCTCTTGAGCCTTTTGCTGCTCAAGCTCGCTGGCGTCTCGCTCTTTCTTGCCCTCTTTGAACATGGTTTCGCGGAGCTTGCGCTCGCTTGATTTTGTGGCCTTTTGCTCAAGCTGATCCATGGAGCGGACCTCAGGGTCATGGGTTTGCTTGTCAAACTGGCACTGTTGAATTCTTGTCTTGGAATAATAGCCAACACTCCACTCAAGCTTTCCGGGCATGTTGTCACCAGACTTCAGGGCCCTGAAGCCATCTTGTCGTTGGGACATACGACCGTTGGAAGCGTCGTCCTTCATCAAGTCCTTGATGGGGATCTCAATTCGTCCAAGGTCGTCGTCTGCACTAAGTTTATCAGAGTCCCATAGCTGGACGCGCAGTCGCTCGTCGATGTTGAGCTCCTGCGGTGTCACGAGTATGAAGCAGGTCTCGTCCCAACAAGGTTCCATCTCGCCTTGTAGCACCCGTGTTGTCCACATCACCTTGCCAAATTTGGCCCAGCCGACTGAAACATAGCCATCTGTGCTACCATCTTTAATAAGCGGGATACCAGAGTCACCCATCTTAAAGTCGTAGCCTCGTTTGATATTGACAACCAACACACCCACAGCGTCGGTGTCCTTTTTGAAGTCATCGCCGGCAAGCATGTCCTTCAAATCGAGGGTAAGACTCTTGGGTGCTACATACTCGGCCATGGCTGCGTCAACGGCGGACTGGACAAAATTGCTGATGAAAGGAACATCCATAATGTTGAGAGCATGTTTGCTCAAAGGCACACAGCTCAGGTTAACCTTGGGCTGTCCGAGAAATGTAAGTGTGCAGAGAGCGAAGAAGGGCGGGTCGGGAGTAAGCTGAAGACGCATCCGCATTGTACCAATGATGCCTTGAAGGTCAACCCAGACCGGAATCTTGATGTTTCCAGGGAGGTAGAAGGCGATGTACAAATGCATATCTTTGGTCCGCTCCTTGAGAGACTTGGATGAGGATCGGGTGCGGTAGGCAAAAGCAATCTCGAGGTTGATAAAGTCTCCCTCCTCAGCTTCCATACCGTCCTGAGTGTTGGTGCTGCTGTCGCCACTTTCTCCATCTTTCTCCTTGGTCTCATTCTCACTCTGTTGTCGAGACAAGAGCTTCCCATCTTCGTTAACGGCTCGAGCCGCAGCTCCAGTTGGGAGCCATCGTACACCAAGAATACGCAGAGATTCGCTTCCTTGACCGATATCCTCGATACTAACCATGCGAATCACCTTGGGGATCGAAGCTTGCATGACATCTTCCAATGTGTCCGCAAGGCTGGTGAAAAGGTCGGGGTTGATGAGGGGCCAAACGGCACCGAGGAGTGAGTTGAGCCAAACCGTGGTCTCAGTGTCGTTCTGCTTGGATGCCTTGACAACACCTCGTCGATGAGCGTCCCATACTTCGTCTTGGAAGATGTTGTTGACTTTGTTAGACATCCATTCTCGAACAGATACTACGAGGAACCAGACAGCCCCAGCACTGGCAGCAGCCAGTACCACCCAGAGGCTACCGCCGATGACCAAGGACCTGGCCTTTCCATCGAGTATACCCTCTCGCAGAAGCCTTTCCAAGGTAAAGGCGCTGACAATAATAGCTGCGACACCAGCAAGCCCAAAGGTAACACCACGCTTGCTGATTTGCGCAAGCTCGAGGCGAAGGGCATCGAAATCTGGCGGTGGAAATAGCTCGCCCATGGCATCATGACTTTGCTGGACATCTTGATGTTCATCCTGGAGTTGTTCGTCGGATTTTCTCTTGTTCTTTGCACCGGTTGCCGTGCGTAGTGTCGTACCAAAAGGAGGCTCGTTTCTATCGACCTCCTTGAGGGCATCGTCGGTGAAATCATGAATTTTGATGGGAAGATGAGTGATGGGATCTGTGACTTCTCGCTCAGCCCTTTCCCTATTATTTTTCTTGAGTTCCTTTCTCCTTTGCTTTGGATCTGAGGCCTGGGGTCCAGTCTGTGAAGTGTCTACCATCTCTTGATCTTGTCCATTGTTGTAATCATTGCCATCACCGTCATCCTTCTCAGTATCGACTGATTCTAGATGGGGCCCTGCATCCTCCCTAGACTTTTGTTGTAGTTGATAGTCTTCATGACCTCCTGCCTCTGATGCGCCTTCGGATTTGTCAGCCGCAGCATCCTGACGAGCGGCTCTCTCTTCTTTGTACTTTGAGACTGTAGGAATTGGGTGTCTGGCGCTATATGGAGTTTTATAGCGATGACGCTCATCCGCGTCGTCTCTCCCGGACATGGTGAGTGTGTTTCACAGGCTTAGAGCAGTAATGACAGGATGAATGGCGGAAACGGCAGAGAGAGAGACAGAGAGAGAGTTGTCAATTGAGAGTCTTTGGGAATATAAAGAAGCCCTGTCTTCAAAGATGGACACTCTGAAAGATTAACAGTGAATGAATATTCAGAAAAAGTTGAAGATGTACCGTAGACAGGTTTGAGAAATGGGAGCTGAGGTGGTCAGTTACTACGTCATCGGTTAATTGTAGGTATTACATGCGCTTGCCGAATTTTCCAGCTTGGCGATACCTACCGAGATGATCGAAAATAGATCTCGATCGCGAACAAGTTTGAAACTTCAAGCTTGACGAATCAATGCTTGGATGAAAATTGAGACTTGGCGTGATGTTGACGAGTTGATATTGATGCTGTATTTTTAGGTGGTTGAAGCTAGTATAGTAAGTTAGTTATTTAGTAGGATGATGACTAGCTACTATCCATTTCCTAAGCGTTTGAAGTTTAACATATTGGTCGTCAAGATAGTAAAGAGAAGTGTCTCTTATAGAATCGAGGTTCTTACTTTATTGTTCTGGTCAATTTTAAGCTTATAGATAGACTTGGGTATAGAACTGAGAGCAGTCTATCTGGTCATTCTTCATGACACTGAGGCTTGAAGCTAACTGTCAGAGTTAGTGCCCGCTATGACTACGTCGTCTAACCTGATAAAGCTTCACTCAGCCTCTGCCTTGTCATTTAGTCTCAACGGTCAATTCCAATGTTATCTGATCAATACTGTATTGATCCTTGGCAATACCTTTACACGTCAGCTTGCGGAGCTTTCAAGGTAAATGTGGGGTATTGAGGTCGTAAAATACCCAGATTCTGTCATCGAAGAGCTGGCTGAGCTCTTTATATACCTACCTAGGTTTGAATGGCTATCATGACTCGTTTTTGGCTGTGCTACGCGTTTCATTCCATAGAAGCAGGTTCATGTTACGAACTGGACCATACACAGACTATCGCGGGCATTGATAGCACAACCTTTTTTTTTTTTATTTTATTTTATTTTTTATTTTTATTTTTTTTTATAGCTCGCGACCGTTATGTTTCTTACCATTTTCATGTTCATTGAAGTTATATCCGTGCAGAACTTGAACTTCCGTCTCTGGTAATGGCTGATACTGTAACTTGAATGGAAGCATGTGGCGTTGCACCATCATCTTCAATCTTAGACCGTATCGGCCCCACCTCTCCGAAGCTGAGTCCCGGCGCCGACCTGAGTGTTCCGGGACTGAAGAGTCGTTTGACTGTAATTGGGCGTCACATGATAGTATATATGGCCAAGTCGTCGGTTGATGTCCAAATCTGTATTGAGGAGTTTACTATTAGATAAGTCTGGTCATATTACTCTGTCAGCCCAGCCACCGAGGAAGAATAAGTCAGGTCATGATTTAGCTCTTGTTCCGGGCATTAAGAGCTTTGGTGAATGCCAAGCTTATTGAAATGTGATATGAGGCGGTCTGGTAGCATGTGGACCACTAAGGTTTCGGCGACTATAGCAAGATATCCTGGGAAATGTGTGCAATAACCTGACAAGTTGTGCAGGATAGATGGGCAGTCGTTCGATTCTTGTATCGATAATCGAGCCAGGGTATTATACTCAACTGGGCTGTTGGTCGTTGGAACTACAGCCAACAAAAGTCGGCTATCTCAGCTCGAGCCGCCCATAATTCCTCATCATTCCCGAAAACTCGGTTGTCGACTTTTCTATTCATGGGTCACGTCACCAAAAACCTCGTCGCTGGGACCACAGGTGTTACCACGAAGAGAATCATGCCAGGGGGTCAGCACACCTGGATCGGTTAGCCAGCTAGCGCCGTCACAGTGCATCAGTAGCCCCCTCACCCAGGGCCTGTCGTTGGCTGCGTCTCTCGTCTCTAAGCGCCCGGGGCAAAAGCTCAGAGACATGAAAGGGCTCTAGGACACGTTTGTGGCGTTGACTTGCAGTGATCCAAATATACTCGACCAGTCAGACGCTGTAGAGTCAAAATGCCCAGGCCTCTAATAGGCGCCGGGAAATCCAATGCTCTGGGATCTCATGATGGCTATGGAATATGGATAAGCAGTTGGTTCAGGTAAAAGCAGATTGTCCCCAGTTTCTTCCTCTTTCATCAATTGAGCCTCTTCAAACTCGTGTACAGACATTGAATTGACTCTGCGACATTCCAACTCCTGATTCTGACACTCATACAACGTTTCAGTAACAATTAAGAAACCCCCGGCTTGCAACCTTGTCGCCCCCCCCGCCAAACACTCGACGTCAAAGTCCCTCTCACGCCAATTGTCTCAGCACCACCTCGAAACTCGCTACGGCTTGAGTCTTGCTCTTCTGTAACGTCTCAACTCGTCTGGTGTATTGATAGTATCTCGGCTTCTATCTATTCCGTACCTGATGTGGCAACTCGATAACTCCTGGTGACACAACTAAACGACGCTATTCAAAGATTCGAGTCGCATCGCATTGGATTTCATATCAAGGTTCTCCTGACAGAAAGCCTTTGCGATCATTTTATACGAATATTCTCTTGTTTATGAACCGGGTCTCCCCCGCGATTTTCTCTGAAACTGTTCTTCTTTCTCTGATCTCGGGTCGCTGTTATCACACCGCGTCCTCGCCAACCTTCACTCTACGGGCTACTCAGCCACGACTTTCGCTTCTATTCACTGCTGGATCAGTCTTCTCTTTCGCTTAATCCGGGAAATCGACCCGATATCAACCTCTCAACACCGGGAGGAACTCATCCTCAGTCTTGTCGCCGGCCGACGTGACTGACTTTTATTAATTTCAACACAAACCGCAAAGATGGGTACACAAATCGGATATGGCGAGTTAATACGGAAGCAGTTTACCGCGAGTAAACTGACCTTTCATTTCTTGTTTTGGACTTTTCACTGGGGCATCTTTGCCTATGGCTGGTAAGCTACCACTACAAGTCCGAACACTCGTATAAGAAAATGCTGACTGTTACTCAGGTGGAAGCAGTACGCAGATGCCCGACTCGCAGGCTTAAACACTCTCAAATTCTCCGTATGGATCTCACGAGGCGCTGGTCTCGTGCTGAGTGTCGACTGCATGCTTATCCTTCTCCCTGTATGTCGAACCCTGATGCGCTGGATTCGACCAAAGATCCGCTTCCTCCCACTCGACGAGAATCTTTGGATGCATCGTCAACTCGCCTACTCCATCCTCCTCTTCACCTGCCTACACACAGGTGCTCATTATGTCAACTTTTACAACGTCGAAATGACTCAGATCCGACCCGTTTCAGCTCTTCAAATTCACTACGCTCAGGCCGGTGGTATCACTGGTCATGTCATGTTGCTTTGCATGATGCTCATGTACACGACCGCCCACGCTCGCATCCGACAGCAGTCCTTTGAGACCTTTTGGTATACTCACCATCTCTTCATCCCATTCTTCCTTGGTCTCTATACCCATACGGTGGGATGCTTCGTGCGTGACACGGCTGAGGCAATCTCGCCTTTCGCGGGCGATGAGTTCTGGGAGCACTGCATCGGCTACCTAGGATGGCGCTGGGAGCTTTGGACTGGAGGCTTTTACCTCCTAGAACGTCTTTGGCGTGAAGTCCGCGCTCGACGTGCGACAAAGATCACACGAGTCGTTCGTCACCCCTACGACGTGGTCGAGATCCAGTTCCACAAGCCATCCTTCAAGTACAAGGCTGGACAGTGGCTCTTTGTCCAAGTACCTTCACTGTCCAAGTACCAGTGGCATCCCTTCACCATCACCTCATGCCCTTTCGATCCTTACGTGTCGATTCACGTACGTCAAGTGGGTGACTTTACCCGCGAGCTGGGTGACGCTCTTGGTGCCGGAGCTGCACAGGCCAAGCTATACGACGACGTCGATCCCATGGGCATGTACGAGGTTGCTCTTCAGAATGGTGACCAGATGCCTGCTCTTCGAATCGATGGTCCATACGGTGCGCCCGCTGAAGACGTGTTCGAAAATGAAATTGCTGTGCTCATCGGCACCGGTATTGGCGTAACTCCCTGGGCATCCATCCTCAAGAATATCTGGCACCTTCGCAACTCGCCCAACCCTCCCCGCCGCCTCCGCCGTGTCGAGTTCATCTGGGTGTGCAAGGACACTGGCTCTTTCGAGTGGTTCCAAACACTACTGTCATCCCTTGAAGAGCAGTCCGTCCAGGCGGCTCGCATGCCTGGCAGCACAGGCGTAGAATTCCTCAAGATCCACACCTATCTCACTCAGAAGCTGGACATCGATACTGCGCAGAACATCGTTCTCAACAGTGTCGGTGCTCAGATGGATCCTCTTACTGAACTGCAATCACGAACCAACTTTGGTCGTCCTGACTTCCCTCGTCTGCTTACAACCATGCGTAATGGCATTTTGGACCAGACATATCTGAATGGTCTAGAGTCTCATATTCGCACAACAGTTGGGGTGTACTTCTGTGGTCCATCATCAGCAGGTATGTCCCCTCATTATTGAAGCCCTCTTTGCAACCATGCTAACCTCATTTCCAGCTCGTGATATCAAGAATGCTTGCAAGGCCGCCACGGTTAAGGATGTCGAGTTCCGTTTCTGGAAGGAACACTTTTAAAATTGCCATAATAATGATTTCTTTTTGCTTAGTTACCTACGATACCATTAAATACAAACTTCATTTGGGTTGAAAGGAATCATGAACCGAACTGGAAATCTACTCTGCCTGCTTGTCTGCATGACTCAAGCAATCAACCAGAGATCAGTATCATCAACTTCATAATGTTTTCGCGCCTACGATAATTCTCAACCAAACGGAGCCAAGGAGATCAGAGGAGAGCTAGATGATACGTTAAAAGATAATGCCGCTTAGAAAGACAACATGGTGCTAAGACCAATGTGAAATTGACCAGGCCATAACTCGTCACAATTTAGCAAAGCAAAGTTCAAGGTAGATAATATACATGATAAACTTCTTTGGTAACTAGGAATTCCAAGGCCATATGGTCTCTTTTCTGGAAGATGTATCCACCTTGCCCTTATGGTTGTTCCCATGCCTGATATCATCCGTCCCTGGCTGCACAGCATCTGCCGTCTCCGTCTCTTCTGCCTCATGGTCAGTGGTGTCTGATGCTCCCTCACTTTCGTCATCACGGTATTGATTCTCTTCATCTACCAGTAGATCCTCAGAATCCTCGTGTCTCCGTTGCTCTAGCCAGGGCAGCTTGGGGAAGTCTGGTCGAAGTGGAGAGTCGCAGTGCGGGCAGTCGGGAGGAAGAATGCGCCAGGCGAGCCACTGAATGATGCCACGAATAGCTAGGCCGTTAATCAAGGAACCCAGAGCGAGGATTGAGTGTATAAAGCTAGAATTCCATTATATCAGCTTGATTCTTTACCTGTAAGGAACTACGTACAAGTTGATAAGAAGAGGAATGGTTGCATAAGCCGCCAGCATACTCAAAGAAGCTGAATCTTCATCTGCGATCCATGCAAAGACTATAACAGTCATACAAGCCACAGCAAGTATCACATCATAGATAAATACACGCACAGGGTCCAAGTTCCTATATGAGCACTCATCGTGATTTCGTCTGCGAAGAAAAAAAACTCCTTCGCTAGCAGCAATAGCAAGCGGAACAAGGCCAATTGCAGGAACTAGACGGTGACAAAGAATTCCGTGAACGAGGCAAAGGGGAAGAGCGGGCAGAAACGGGACCATCGTGATAAGACGAAGAGTTCTGCGAGAAGGGCACGACTGGCCGTAAGCTGTTGGGTCGGTTTCTGAGGAAGTGTCGCTTGACATTGTGAGATGATATGGTGAGATTTAAAGAGGCAAGGTCAGAAGCTGAACAAGATGATTGTGTAATTGAGGGACAAAGATTGTTATATTCACCGCAATATGATATGACTGGCTGTGAGATGCTCATGATAATACCCTTGTAATTAAGCAAGGGGTTGTTAAAACACCAGCTGACTTACTGAGACTGAGACAGCATTAGCTACTTCAACTTAGACAATCTATGTAGCTAGCACGAATAGATGAAGGTAAGAACTATTTCGTGGTAAGGTCTTGGTTTAATATACATTTCTTTGTTAATCACTCGAGTTGTCCCTGTTAAAGATTCCGGCATAGTGGTGTTGTTGAGGGTGGTCTACTGTCTTCAAACCTCCACCAGCTAGCTACTCTGTATAGGCTCACAATATCAATCACTCACAAGGGCACAGTGGATATTGTATTTTCTTCATATCACAGCTCACTTGATAAGCTCAATTTGAGCTCATCTTATTAGTACTACCTAGGTAGGTATCTACATGATTGACAACATGCAATAATCGAATAAATGCAGTTTGTATCAATAAATAAACACTGCCAGGAGCACAATTTCAGGTCAGCCATCGGTGTGCAGATAAGCGCATTATGTGCACTATCGAGATGTAGAAGATCGCCAACTCCCGCAGTGGGGGGACGAAAAGTCTGGAGCCCCGGACCAGCACGCGCACGCGCATAATAGCAGCCCGAGCCCGAACTTGTGTCTCTATCGTTGCTACGTCATTGGATGTTCTGCTTCTCTGTTCTCCCTTTGCCCTTTGCCGCATCAATACATGAATCTTCCCTCTCTTCATCTTGCGCCCACGCCGAGGATTCTTCGGTTCATTTGTTGACTCAATCTGGAAAAGAGACGTCTCTTCGCATTCAATTCCTCTCATTCCTAGCCCCTCTTCCCCACGACTGGTTGCACTCCTTGCGTGTCTCTTGTCCAACGTTGTGGTTTGGCTTGAGAAAAGCTCAAATTTTCGTAGTTGGAGAAAATAAGAGGCGTCCGCCAATCTTTTCTCACAGCCATCTTTAAGCTTTGACCAAAGCTCAATACAGATATTGTCAGAAAAGCATTGTCGCAATGGCTTCTTTCATTCGTTGGTAAGTTTTGGCATGTTCAAGCATTATGTAGCGTTCGTGCTGATAGAATCCAGGTACAACGCCAGACTGGCCGCTCGCCCACTACTCACTCAGAGCATCACTACTTCTTTCCTCTTTGCTACTGGAGATATTACGGCTCAGCAACTCGTTGAGAAGAGAGGCATCCAAAAACATGACCTGGTCAGAACCGGTCGAATGGCCCTCTACGGTGGCTGTGAGTCTACTCCTACTGCTAAACTCAATCGCCAGAACATCCACTGACTCTTGACAGGCGTTTTCGGTCCTGTGGCAACAAACTGGTTCGCTTTCCTCGCTCGAAATGTCAACCTGAGGAACAGAAAGGCTGAGGTCCTTGCTCGTGTTGCCTGTGATCAGCTTGGCTTTGCGCCTGTCATGATTGGCGTCTTCCTTGGCAGCATGGCTACCATGGAAGGTAAGAGTGCCCAGGAACGCATCGAGAAGACCTGGTGGACGGCATTGAAAGCCAACTGGATGCTCTGGCCGGCTGTTCAAGTGATCAACTTCTCTCTGATTCCTTTGCAACATCGTCTCTTTTTTGCCAACATCATCGCAATTGGCTGGAACTCTTATCTGAGCTGGGTCAACACCCAGTCACAGTAGGATTTAATCATTTGAAAGCATTGCTGGTTAATTGGCGTATAGACATAGAATTGTCTTTATACTCATGTTAGGCTCGAGAGAGCTGCGTTGATTTCTAAGATTTGGGAACAAAAGCAAGGAGGAAAGGATGGAAGCGAGGAACTCAAAGACTAATGTCATGTTCTGATAGATATTTCACCTTTGTAGACTAAACAAGTCAAGCCACTCAGTGAGTGACTTGATATTGACAACCATCATCTCATCCCACTTATCTTACGAGCACGGGATGGCCCGCCAAGCCTCATGATATAACGGCAATCAATGTCCGAGGCCCTCATTCGGCTATCGAGCCGGATCATATGGGGTTAAAAGCCCATGATAACCGCCATAAGCTCATGTTTGCCGCCTTTTTGAGTCACTAATTGCCCTGCTTTGACTTCGGAGAAGCCCCGTGATACAGCGGTTGGGGTAGAGTTACAGCCCGCCCTGCGCTGAGGTAAGAGGTACGATGCCGTTATCGCTGCCTTAGGCCACAAATAGTTAGCGTCACAACCCTGGTCCATCGCAGCGCAGCCTTTTACCAAGCGGCCAAATCCGGGTTTTGTAGATAGAACCGAACAACATCAGGAACTCATCCTGACCTTCAAAAACAACCCCTCTCCTCCCTCTTCGGTCTCCGCGCCCGGTAACACATCATGTTGCCCTCATCGGTGCGCCGCGTCGTCTCCTCCGCCATCTCCTCCGCCCCTCAGACCGGCGTCGTGTCATCCTTCGCCTCAGCGGCTACAAAGACAACCCCCGTCCTTCTTCGCAACCACCAGCGACGATGCTCCTCCTCCAAGCCCTCGAAATCCGATAACGGCTCCAGCGAAATCTCGGCCGGTCAATCAGTTGCAACTTCGACAACGGCGCCTAAATCTGGCAGTGAGAAGCGGAAACGCAAGAGCAACAAAGATGCCTCTGAACGAGCCGCTTCCATGAAGAAGCTGCCCAGCGTTCCCAATACGCACCACATGTCACAAGAAGGTAGGAATCCGAGTGTATAACCAAACATGTCGATGCTAACTGGCTCAGCTCTCGGTCTATCAAGTTTCTTCTCACTACACAGGCCTATCTCGGTCACTCAGACTATGCCCCGAGCCGTGACCGATGAGCATTTTGCCTCCATCTTTGCTAGTCGAACCAGGAACAACAAGATGTCAGAAACCATGTCCACTCTCTCCGATACTATCGACCAGCTGGAAGGCCCTATGGCTCAGATGACGATTGGTGGACAGGAGGGTCAAGGGGCAGTGCAAAAGGTTGATATCAAGAACCCAGACGGTACCGAGTCGAGCATGTACCTCCAGATTGACACCATGTCCGGCGAATTCCTACCTTTCCGACCTCCTCCTCTGCCTCAACCCCAGGCTGCCGGTGAGGCGGACGGTGCTGTTGCGGAAGCCGAGGCTGCGGAGGATGCCCCCCAACATCGCGTTTACAAGGCTCTTTTCACCATCGAGGAGTCAACAGATCCTGATGGCCAGATCCGTATCATGGCTCACAGCCCCCAAATCATGCAGGATATCCAGCCGCGAAACTTCCTTGGGCGCCTGGCTCTTCGCCAGCTCAAGTTCAACGAGGCCCAGGGTCGTCGAGACATGCACGCCATTAGCGTAAAGAGGCAACGAAAGCTCAAGATGAAGAAGAAGAAGTACAAGAAGCTGATGAAGAGGACACGAGTCCTACGCCGCAAGTTGGATCGAACTTAGACATGTGTATATAATGTTCGTCTTTCGATTTCCTATTTCTGGGTTTCTCTCTCGCATACGATACGGGGCATTCGAAGGGCTTCTCTCATCTTTGGTGTCTGGGGCATGGAAGGTGATGGTTCTGTCAAGTTTGGACCGTGGCATTGCGCTGTGAGACTTTCATTCCATAGACTCGCGCAGGTAACAATCATTGTTTCGAATGAGCTGAGCTGTTTCCTACCGATGAATCTTGTCTCAGATACGCGAACCATGTATAACTAGATGTACAATATTGACGCTCAAGTTGGATTCTGCTAGGGTGCTCGTGATTAGAAGTTGAATCTCTGTTCTTTGGAAGCCAACATTAGTAGTAACAAAGGAGTGTTACATACTCAGATTGAAGTCAATTACCTATAGATCGAGGAAGTAGAACATGATTAACTATAATAATTTTCATTAAAGGAACCATATAACTATAATAACACATAATAATCGCAATACAATCTTAACAATTCTTTGTTATATCCCTAGGTAAGCAAGTTTTATTCAAACGCCACCAGTTGTTAACTACTGTCTCGGTGAAGATCAGCTAGATTCGGCGAGACCCCCACTTAAAGTCTTACCGACGCTTGACCGCCCGGCAGAAAGTCGTCGACCGCCAAAATTTTGGATTTTTGAGCCAGTCCCACCTCGAGTTACGAGATCGCATTTGCGCCCGCGTATTTTCAGAGCAATTGGCCTACAGAAAAATCTGAAAAGATGCAGCGCAAGGCTGTGTATGTGAACCTATACTTCAAGATGTGTATACCCAGAGCTAACATACTGATACAGGGACTCGCGCATCCCAGCGCTTATTCAAAATGGGCTGCAAGAGAAGAAGAGAAGCTTCTTCGTCGTGGTTGGAGATAGGTCAAAGGATGTGATTGTGCGCCTGCACTATATCATGTCCCAGTTTGACATTAAGCAGAACAAGTCAGTTCTGTGGGCTTACAAGAACAAGCTGTTGGGCTTCACCAGGTGAGTTCTACAGATCTCTTCACTCAATGCGACACAGCTAACACAAGTTTGTCAGTCACCGAAAGAAGCGCGAGCAAAAGATCAAGAAGGAGATCAAGCGAGGGATTCGAGAAGCCAACACCGAGGACCCCTTCGAGCTGTTTGTGTCGCTGCACAATATCCGATATACCTACTACAAGGAGACAGACAAGATCCTGGGTCAGACATTCGGCATGTGTATCCTCCAGGATTTCGAGGCCATTACACCTAATATCCTTGCGCGAACGATCGAGACTGTCGAGGGTGGCGGATTGGTGGTTCTGCTGCTCAAGGGCATGAACAGTTTGAAGCAGCTCTACAGCCTGTCTATGGACGTCCACTCGCGATTCAGGACAGAGGCGCATGACGATGTGGTTGCACGATTCAATGAACGATTCATTCTGTCGCTGGGAAGCTGCAACTCTTGCTTGGTTATCGATGACGAAATGAACGTGCTACCCATCTCAGGTGGCAAGGGTGTCAAGAAGCTACCTCCTCCTGACCTGGACAATGCCAAGACAGAGTCGCAAATCGAGCTTGAGGCTGTGAAGGAGCAGAACGAAGGCCGACAGCCTGTGGGATCTCTCATCTCTCTTGCCAAGACCCTTGACCAGGCCAAGGCTCTTCTTACGTTTACGGATGCTATTGCTGAGAAGACTCTGCGAAGTACAGTTACCCTGACTGCTGCTCGAGGTCGAGGAAAGTCTGCGGCTATGGGTGTTGCAGTTGCAGCTGCTGTTGCGTATGGATACAGCAACATCTTCATCACATCTCCTTCGCCCGAGAACTTGAAGACTCTGTTTGAGTTTGTCTTCAAGGGATTTGACGAACTGGGCTATGCTGATCACGCCGATTACTCCATCATCCAGAGCACTAACCCCGACTTTAACAAGGCCATTGTCCGAGTCAACATTCACCGACAACACAGACAGACTATCCAGTACATTCGACCTCAGGATGCTCACGTGTTGGGACAGGCTGAGCTGGTGGTGATCGACGAGGCGGCAGCTATTCCTCTGCCTCTTGTGCGGAAGCTTATGGGTCCTTACCTGGTGTTTATGGCATCTACCATCAACGGTTACGAGGGTACTGGCCGATCTCTTTCTCTTAAGCTCATCAAACAGCTAAGAGACCAATCACGCACTGCTTCGTCCGCTGGCGAGGGCATGGAGATTGCGGACCGATCGACAGGCAAGGCATCCAAGACCGAGGAGTTTCAAGCTGGACGTAAGCTGCGAGAAATCACCCTGTCAGAACCTATTCGATATGCCCAAGGGGATTCTGTCGAGAAGTGGCTCAATACCGTGCTTTGTCTCGACGCGACTCTGCCCAAGACCAAATCGAACATCAACGGCTGCCCCGATCCCACACAATGCCAGCTCCTAAACGTCAACCGAGATACCCTGTTTTCTTTCCACCCTGTGTCTGAGAAGTTCCTTCAGCAGATGGTTGCATTGTATGTTGCCAGTCACTACAAGAACTCGCCAGATGACCTCCAGCTTATGAGTGACGCCCCTGCACATGAGCTCTTTGTCCTTGTTCCTCCTGTTTCTGAGGACAGCGCAAGACTACCAGAGCCCTTGTGTGTTATTCAAGTATCGCTGGAAGGAAAGATTAGCAGGCAAAGTGTTCTCAACAGTCTTAGCCGAGGACAGCGACCACACGGTGATCTTATCCCCTGGCTAGTCAGTCAGCAGTTCCAGGACGAGGATTTCGCTTCTCTGTCTGGTGCCCGAGTTGTTCGTATTGCCACAAATCCCGAGTATGTCTCCATGGGATACGGTACCAAGGCCTTGGAATTGCTCGTTGATTACTACGAGGGCCGTTTCGCCAACCTGTCTGAGGATGAGGACCAGGTTATGGAGGAGACAATGACCCGAGTTACTGATGCGGAGCTGGAGAACGCGAACTTGCTCGACGATGACATCAAGGTGCGAGACATCAACAAGATGCCTCCTCTATTCGCAAAGCTTTCAGAGAAGAAGCCTGAACGACTTGACTACGTGGGTGTTAGCTACGGCTTGACACCTCCTCTTCATAAGTTCTGGAAGCGAGCTGCTTTCTCTCCTGTTTACCTAAGGCAAACTGCCAATGATCTCACTGGAGAGCACACTTGTGTCATGCTACGGCCGCTCGAGAACAGCGGTGATCGAAGTTGGCTTGGCGCTTTCTCTCGTGACTTCCACAAGCGATTCCTGTCACTACTTTCGTATCAATTCCGCACATTTGCTCCCGTCACTGCTTGCAGCATCGACGAGTCTGCCAATGCTGGCGCTAAACTGGACTCGACTGAGATTCAAGCATTGACAAAGGTGGAACTTGACCGATACATGACTCCTTTCGACCTGAAGCGACTTGAGTCTTATGCCAACAACATGCTTGACTACCATGTTGTTCTCGATCTCGTCCCCGTCATCGCCAATCTCTACTTTACAGGACGTCTCAAGTCCGATATCTCCTTGACTGGTGTTCAGCAGGCCATCTTGCTCGCCATCGGTCTGCAGCACAAGGATGTTGAGGTCATTTCACAGGAGCTTTCTCTGCCCACGCCCCAGCTCCTTGCTATGTTCATCAAGATCCTACGCAAGGTGACTGCACACTTTGCCACTCTCGTGTCGAATGCCGTTGACGCAGAGCTTCCCAAGGCTGAGCGTCTGGGCGTGACCCGAGAGAACGCCAGCGGTGTTCATGACGATGAAATTGTCGACGAGAAGTATGTACCTCTGACTACCACACTCGACGACGAGCTTGAGGAAGGTGGTGACGAGGCTCTGCGGGAGCTCAAGAAGAAGCAAAGAGAGCTTATTGACTCTTTGCCCCTTGACCAGTAAGTTATGCTCACGACTTCATCTCGAGTATTTAACTAACAATATCCAAGATACGAAATCGAGGGCGACACTCCCGCATGGCAAGAGGCGGAAAAGCAGGTCCTGAACGCGACCAAGCAGGGCAAGTCAAACCCTGTCGTCAGCGTAAAGACGGCCAAGCAGAAGAGAAAGGCTGGCCAGACGGCGGCTGAGGTTTATGAGGAGGCGTTTGGCGACAAGAAGAAGAAGAGCAAGAGGGCGAAAAAGTCGGCATGAGGGGGTTGTAGAGTATACTAGGTTTTGCACAGGGAAAGGCGTTTTGCTCGATGATAGACAGTTGTGGTTAATCAAGACACTGTTTGCTGTTTATGAGGTTTTGATGTGTGCCGAGAAGTGTTATGTTATGAATGATCAGGCCAACCTAACCATAATGATACATTTCCATATAAGCAATCGAGAAGAATTGAGTTAATGCGAGCGACGGTTTTCAAAGTTGAATAAACTCGTAACTTATTAATCAGGAACCATTGAGCTCTCTTGATATATCACCAGTTTAAAGAGAGTCCGCTGAAGATACTACATAGTTTAGTACCAAACTCGTCGTTTATCACCTTGCCCATTGATTGTTTTACTTGGTTCTGCCATTCTGACCTGGGATCTTGTTTCAATATCTGTCTTTCAATCGTGAATCGCCAGAGAGAAAGCCTAACAGATATTTTGTAACGTCTTTTGCGGCGGGCTGTCCAGGCCTCGTTCCCATATCAAGGGCCAAAATGAAGGCTTTGTCTTTCTCTGGATGAATGCATGCATTGTTTGTAACAAATGATTAGTGATACGACCCATTAGAGAAAACCCTTCTCGGCACAAACACAGCTATACCACCTGGTCAATCAAAGCTGAGTTACCTGCTTCACTATAGCTGAGAACAAAAGCATCAGCAAACGCCACAAAACAAACGGCGGTATTTGTTTAGTACCCAAACCACACCATTTCATAGACCTATCCCCTTTATTTGTAATTGTGTTGGAATAAAAGACCTTTCATAACGGTCAGATCAATAACCTGATGATCGAGCTGGCAAATCAGCTAGGTGGTTATATGGCTCTGAAGATATAGATGGATTCTAGTCATATGAAAGTGTATAGAAAATTGAATAACAAAACTCACATTACTCTTTAGGTCAAACGAATCCTTAGATTGTAGAATGTTAGTGTTTAGGCAGCAGGCATACAATAGCAGTGATTAATTGTCGCAAAGGACCTATCGACCTATAAATACATCGTCTTCGTTTGAAGATCAGCTTCTCTTTTTTCCCTCTACATCCTTCGAGAACTCATCCTGCATCGGTTCTTGAAGCGTGGTTCTCGTTCTTTCTTCATTTCAGTTCAAGTTTCATTGCTTCTTCACTCATTCCTTGCTTCAACAACATCTCGTGGGCCTCACTCACAGCACTCACTTATACACCGTGGATGATCCACCCAAGCGCCCTATCAACCAGCCATCGTCAATCTCTTTCGTTTTAATTCACTTTCAATCATGGAGAGAATTCCTCAGGAGTCTCGTGCCCTTATCGCGTCCTTCCTTGGGAAGCAAGCTCTGAATAACCTCGTCTTGGTCTCAAAGCAGTACCATGCCTGGTTCACTGGGAACAATCTGAATCGAGTTCGGTTTCAAGCCTCCTGGCACAAACCTCTTTCCATGAGGTTGGAGTCGTTTCTCACTGGGAAGGATGACAGGCTTGTCAAGGAGAAGCACCAGGTTATCAGGTTAGTTTCTGTATGTGAGAAAGGGGTGAATATCTACTGACTTTGATCTTCAGGGCTGCCACTATTACTCATTGTGATGAAGTGGATGATGCACTCGTCCATCTAATTATCGACGCCCTTTGCCAAATGGCTGAACTCCAAAAGCTGACGCTTGCCCTTCGATCCTTTCCCGTTCAACAAGTAAATGTATTCATTGCGCACTTGAGGGTCACCCACGGCTGGCATAAGATCAAAACTCTCGACGTGAAATATCCAACAGACGTCGTCTGCGCAGTAATCAACCACTGCGATGCTGGAATACTGAGGTCGGTTTACCTCTACACATGGCTGAACTCGCCCCAGTACTTGGCGCTCAAGGCCATGTACGCACCTCAGAACACACTCGATCCCGCGCATCATCCACGGCCCTCACTCCAGAGACTGCGTGTATCGTACACGTCCCCTAGAATGTCTGGGGTGCTTGATCATTTGCAGGCCAAGCTGCGGGCTATTATTAAGGCCACTCAAGATTTCCACGGTCTCAAATGGCTTTCCATCTACCAAGAAAACTCAGATTGGATTGGCTCCGGTTTCCAGACTAAGCAGAATCATGATCGTTTTGTAAGTATCCATTCTCAATCACTCCCCTTCTTCACGGTGTTTATGCTGTGGATGATCCACTCCGGCCGGAAGAACTGTGCTAACACTGTTACCTAGAAGAGCATCATGGCTAGGATTTGCGATTGTCTGGCAACTTCGTATATCACCCACCTTAGATTTTGTGTCCCACGACATCATCTTGGGAGATTCTTCATATACCAAGATTTGGGCGATCCCATTGTGGACGACGACCTCGAGGCCACACCAACAGGCGAGGAACTTCAAGCTTAGTATGTCTGTTTAGTCCGTCGCATTGGATCATCCACTCCTCGGCTTCGCACAGTCGAGATACTTGCCGACAACCGCTGCTATATCGGCACCAGCATCTCGGGGGAGGAGACTATGAAGGTCGAGTATTACTGGGTTTCCTGATGCTTTTTCTGATACTTTTTCTGAGCCTAGAACCGGCCAGTTGGATTGAAACTGGAGTAACAGGATGGTAAAATGGGATTAATGGGATGAAAATTTCTTGGAGTTTTTGATCATGGGATGGGACATTATTCGGCGAAATATGGTGGTATTATCAATTGCTATTTCTATATATACTGCTATTTCTCCCTATACCGTCTGTAGCTCAAGTCAGAGGAAAAATACTATCATCTTGGCCATTTAAACTGACTTCAAGCATTGCGATTCATTGACCCTAGTATTATGACTAAGAATATCACGGTTCAACTTCAATAAGGAATGCTTGAGAGCAAAGAGAAGAACTCCACTCAACTACTGTGATACTGTGATGAATCTGAGGGTATCAATTTCGATCTTGTGCCTATACTTAAAGACTTCCTGTCTATATCCCAAACGCCAAACAGTCTAAACCCAACAGTGTACCAACTCAACCAGATAGCTTGTCTTCCACCAAGGAGGCTAGCAAGACGTGTAACTCATCTCCCCTAGCTCATAATCTATACATCTAGAGACTCGGTAGAAACACAAGCCTCTGCTAATCGTAGAACTCGCTATCACGTCCCATATCAATAATGGGGTAGAAGAAACTCCAAATAGGGGCTACCAAGTCTTGATAGGAGCTTCAGGAGATACAGTGCTCTCAGATTCGTGATCGGAGTTGTCCTCGTGGATCACATCACCGTAGAAGAGATCTTCTGGGTCAATCTCTGAGCCATTAGTGCTAGCCCACTCGTCCTCATTTGTATTCTCATCGTCAGGCTCGTCATACTGCTCCGTCGGATCCTGATTTATCACAGGCTGGGCCACTGGCCCTTGATGTCCGGCCTTGGGGGGCGCTTCTGCGACGTCTTCTTCGGAATCAGTGCATATAAGAGAAGAACTGTCTCTGTCCGAGAAAAGCTCTCCTCGAGCCGCAATCAAAAAGCTCTCAGCCTTTCTACGAGGCGGGATGGGCTTCTTCGTAAAGTACTTACGAGCAAAGTTCTCTTCCCACTCCTGATACTTCTCCTGTGCAACCCTTTCACGAAAGGACTTAAGTTCTGGGCTCTTATTCTTAGGGTCTCCATAATCCAAGAAGTAGGATCCGAACCACGAGGCACAAGTGTCAATGTTTGGGCATCCCGAGAGTATGGGCCGTATTTCCTGCTGTTGATTCTCACACTGAGCAAGGTCAGGCATGCCTTGGGGTCGGTTGTCTTTTGTGGCAATGAATACAGACAAGTTGTAAGTCCCGCAGCAGACGTAATAGGGAGTGAAGGGCTCGCCGCAATGGCAGCATCTGGTGATGATCTTTTTGCACATCCCTGACGATGTTTGATTATCAAGGAAGGCGAGTTTGATTGCTACTACAATACCTGCTGAGGACTGTGTAAGCGAAAGTTATCGGGAAATGGAATAAGGTGATTGGAAAGGAAAGTTTTGACGGTAAACTAGATGGGGAAATATATAGCAAACCAGGGACGGTAGGCGATAGATCTGGGAGATTGAACAATGCCCGTATAAGTGACAGCTAAGTGAACAAGGAGAAATAGTAGAGAGCCGTATGTCAAATATCTATAGCTGTCTCTGATCAACGTAAATAAAAGTGACAATGAACTGCAGCCGTTGAACAAAGACGTGATAAGCTACAGAACATGTATTGTTCATTTTGTGTGGACAAAGATATCTCTACAGAGACATGAGAAGAGTACGAAACCTAGGTGTCGGATTCAGTCACAATACACCAGTCCTCTGTATATTATGTCTGCTTGTGATAACATTTCAGGGGAGTTTGGTAGTTGGTAACCTAGGTATACATCGTGAGAAATATGCCACTGCAACGAATAAAGGGAAGTTTCACTAGCCTTTCGATATATAATTTTATGAAGAATTATATAATTTCTTATATATTTTTTAATTTGTTTTTTAAATTCTTTTTTTTTTTTTTTTAATTACTATACGAGTTGCTTTATCTTTGTGATTCTTCGCGGTGCTTTGTTCTAACAACCTCCACATCAAAGCCCACACGCAACATACACGAGAAGCCGAAAGGCCAAGTTATAAGCATGTATAAAGACAGGCATCAAAAAGCAAAAACATACAACACCAGTTATCCGCTGGTCGTCACCGAACCAACTACTAATCCGGCGCTTCGCGGCTTGACTCTGGGGGAGCGGACGGGACCCCGTATTCTCCACGAGCTATGGTCGTATGTGAAGAAGTTAGAAGCATAACAGCTTCATCAAGCTAACCGCAATGAATAATGTCTTCTGCTGGATATAATATCTTGATGATTCTGCTATCATTTTTGGACTTGTACTACTCCTGACATAGCCCTTACTTTTCCTTCTTCTCTTCCTTCTCCTCCTCCTCATACTCTTTAGTCTCTTCATCTTCCTCTGAGGGAAACTCGCTGGGATAATCCTTGTTAGAAAAGTCCTGGCGCACAACCTGGTTGATGTCGGGCCTGTGTGACGTGAACCAGGAAGCAGGGGGAGCCAAGCCCTCATCCTCCTGACAAGCCTCGAGGCTGGTTTTCAGGTAGGGCATGTAGTACTTCCACTCCAGAGTGACGGTCTACAGGCAGACAAGGCATTGAGCCACGAATTCGGTACACATGACGGTAGTTGTTGTTACCAGTTGAGAATGATTGAACAGTGGCTCTCTAATGGGATAAGGAAATAATACTGGGAGAGATATCCAAGGTGCGTGGAAGAATTGTAATATATAGATAGCTCTTCTCAGTGACCAAGCCACAATCCATCGCGATCGCACGGGGCGTGAATCAATGGACGAAGCGCTAATGGACTGTTGGTATACATAGCCATGACAGAATCTGTAATGAGCTGCAAGATCTGAGTTTCGACATTGGGTAAAGCACCTTCGTCTACAGTGATACTGTGGTCTATATATACTCGGACACCTGTTGCCAGCTGTTGCAATAGATTGTACCAATATATACCAGGTAACGCACCAGACTCTCAACTATCGACTTCAAGAACACTCACACCTTCAGACACAGTCGCACGACACATTCAACATTATAGCCATGGGCAACATTTAGACGCTGTACATATAGTGAGTGTCACACAAGAGGCAAGAAAACGAGTATAACTCAACATACGAACCCATTTGTATCCCGTACAAAATACAATACGCCTCACCTTTCCCTACCCATTCTGAAGCCTTTTTTTTTTTTTTTTTTGGAAACATTTCCAGTTACCCAAAAATATAATAGGAACTAACAGACAAACAACTGTTCTAAATGCCGTGGTATCATGTAATATCAAGAGCCTTGAACCCAACCCCTTCTTTCTCCTTTGACCGCTGCCACAGTGCTCATCTCTGAACAATATCAATTCTGCCGTACTTGTCCTCCACCGGAATTTCGCCAGCAAAACATGTATAATGCTGGTTGGCTCCATGCTCTATGTCAAAGCCCTTTTTGCCCCAGGCCTTCTCCATCTCCTCGCGGAACTTTGACTTTGGCCTGCCGGCCTTGATGCGCTTCTTCTCAAAGAAAACGTAGGCTGCGTAAAATGTGATGTTGGTGTTACCTTCTCGAGCGCCCCTACGACCCATGAAGTATCGCAGATTGGCCGGAGACACACTCTTACCCTCGGGGAGGTTCTTGTTAAGGGCGCGAAGGAAAGCTGCCTGCGTCATGCCCTCCTTTGCTAGCAGCGGACGAATCTTCTTGCGGATCTCGTTACAGGTATCGTAGATGGGAACGGTACCGTTTGCCTCACCCGGCAGCGGATCAACGCCACTCACATCAAGGGCTTCCTCAACGGCCTTGGAAGAGGCAGCCGTCTTTGGTTTCTTAGGCTTGTTGGCCTTGAGGGGCAGACCCTGGAGCTCACGCTTCTTGAAGAAGTGATGGGCCTTGGCGAAAGTGTCTGTGCCTTCGCCATTCCAGGTGCCGGTGCGATTCATGAAGCTTCCATACGCCTTGCTGCTGACGCCAATCGTCTGTTGAAACTCTCCCACCTTTTGCGCACCGGAATCGATCCAGTTACGGATCTTGCGACGGATAGAGTTGCATGTGTCTGAGTCAAGACACTCCAGTCGCTCATCGTCGCTGGGTATATCTTCCACGTCGGCCGGGAAGAGATCCTCCTGGGTATTGTCGGCTGCAGCATCAGACTTGCGCTTTCTGGAGGCGGCAGGTTTCGTGGTTTTGGCCGGGGCCGGGGCTGGGCGAGGGACTGGCGATCCTCCACGAGGCATTGCTCCGGTCATTCCGCCGATAACGGGGGGAGGTAGTCCAGCCGGTACTTGAGGTCTATTCGAATGCGGGACAACAGGCGGCGGTGGATTGTAGACGGGAGGTACGGGAGGAGCTGGATTGGTGTAGGCAGGTAGAGCAGGGTTACTGGGCACCGGAGGCACGGGATTGTTGTATACAGGCGGTGCCGGGTTGTTAACGTTATATATAGGCGGTGCTGGGTTGCTATAGACAGGTGGAACTGGGTTATGAACAGGCGGATGAGGTAGGTTGAGAGCGGGCATGCTGGGCAAGCCCCCAGTGGGAACATTAGGACGCGAAGTCATATCCATAGATTGTTGGCTCATTTGTAGCATGACCTGTCTGGGCGACCACGACCAGCCGGACATTGCTACGGCAGATGACGTTACTCGAGGGACCTTTAAATAGTGGAAAGGGTTTCAAATGGGATGTCTTAATAATATCGACGGGAGATCGAGCACGGTATAACGACTGCCGAACTATGACATTTGGTGGAGGAGGGCCCTGACTGCCTTTTTTTTTTTATGTGTAGTGAGAGCGAGAGTGAGAGTGAGCTTGAGCTTGAGCTTGAGCTTGGGGGCTAAAAGATAAGCGGCGCGTAAATCTTGAGCGGGGTGGTACCTGCGTCGTCAGGCACAGGCACTGTGTGTATGGCCACGCTAGTTATTTCCGGGCTACCGGCCTCAACGGCGCTGGCCGGATATTAAAGTGGGGGGTATCGGCTCCGGGGCCGACCATCTTTCCAACGGCATCTATTAACTATGAGCATTACCAGGCACTACCAGACTTTTCAGCCACTGCTGATGATTGTATGCCACCTCAATTCTTGCTACTGTAAAACTACTACAGCCATGAAAGCATGCTTTCATCGGATTGAGCTATTAATTGTCACATTAATAACAATATCACTGAATATACTCCATTCACGAAACTGCGCCCCTTAAGTTGTCAATGTAAATATGAGTGATCATTGACACTTTTGGATACCTTCGCAATTATCGGAGTATTATTAGTATCAGCCTTATGCTATCCAACACTTCATCTTCTGATGCAGTTCAGAGGAGGGTATTGATAATGCAAATAATTTCCTGTTTTGTCAATCTGCGAGATGTTAATGTTTCTGCTTTTCCCACAATCTAGAAAAATCCATGGTTATGGGTTGGCTAGCAGAGACTATCCATCAAGCGGGTCTCCGAGATCCTCCGGTGAGATGGCCGAGTTGGTTATGGCGTCAGGTTAAGGTCACCTTAACAACCTAAGATTCCTGATGGAGCAATCCTCCTGGGTTCGAGTCCCAGTCTCATCAATTTCTTCTTTTTGATGTGGACAGCTAAGGCTGTCTAAACATTTTTGCTCGAGCTCCATTAGAATGAATGGCCGAGAAGAATTTGTCGGTCTAACAAGAGGTCACAAGTGCAATGAAGCGTTGCCATCATAAGTATAACTGACTGACAATGTTGTCAGTCTTGTTGTGTACTATGTAAATCATGATTTCTAATTCACTTGAGTCCAATACCAAACGAGAATGGCAGCCAGAACCTCCAAACCCATTTCAATACTTTTTTTATTCCAAGTAGTCCATTCGAACATGTAGAGAAATGTCTCCATTAAAGGCCTAAACGTAACTTCCATGTCCTCCCCGTCAGACCTGGTGCCGACGAAGCACCCCTAAAAGATCCCTCCCGAAATGATCAGTGATTCAAGGCCAGGACTGCCGGCTCCGATGCGGCGGACTAGATTGCAATACCATGCATAACTCTTATGTCCCGTGGGTATTTCGCGGACACGATGACCCGAGTTGTCGGTTGCATATTCATAGCCATCAGGGGCAATGTTGCCTAAGGTTTGGTGCACGAAATCTCGACCAAGACTCTCGTGCATGAGAGAGAAAACAAGCTGCCTGATGCGAGAACTGTTCAGGCAATCACATATTCTGGTAATAAGGTCCTCCTAATTTGAAGAGTTAGTCCCGTTCCTCATACAGCACCTTTGCATTGGGAACTATTTCTAGCTTATAGAGTGGCGAGTGGAAGGGAAGATGTACTTACAAAGCGCTGGGTGTCGACTGGAGGAGCAAGAATAGACTGCCAGTATGGTCGCAGCATATGCTCAAAGAGGTGAAGGCGTTCGAGGTGTGGGAAGTCTAAAGTGACTTGAAGCATTGCCTGCAAGTGAGCGCCTAGACGATCGTTTAGTTCACGTTGCGGTGGAGGATCGTCGACAATCATGAGTTTCTTGAGTGAGTGCTGAAGAGAGCAAATAGAAAACATAGACCTTAAGGTTGCATACTCTGCAGAATCGTGCCATGCGAGGATGAGATGTACCTCCTCAAGCACTCTGCCATTGCAGTGGTTGAGAGCAGCGCAGACGACAGCTTCCGGAGAGTTGACCTTGAGAGACTTGACTTTATCCCATCTCCTGGTCGGGCCCAAAAGTATGTTGAAATTGTCTGCTTGTTCGTCAGAAAGGTGTTGCATACCCAAAGTCAGACGCTGAAGTCCGGGTATTTGTGAAAGGGCATCGACAATCAACGGGACCAGTGTATTGTCATCCTCTGCATTGCCTTCTTGGGGATCAAAACTGGGATATAAGAAAATGGTAAATTTTCTGAATACCAGGGTCAGCGTGACTGCATTCGCTTTAAATCGCTTCTCGGGGAACCTATCTAATGGCCATGTATACTGGCTCGATGGGCTTCTTGTTTTCTTTATACAAGAATGTCTTCAGGTGACGAGAAATATTGAGCAGCCCGCCTTCCAAGCGGACTATTCTCATGTTAATCGGGGTGAAAGAGAAGTAATACGCCTTTGAGACCAAGACGAGGTTATCGAGGTCCTCCTTTTCGAGGAAAGACGCAATGTTGGCGCAACACTCTTGGCGAAGGTTCTGCATTGCTGTGATACGCTGGGTACTCTAGTGTCATTGCCAGATTGTCGATATCGGTGCGAATGTTTGAGTTGAGTTGAGAACACTCGACCAGAAGGCGGAGGCGGTGCAGAATTTATAGCAGTTCGTAAGGGAAAGATCAAGCTATATTCAGAAGATCAGTGCCTGCATTTATAGATATTTCACGCGTTGAATGAAAGAGTCGATATCACCTGCCAACAAAACGCTTGGTGACAGTGAAGCATAGTAGACCGGACAACTCCTGTTCAGGCTTTACGTACTTTATGATATCTCGAGAAAAATGCCTAAGCACTTATTAAGAGTTTATACGATAATGCAGTGAGTGACTATAGATTATTAGTTATAATTGTAAAATTCATTGAAAAATTGCCAACTTTTTACTGACATAATCAGTTTCTATCCATAAAGCTGCCTTATTTAGGCTCTCGAGTCAACGGAGACATCCTTCCTTTTGCTGTTGGAGGGTTTCAGCACATCAAACACCAAGAGCGAGACATGCTGTCGATATATATGAACCTCGTTTTCTTGAGGCATTCGGCGAGTACGGCCAACAACATGAGCCTTTAACCCTGGAGCCCACCATGAATCGCATAGGATGACACGAGATGCACCAGCAAGATTCAAGCCTATACCTTCAGCACCAGCACTCGTCAGTAACACCTTTGGCCACTGGAGACAAGATTACCGATACTTAGGATTGTAATCCGATCGACAAGACGTACCTCGATCATATATATGCTCATGTTTCTCTGGTAGATCTAGCATCTGGGCAGGGTGAGCCACAATCATACTTTGGTAGAGATGCATGAGCAGCTGTAGCCGGGCTCCTTTGGGCACCCCATGTTTAGCGAACACCATTTTGAAATGTTCGAGGTCCCGGAACAGGCCACCATATTGCAGAATGAAGGTCGGCCAAGGAGTTGTATATAGGTGTACCAGTCACCATGAAGATATGATGATAGTTGAGCGACCGAATGGTTTGGTTATACAGTGATTTCTCATTCTTGCAATCGTGCGATTCATCGACGATCAACACTGAGATTTGCTTTCTTAGTAGATCATATAATTTAGAGTGCAGCGTGAATGTGGACAATTCAGTCCTGTTGCTCCAAATATATGCTCATTTATGAGCACCCTGTTGCTATCGTGTCCAAAGTCTGTCCGAAAAGTATATAACGCACTGTCTCAACCAAGAGGACTCATCGCTGCGTGCTCAGCGAGGACTTTTGTGCCTGAGCTACTTATTCTCATGATACTCCTGGGGATTATAGAAGGAGAGTCGGAACTGTGTTATAGTATATAGATCGTAACAATAGTTCATATAATCATAAACTAAAAATAAGCCTAAAGATTTACCTCTAAGGATAGTTCAGGACCTTTAGTAATTAGACCTTAATAACAGAACTTAGAGGATAGTATGTGTAGTATATGAAAAGACCTGTTAAATTGTAAGGCACCTAGCCAATAATATATGGGTAGCTCGAGGGCTCGTTCAGACACAGAGGAGGAACTGGGTTTTATATACCTGTGGAAAGGGCATTAGATTGCTTAAGTTCATTAATAGTAGTTGTATGCTTAAGCAGGGGGTATAGTTTGTTCTTAACCAACTGACAATTGCACTATTCAAACGATAGCTACATCAGTTTTAGCAGTTTGCTATAATTGCGTGGCATGGCAATGCCTATCAATCAAGTCGCATGTGACCTGTTTCCCTAGCAAATACCCGATGTTACCTTATCCAACGGAGTAACATGCATCAATTACTGCTTCCAACACATTAACAATTCATCTGATGGCTTAAACTTACCAAGCAGCTTCTCTTTTGCTATGCGATGGACAGGTCGGCTCATCAACGATCTCTTACACAAAGTACATCATACACTTGCGATATATTTCGAGATTTGCATTAGGTCCAGATAAGAGTTCATCATCTACTCACCATCTTGGGGGCTTTACTATGAGATAAGGGGTTTGGGACTTACGTGTTCACTTTGCTACATATTGATTTCCACAGCATTGGTCTTCAATCTAGCAGTATGAGTTCGTTGTTTTGCATCTCAAAAATCATTGCACATATTGATCAAGTTTAGATGTAAATTGACCTGGTATCAATTCTAGACGGCACCACCGTCGTCTATGTCGCTTCTATGAGCAAAATATCACACGAATCTCTTCATACCTTGCCTCTAACATTTAGTTCTATCATTACATCCGCAAATCTTGTTTAGAACTTGTACACCTGCTCCTTGTTGTAGCCGAGCTCTGACAGAGCACCGGTCAGCTCACCCTGGTCCTTGGGGCTGACCTTGTTTCCGGAGATGGCCTTCATCATGCCGGGAGGACCACAGACAAAGAGCTTGATGTTCTCGCTCTTGGGCTCGGGAAGGACAGTCTTGAGGAGCTCCTTGGAGATGTAGCCGCTGTTGCCGACCCACTCCTTGGGGGGGTTGTCGAGGACGTAGAAGGCGCGGAAGCGCTGGGGGTAGGTGTTCTCGAGCTCCTCAAACTCCTTCTTGAGGAGAATATCCTTTTCGGAAACGTTTCCAAAGACAAGGGTGACCTTGGTCTTGTCATTGGGGTTGTTAAAGATGGCGCGAGTGAGTTGGTACATGGGAGTAACGCCGGTACCACCAGCAATAAGGCCGATGTGCTGGTGCTTGTTCTCCTCCCAGGGGTACTTGGGTAGAGGACCCTTGACGTCGAGGCGCTGGCCGGGAACCATGTCGTGCAGGTGGGTGCTCATAGGACCGTTGGGGTACTTCTTGATGAGGAACTCGATAAAGCCCTTCTCGCCTGCGCAAAAGTCAGTCAGCATATGTTACAAAGCGTAAGTAGTTACAGTCGCATACTCTCATCGCTGGTAGGAGTGTAAGGTCGGAGGGTAGCCTTCTCATCCTGAGGACCCTTGTACTTTGTAAGCAGAGCGCTGGCAACCTTAAGACCCGAGACCTGGTCGGGTTCGGGGAGCTCAAAACGCAGACGCTTGACGTTGTCGTTGACAATTTCGGTCTCGGCGAGCTTGAGGGAGATGAAGCCTTGATCACCGCCAGTGAAGGCCTTCTTGGGCTCACCACCAACAGCCTGCTTCACATCCTGAGCAGCAGCGGCCGCCGAGGGAGCTCCCTTGCTGCTGTAGTACCAGTAGCCAGCACCGCCAGCGGCAGCAGCACCAAGGGCGTAGACAAGGCCGTTAGAACCACCTGCACCTCCTGCCTCGGTGGCATATCGACGGACGGACTGAAGTAAAGGTCAGCAATGCGCCGAAGCAGGGTTTTTGAGTAACGAATTGGTAATGATGCGATATGATTGGCATTCTGAGACAGACGGAGGGGAAGATGCGCATGCAAACTTACCCTCAAAGGCTGAGCAGCACGGAATGCAGATCGGGAGAACATCTTGACGATTTTATGATGCTCAGATAAAGTCAATTGGGTCAATTGGCCAGAATGAGAAGAAAAGAAGGTTGCTCAAGAGCCTAAAGAAGTGGGCAGAGACAGTCAGTATGGGATCGCGACTCAATCAGAGATGACGTTATGAGTCACGTGATATTCCGAGCAAACCGCATCAACACCCGAAACTTTATGCTACGACCCGAGATGATAGTCTAGATAGGTACATGGATATCAAGTGATAACTTGTGGCTACTAGAATGATCTTAAATATTAATAATTTGCTAAGTGCTTTGATCCACATGATTCTAATTGATCACTAGACTCTTCCTCACAAATGCTTTCCTCTTCCTTGCAAACACCTCAGCTGCTTGTCAAACTGCTCGTCAAACTACTAGCCAAGTTTGATCGCTTGTCAAACTGTTTCCCAAATCGCTCTGGTCTGACCATATACCTCGTCTATAACTGCCTCAATATTGGCAATCCGCCAACCTAGTACCAATGATGAGCAATTGCTGCCGTCCTCTCAATACTCCTCGTAAATGCATCAACATCCGCGTCGTGATCCCTTCCCCCCTGAATCATTTGTTATTGTTTAAGAAACGGCAAGCTTCTCCGTGTTGGTGGCCCGTCTTGGACCTGGTGTGCATTAGACATAGTCTCGAACGGGAATCAACTGCCAAATGTCCATCGCGAAAGCTCTGCTGTGGTATTATTGGTATATTCGTCCGCCCCGTTAGAATACATCGAATCGTGAGCGTCTTTCAAGCGTGGCATGCATTTCGTTATTATTCAGTGACCACATCACTTGTCCCCCTCTGTTGCTTCTTGACCTCCCGGCTCTACCAGCTCCGTCGGTGGCTTGGCCTGCACCGGTGTCATGTTCGAGTCCCTCTTTCTCCCATCATCATGGCTTTCCCTCCTCAGAACCACGATTTCTTGAGGATGGGCAATCGTTGGCGTGTTTGCCTGACTTCCTCCTCGCTGCCCATGATAGTGAATTACTTGAGGGGGCGCTTGTCCGGAGTGTAGTCCCAGTTGCTCGGTGGGATACGGGTCAAGGTCTTTGCTCGACGTCGAGAACATCGACACGATTGGCTGATGGTACCCGTTAGTCGCATTGCTGGAAGATGGAGTATGGCCATATTGACCGCTATGCTCCGCTTGGGTCGGCGTGCCCACGTCATTTGGAGAGCCAGATCCCTCTGCGAGATGACCAGTCAAGCTATTCATCCCCCCTTCGATATCGCGGAGTAGGCGCACATACTCCTCGGGCACCAGGCCACTCTCCTGCGTCTTGGGGTCCTCAGCCACTAGCCAACCCTGCCCGTGCCGGTACGAAACCCAGATGATTTGACCCTCGACTAGGGGCAGTTCGTTCTCGTTTTCCCGCTCGAAATCGAACAAGGCAACGGCCTTGCCGTGGAATTCCTCGTCCGGCGATGTAATAGTAAACTGATAATCCCGTGAATAGCGAGACTGATCTTCATCATTGTACCCAGGGGACGATGGGGAGCTGTCCGATTCGGGCAGGTAATACTCACCGCCCTCGGCAGGTCGGGGTTCTTGGGAAACGTGATATGCCCGACTGTGTCGTGCCTGATCCGGCGGATATGTAACAAACTCTCCGCCAGGCCCGTTGGCTTCGCCGCCGTTACTAACATAATAACTTTCACTACCATCCCCACTTGTACCCATGTAGTAACCCCGCTCATGATCATAGTTCGATGGATGCATATCAACATCACGACCCGTCCTTCCTCTCAACGCTGTCGCAGCCGAAGTTGATTTGTGTTTACGGTGGCGTGTAGCCACAACGGGGCTCTGCAAGTCCTCATCTTCACTGTACGGGGGGCCGTCGCCGAACTGGATCGGGGCAAGGTCGTGGCCACGGTTGTATCCATCTGTACCCCATGTTTCCCATGGCATTCTTGTATCCCACGAGACTGGCGGATCTGACAGCCTGCGATGCTCGCTCGCGGGCGTCGTCATGCCAGAAGGCGGACCTGATGGTTCGGGGGGCGGGCCATAATGCAGAGGGTGAGTGACGGGGTACGCAAAGTCCCTCACTTGGGTATATGGCAGAGTCGAAGGGTACATTGGAAAAATATGAGAGGTCGGACGGGATCTCGTGGGTAAAGAGCTGGCCGAGTATTGGGAAAGTCGGCTTTTAGAGACGTGAGACATTGGTCGCGACGGGACGCTTCGGCGTGATGGCGGAGAGGTGATTAGAGGTGGCAGCGCGGGGTGATTAGGATTCGGCGAAGAAGTTGTGGCTGCTGAAGGAGAGGTCGCTGGAGAAGAAGCTGTCGACATAACTGCCGTCACCGACATGCCTTGCGAGACGAAGTCTAGCGACAGTCGTGCGATCTGGCGCACACGGCCGCGCAACTGCCAAAAGATGGGCGTGCAGCGAAGGTCTCGCGGGGTTGGAGTAAGATTGCCGGACAAACAATGCGTTGAGATAAGATGATCGAGTGTCCACGCCGAGGTTGAAGCGGATGAAACTAGTAGACCAAGGCGATCCTTGCGCCAGAAAGGAACGAGGTTTTACTTTGCGGTTTGCAGTCGTCGACACTCAGAAGCAGAGCTGACGAGGAGGCGGACGTCAAGTCAACCGTACAGTAGCGCTAAGGCGTAAGTAGTAGACTTGGGAGTCGAACAACGTTGGGGTGGGCTCCAGTCGAGTCGGGCGCGAGGTATAATAGTTAACGTTAAGCCAAGCCAAGCCCTAATGCAGATGAAGATGGATGCGAGGCGACCAGTCGCCAGGCGAAGATGAACTTGCGATGCACAAGAGGCCGGTTGCAAGTGGGGGTGAGAAGAGAGAAAGAGAGAGAGGTCGTAGTACGAAGGAGCGTAGAGAAGCTGAAACCGAAACAGAAAACAATGAAAGCACTGGGGGAGCCGACCGATGCTCGGGACGACCAGACAAGGGTACCAGGCGAGACAAGACGTTTTAGCTGGTCGTCGACCGAACGGTTTTCTTTGCCTGCGCTTGCGCTTTCACTTTACTAGGCGAGCGAACCAAGGCCTGGGGTAAAGAATGGGATATGATCCCAAGATTGTGATGAGGGTAAGGTTAGGTTAAGGATGGATGGGAGCCAAAGAAGCGAGAGAGTCCATCCATCCATTCCATTCAAACCGAGGACCTGGGGGAGGCCATACTTGGTAAGGTCGCCCGTTGGTACGTCCACCACCTGGTACCTGGAGACTGGAGTTGAAGTCCAGGCAGTGGAGCAGAGCTGGCAGAACTGGGCGCTATAGCGCACCACACCACTGAAGCAAGCGCCTTGCGCACCAATCCGACTGGCTGAGGACTGCTGACCCAGCGAGTCAGCGCCTGTAAATCGGGTTAACGAGCCCAATGACACCCAACGATGAGTGACCAAGGAGACGATATATTGCTTTTTTAGTGCTAGGACGTAGAATTGTTCTGAAGATGGTGCTTGTAACGAGCTGATCTGCTGGTGATGGCGATGCAGGATAAACGGTTGAAAACGAAATTTAGGTTAGCTTCAATAAACGAGCAGTGAGGCCAGGCATTTGACCAGCGGCAAGGTAAGACGTAGTCCTGGGTGAGGGGTACAACCTTCGCTTGGAGGAGCCGCACTCATCTCCATATTAACCTAATAAACAACAGTCCAGTCAAAGACACTATTACCAAGCTATCTTATCCATTCTCTTGTCGATGCAAGACGAGAACCAATACCAAGCTTGTACAGTACCTACACTTCTTCTTCGGCGGCTCTATCCTTGATTGGTTCCCCTCATCTTCTTGTCGGGAACATGAATTTTGTCTGGCGCACACGCATACACATACGCACATGCATACGACACATCGAGACGTATGACAACAATTCTCAAGATTGAACGGGATCCCCCCTGTATACCCACCCGGTCTGTTGGAACACCTGCTAGGTTTCGGTACAGGACATGTAATTTAGCTGGCAGCACGACCGGGGCCGTCCGAAGTCGCGATGAGAGCAATTTCCGACGACCGCATCGTTGCTGTCGCAATAACACAATCCTCTTAACCTTTCCCGGTTTATCTGGAAATTACAATCCTCATGGTGCGAAGGACGATGACCCTCTAAATCCCAATGGTTGCGTGCAGGGGTAACTCTGATCAAGGTCGATTACGTAGACAAGAAATGTATGGTCTATCATGACGGCTCTTCCTCTCCATGTTGTTTGTCTTTTTCACCGGGAATGCTCTTTAGATCTTGGGCTTCTATAACCTTGTTTCACATTCACTCGAGAGTCGTACAGAGCTAAGCGGAAATGCCAGTCACGATCTCGTCCCGACAACTAAGGCTTTGATACGGATACACGGATACATAGTGTTTGCACGCAACCCATGAGATAATTTCCGCAGTTCCAGCCAAGTCGGTGTAATGTAATTGGAGATACAGGGTTGGGACAGGTGAGAAAGATGAAAGACTACAACCACTTGTAAAAGTTGACGCTCTCTGTCCCAAGGTATTTGAAGTAGATATGGTTGATCTGTGACACAACTCGAGCATTAGAGCTCGCAGTGAATGCAGCAGTAAAGGAGCCAACTTTGACTTGACATTGGTCAAAGGTATTTTTTCTCTTTGACGCCTGGAGACTTTTATACTGTACAACTACAACCATAAAGAAATGGCTATTGGATGCTAATATCTTCCATCAATGCAACCGGTAAGGTTTCTATTTCTGGAGTCTTTTGCATCTTTAGCCCATTTCGCAAACTCTCTAATTGGCTGCTGACACAGCGTCGTTTGTTTCAGGTTATGCGGGCGTTTAAAAACCAATCGCGTTTCCAGATCGTATTTGATTGTGGGGATCGTTGGTCAGCTTTTTAATGACATGTGAGGAAAGCCTGTCACCGAGGGACCCGACTAGAAGAATTGTATCTTATGCTTGTATGATTACTTTGAGAACAATACATGGTTGTAGTTCTGCAATGTCTCACGTCACTTATGCAACTTCCGTGCCATTGGATGGAGAGCCTTGTGGTCTTCCAACCAAGAGTTGCAATCCACGACAGGAAGCTTGCTGACTCAGCATCGCAACTTGCCGGGCTTTAGCCGACAAGTGGATCTTAGCATCACCTCGCCTAGCTTAGCTTTTTCTCAACTTCACAACAATTCTCCAACCTCTTCCTTTCAAGATACCTTCCATAGGGTTGCGTCGCGTACAAGAAGGCGGACAAGGCAATGATGACATGAACGTCACTGTACCAGTCTAAGACCTGAAGCTTGGTAAGTAACCGCGTGATTGGTTCTATTATTTTCCATGATGAGCTTAACATATTGGAGCTGTCTGAATTTCTTTGCTGAAAAGACACTTTATACGCTTTTTTTATCTGATGAACTGCACACTCTATTCCTTGTAGCTTGCATTCAACTTTAGGCAATGCACTAACTTGATTGCTTCATAGTATACCGCGTGTCATTCACGTCAAAGAATGCCACGCGCTTTTGCGCCCGTTCACGATCTCGTTTTCTCGCCCGGCTAGAGACTCGAAGAGATGGAGATTGCCAACGGTGGCTCGACGGCCCAGAGCCAGAATGGCTCATCTGATGGCAACAGTGGATACAAACTCAAGTTTTGCACTGTTTGTGCCAGTAACAACAACCGGTTCGTAGCTTGTCTGCGACCCGTACACCCCACAGTATCACTAACTTGGACTTGAACAGCTCTATGGAAGCCCATTTACGGCTATCTCAGGCAGATTATCCAGTCATCTCATTCGGTACTGGTTCTCTTGTCCGCCTCCCAGGGCCAACCATTACCCAGCCCAACGTGTACCAGTTCAACAGAACTTCCTATGACAGCATGTTCAAAGAGCTTGAATCCAAGGACCCCCGACTGTACAAGAACAATGGAATTTTGAACATGTTGAACAGGAACCGGGGCGTCAAATGGGGCCCAGAACGTTGGCAAGATTGGCAGGTTGGTGTGCCTCGATTGCAACACGCTAAGGACCGTGGCAGCGAAGGTACTGAGGGCGGCCTGGTCGATATTGTCATCACCTGCGAAGAACGATGCTGGGATGCCGTTATTGATGACCTTCTAAACAGAGGGTCCCCACTCAACCGACCCGTTCATGTTATAAACGTCGAGATCAAGGATAACCACGAAGAGGCTGCCGTTGGAGGGCAAGGCATCTTGGACCTTGCTAATTCTCTCAACGCGGCAGCTCGAGAAGAGCGTGATGCAATTGGTGCCTCCGCCTTCGATAATGGTTCTGCAGCAAGCAGAGCTACCTTTGATGAGCGTGTCCCCGATATTCTTGCTGCGTGGCAGGAAAGGTGGCCCAACCTACCAGCAACATGGACTCTGGCTTGGTTCTGATCTACGCCAGAAATATTTGACCATGATTCTCAATGGCGCCAGCAACCCCCGTCATAACAAGAACTTGAATGATGTGGTCTCCCCCACTTCAAAAGCGATCGAATAAGCATCGCTATGATTTACTAAACTGATGCATGCTCTTGGCAAGTAAACCATGATTGCCGGGCATCCAGATGGACTTGAGATGACGATGGAATTCTTTTTTGCTTTCAATCGTAGATACCCCTAGGTGGGAGTTCCAGAGCATACCGTGACGAGCATGATGCAGCGTTTTACTTAAAGGGCATACAGCCATATTGGAGGTCGCATGAATAGCCGATTCAATTCTGGCCACTCCTTGAACCTTTGTCTGGCGATGCGGACCTGAAGACTCCCGGAACTCAGCCCCACACAAGTTGCGGCATTCAGAACCCAATGAGCAGCTGAAGTTGTGGACACAAGCAGCCCAGCAGACGTTACCGGCCATTCCGTCACTATCCCCGAAGTAGTTTCGCAATCAAGCAGATCATGTCGCCAGTTGTTGGGGACCCTCACAGTGTATTCGACGCATATCTTCCATAGGCGATTAAGTAGTGTCGATCAAGATCTGCCTCTATTTTCTTATGACGATTGCCCAAACTATGTCAATGGTGACTGTTTCAGGGAGACTCTCATCAATATCGGTCTTCTGTTCTTCAGCGCAAGGTTGATCATATCACATAACATCGAACGTAGACGGCATTGAGGTCATCAGGTGTGGGCATCTAGTGGTTGCAGTCAATGAATGATCAAGATGTTCATCCAGCAGGGTATGAGTTGCTAAATTTTGTCAAGCACTTTAGATAAATTTAAGACTAAATGTGCTCTACAATCTTTATGTGACCAGCTTCTGGTATACCAGCTGTGTGAATGAAGAACTGGGTATTGTAACTCTCGTTTTTGGCGATTCATGTATCAAGGGTGGGATTGGTCCTTGGTGCATCGACAATGTCTTAACCCTCTTCAACCTTAACAAGATTCGCCAATCATAAAGTGAGACTCTGTCTCTGATCTGAATGTCTTGCATATCTGAGGCCCGTGGTGTCAGTGGCTTACTAGTAGCCGCATTGAGATCTTCATTGATGCCATCGAATACCCCGAGTGGGCGGTTATTCAGGGGTATTTTGAGAGGCAGCCAGCTGACAGGACTGACCCCGTCGTAAATATTGATTAGAAGCCGCGTAATGGGAACGTTCAACACCATCAGATTTGGACTCTAATCTAATTAGTCTCGACGCCACAAGCTCTTGGACGGGTCTTTGTTAAAGGGGTCTAGTGTTAGTGCTGCTATCCGTATATACATACATACAGCCTCTGATTATATATATATATATCAATGGCTTATTGAAGATCCTCAATACGAGATCAGGTATATCACCGAATGAGCAATTGGCAAAAAGAACTCTTAGAGTTGTCTCGAACTGAAAGTGGCTGGGCTAGTATTATTTCCGCCGCACCGGTTGACCTTGTGCTAATATGTCTTTTATTGACCCTACCTTAACTCTATCAACTTCTTTCCTGAGTATTATCTATTTTATTATTATTACTATTATTATTGTTGTTGTTGTTGTTACTCACAGGAAGCATAGAAAAGATGCTTTATACTAACATTAGCTTCAAGGGGAACTCGGGGTTCCGGGGAAACTGTTCAAGCTGCTGTATCCGTCTTACACTCGCTCCTCGTGCACCCGCGGAGAGCTTACACGGCGCCCCGCGGAGACCGCGTTGTCAACCTGATAAATAAATTCAGCACATGTACTTATTAAAATATGGTGATATTTATAAACACAAGCCATAACATCTGCCTACCTTAGTTTGTTAAAGCGGATATCGAATTGGTCAACAGAAATGGCGCCCATTGAGCAGTCTAGGGTCATTCGGCCAATGAGCAATTTGTAAGGCCTCTTTCAGCGTCGATCAAGCTCCATGCCACTTACATATTCGTTCCAGAGAGTTGTACCATTCAGCCCTTCATACTTTACGCCATAGCTGTGGTACTTCTGTAGTCTGTCGCTATAGTCTTCCAGAGCGTCTTAGACGAGGTTCACTCGAGGCCATCCAACATGTCTTCCACCAAGCTATAGCGCTTACGGTGCTCGAACATCCAATGCTACAAGTAGGCATATTGAACGAAGACTCACCCGTGCCATCATGGATCGAGCTGGACAGCGTTGATCTCAATGCGCACGTTAATTGGCAAGAGGTCAAGGCCTCAGGCAGTTACAATGCCCGCTTGAGGGACGGAATTAGAACCCAGCTAGATACTTGGTTCACAGATGTCGATACCAAGCCTGGCTGGAGAATATCTGTTCTATGGCCAGAAGGGGCATTCCAATCACTGGATGTCATCTTTTGTTGGAACCATACCAACTTTGATGGAGTAGCAGGCAAAATACTGCATCAAAGCTTGTTGCGCAACCTGAACGATTTCAAAGTTGCCCAGGAACTCTCAAGTCTCAAAATGAACGTACTGCAACTTGAGAGTATTGCTGATAAGTTCCCACCTCCTCCAGAGAAGCTCATCAAGATTCCCATATCGTTAGGATATGCCCTATCGACCATCTGGAAGGAACTTAGACCTCCATTTCTGGTGTGGAACGATACCACGCAGGCCAGCTGGGCTCCCATTCGTGAGGAACCCTACCGAACTGAATTCAGGACATTTTCTATCGACGATGCAACCGTGAAGAGAGTGATCGACAAGTGCCGAATGCACAAGACCACCATCACGGGCCTCTTACACGCACTGCCGCTTGTATCCCTTGCACTCCAGCTAGCAGAAGGCAAGAAACATTACAAAGAAAAGGCTAAATCAATGTATGCCATCAGTGCTTTGGACCTTCGTCGCTTGGTTCCCTCCCAGCCTGAGCAATATCCTTGGCATATTCCTAGTACCACCATGGACAATCAATTCACTCTTTGTGATCACATGTTTGATCAAGACTTGGTGAAAGAAATCCGCAGCAATGGCATGAATGCATCTTCAGAAAGCGAGATGATGGTCAAACTGGAGGACATTGTTTGGTCGGCAGCGGCGCGAGCTCGTCAAGATATCCAGCAGAAGCTTGACAAGGGCATGAACAACGACCCTCTAGGTCTGATGAGCTTTGTCAAAGACTGGCGTGTGCAGAAGAAGCAGCAGTTAAAGAAGCCCCGAGTTGGGGCTTGGGGCGTATCCAACCTGGGTACTCTGGATGGGGATGGCGGAAGCTCCGGGTGGAAGATTGAGAGGGCTGTTTTTCAGCTTAGCTGTGAGCTCAGTTCACCAGTCTTCCATATCAGCTCCATCAGTGTAAAAGGCAGAGAAATGTGTGTCGATGTCAGTTGGCAGGAGGGGATTGTGGACGGAGAGATCGGAGACAAACTGGCATCTGATATGGAGGCCTGGTTAAAGTTTCTTGGCGCTGGAGCATAGGAATGGAGATTTCGCTGGGATGAGAGGTATGGAAGGATATTCAGTGGGAATGTTTCAGGATGGCATTGATGTATCTGGGCCATAAATAGATAGAGTTGAGTATTACTCCGTGAACCCTTTTCCCTGTTCAGCCTTCATTATAAGGGCTGAGGTGTAAGAGTACTACCATAAAATAGAGCAGCTCTACTCCGTATAGAAGAATACTACGTACCTTTAAGTAGATTAAGATCTGGAATAAACTTTCGTATCCTTCCTAAGCGGGAAACTTTTACAATAAACTCATCACGCATTGTCCATGTGTTTTAATCAAGCCCTGCTTCTGACAGTAAAGCCGCCCTGGGCGGTGGTGATGCTCTTTAGACCCTTGCTGCCCGAGGCTCGGCTCCCTCCTAGACCGCGTGCCAAGGTCCCATCCCCAGCGCCTCGCTCGGCAACCCGCTAAGCTTTCAAGCACCGACCGGGATGAGCCATCGAATCATAGCTTGAGGGTAAGCGGCGCGTCGGCTGGCTTCAGGGGTAGAGAACCCTGGGCGGGCGGCTGACGGGTGCGTGGCACAGTGCATTGAGTGGGTAGAAGCTTGAATAAAGTGCCCTATCAGGTAGGGTGCATCGAGATGGTTGCACAGCTTATTTCCCGTTGTTTCTTGCATGGGGTTATTGGCTATTAACTCAGCGGCTGCCAGCAGAAGCCAATTCAATGTCATGAACAGGTAGATTCATAGCCTAGAAGGGTCGCAGACCAATGATCTGCTATACACGGAAACATTATACCTTGTTCAGCCTCTGTGGGTTCAAGAAATTAACTCTGCCTTGGATAATAACTGCTAGCCAGGGGGAGACGCGGCCCATAATCATACTGTACTTGGATTCTCATTCTCACCCCAGAGGATCAAGACCGAGACTCATTTCCCGTAAAGATCTCGGTGTTGCTCGCCCTGGCTTGTCCAACCGAAAACTTGGGGGACCTAGCCTTGACTGCACAGTACGTACACTAATCAATAACATTCATTTCTAGAACAAGTCAAGTCCAGACAAAACAAGTCAAGTTGAGTTGTGTCGATGAATTAGTTGGTTTGGTGGTGGAGTCAGGGGATTAGGATTGCTACAGTACAATACACCCCCCGAAACCCCGATTCAGTCTAAACCCGAACTTCGACCCCTTTTGGATCAACCTGGGCCATTCGATCCAACTGCTTTGTCTCGTCTTGCCTTGCCTTGTTCTGTTCATGTTTTTTTTCTTAATTCTGCTTTTTCTCTCCTTGTTTGTTGTATTGCATATCATCGGCAGGAACAGCGCAACTCATCAAGTGGCCCCAGAACCAAAGACCCTCTTTCCCTTCAATGCCCACTTACCCTCTCTCGACCTAACCCAACTCACCGTATCTTATATCACTTCCACCAAAACATCACCGTCACCATCATCATCATCATTCCTCACTTTCGCTGAGCCACAATCCAATCGTCCTGTCTCTGTCGCTTTCGGCCACCCGCTGGAGCTTGGCGCTTCTGTCGCCCCTGAAAAGACGCCAAACTTGTGGGGGAACCTTGGCTGTCGATTCCAAGCTCAGCCCGATACAGAACCACCACCGCCTGCATTCATTTCGTCCCCGTCCACGTGTGGCGTCCCTATGAGACAGGCGGCTGCCATCTCCCCCCGACAACCTCTTGGTCTCGCTTCTCTGTCTTTTCTCTTAGCACCATGAGCATCAGCTTGGGACGCAATGCGCCGTTGTCCCCAATCTCTCTAGGCGGTAGCGAGTTCTCTGTTTCAAAGTACCAAGGCCCCGACGACGGCCCCTATCCCAACGGTCGCTCCAACCTCGCCTCGCCCCCGAACTCGGGCGGCTCCAACAGCACCAGCAATATGAGCATGAACGGCTTCCCCAATGCTCCGGGTAATGGACCTGGCCCTGGACCTGGACCCGGACCCGGACCCGGGCCTGGGCCTAGGAGCACTGGAGGGCCTTCACCTCCTGCTTCTATTGCCCGCTCAAGCAACGGCACCCAGCTGTATGCTCCCAGCGATAGCGGTCGTAACAGCGTCCGTGGCGACCTCGATGAGACCGTTCTTAGTGAACACTACGTCGCCTTGCGCATCTTCCTCAACACTCGCGATCCCAACCACAAGCAGCAGCCTAACAAGGCCCGTGACAAGCTGCTCCGTCTTTCTTCAGTCCAGTTCTACGAGCTCAGTACCGATGTCTTTGACGAGTTGTTACGGCGTCAGGCCGCGGCTAGGGCCCCCCCAAACGCTCCCAACGCTCCTCCCGCTTTTCTACTTCCCGAGAAGAACTTTCATCCCAAGCGAAATCAGGCTCGCCAAAGACTGTCATCTCTCGGACCACCGCGGTTCCGAGACCTGGCCGCCGACGTTTACCACGAACTCGAGCGTAGATTCCCTCATTTTATTACGTCCGATCTGCCACCTCGAGCAGGAAGCTCCATGTCAATGCGAGGACCGCCTGGCACCCCGACCAATGGTGGTTTTCCCCCTAGGGGCCAAAGCCGTGTGAGGAGACCCTCTGATGCGCCATCTATGAGAGGCCCTGGGCCGATGGATGCTTATGGAATGCCAGCATCACCAGGTGGCCCTAATGGCGATTTCGGACGACCTACTCCAAAACAATTGAATCAGAATAACACAATCGTTCCGAACAAGAGCACCATGCTTGAAGAAGACGACGAGGGCGACGGATTTTCAGAACAGGACATGAGTAAACGCGAGAGTAAGCGTAGTGCTGGTAGTGGCGTGACCTCGGAAGTGAGTACTTACACGGTTGTTGTACAATGAACAAACGAGCTAACAGGGTGCAGACCGATAAGAAGCTCATCGACGATTACCAGAATCAGGTACAAGAATTGCGTGAGAAACTTGACAATATGGAAGATGCCATGAAGAAGAAGGAAGATGAGATGAACAGTGCTTTGGACGAAGAACGTGCACGAGCTACCGCCATTGAACAGGAGAAGCAGGAATGGAGTGATCTCAAACTCAACCTCGAAAACAAACTGGCAGAGGCGCAAAGCCTAAACGACTCGATGAAGCAAGAATTGGAGCGCGTGCGAGAGGACCATGATCTCGAGACGCAGAAGCTCAGGGATGATGTGGCTGCAGCACAAGAATCGGCACAGGAATCGAGCCGGAATATCGAGCCCGTTGTATCAGACTCTGAACTTCAACGAGAGAATGATGAGCTTCGACACGAGCTCCATGAACAACAGAGGGTGACAGAAGAGGTTCGAAAAGAAGCTGAAGAGTTTCTCCAGGAGATGCGAATGCTATCGCAGCAAAGTGGCTCAACGCACGAACGACATGCGGAGCTCGAAAAGACAATCGAGAGGCTCGAGCGTGAAGTACACGAATGGAAGGACCGATACGCGAGCACCAAGACACAGCTGCGGCACATGCGTGCGTCGTCTACTGGACCCGGAATTGAACATGATGCAGCCAAATATGTCAGAGAGAAGGGATTTGTGGACGACAATGGCCTGGTTAAAGATGTCCATGTCACCAAGTTCCAAATTGCGATTGACGAGCTCCTGCAAAAGGCACGAACTGATGACCCGGATAAGGTAATTGACGCTATGAAACTAGTCGTGGTTAGCGTTCGTCGCATCACCAAGGATATCGAGGTGCCTAAGAACGACGACGAGGACTTTGCCCAGCAGCAGGCCAAGGCCAGATCCAAGGTCTCATCTACCGCAAACAGCCTCATCACAGCCTCCAAAAACTTTGCCTCCAGCGCTGGCATCTCTCCTGTTTCTCTGATTGACACAGCAGCATCGCATTTGGCTGCTGCCATCGTGGATCTACTCCGCCTGGTCAAGATTCGGTCGACCCCTGCCGAGGAGTTGGATGACGAGGATGGAACCGCAACACCCGTGGACTCTAGCGGTCTCTTCTCGCCCGTGGCGACTGACCATGGCTCTGCAGCTCAGGGAGCGCTCCCCCCTCCTCCACCCTTCCAGGGCCTGGGTGGTATGCGAGACAGCGTTGACTCGTCTGCATATAGCCCTAGAGGCTCGCCTCGCCAGTCTACTGACCCATATTCTCATGGACGATCCATGTCCAAGTCGAGCGCAGTGCCAATCGGGCTCGGGTTTCCTAGTGCGAATAACAACCATGTCAACGGACATGAAGCGCATCAGCCGGACCCCCGAGCCGCTGAAGACCTCAAAGTCAGTTTCCCCGACATTTTCTAGTCAACAACAGCAGTGCTAACGTATCGCTTAGATCTACCTTGAGGATCAAAATGCCCTCTTATCGGCTGATATTCAGCAGCTTGTGAATACTGTCCGTAGCGACGCTGCGATGCGACAGATTACTGGCGAAATTGGTTCTATCAATGCCATTGTTAGCAGGATGATCTCGGAGACACAGGCCTACGGCTTTGGCGAAATGGCAAACCAACTGGCTCAAAGCCGAGCAAGGCTGCTGGAGTCTGCCGACCAAGGGCAAGACATGGCCAACATCGGCATGGATACCACTTCTCACGAGTGGCGCATGTGGGTGCAGACATTGCAACCTATTGCATTTGGGTTGGCACACGAGTCGAAGGAGCTGGTTGAGCGGGTGGAGGACCTGGCCAGACATGGACGACCTGACGACTTTTCGTGATCACCTTACACTTCATTTCTGAAAATCCGGACTTTGTCCTTTGCAACCGGAGACACGCTTTATACCCCTTGATATCCAGTCTTGGTGCTGGACAACTCATTTTGTTGCGGTCCTAGTTTTTTTGGTCTTGGATTGGTCGACAAGCTCAGGATTGCGTTGAACGCATTCCAAGATTAAGTGGGTTAAAGAGAGGAAAAGGGACATATAATTGGATAATGGTCCATGGTGGAAAGCATAGGATGGGCGTTACGGTTGCTGTTGATAATGCATTGTGAAGACATACGTCCTGGGAATTGAGTATATATAAGTGGCCGGTGTCATCAAGAGTGCCAAGGCTTTGGCACTCGATCAATGTGGACTACAAGGGACGTCCTCCAGTTCAGACAAGACTATACGATGGACGATGAGAATAGAGATAGATGAGAAATGGAATACTATCCACAGCCACGATGTTCGTGTAAAGCCGTGTCATAACTTGGTGCAGTTGGTCAACTTGTATTAGGAGTTTTCCTATATTGTGCCCTAACTGGCATCTGAATCATATTGTACATGGTTTAATGAAGTTCATATAAAAGGATAAATTTGTAGATTATCAACCCTGGGCCTTGACCTTTATACAACACCTTCTATACCTAGCTGAAAAACTGCCTAAGACGATGCATGTTTATAACTTTTTCAGTTGTTTATATAAGGAAACTGCTTACTTCTCATGATCTTCGACCCTCGAGCATGCCTCTTGCTATACCTCTGGTCATCCTGACTGATCGTGCCAGTATAAGTGGCAGCTTTCTCCAGCCCTCTGTTGCTAACCACCAACTTGCAGCACCGCCAGCTACCAGGCCCGTCACACTAATGAGCCACATGTCCCAATTTCTAGCCTTCCATATTGGCATGCGCATGTCCGCCGTCTGCAGATGCATCGGCCGCAGCTGGACGCCATTGCGAAACCGCAGCTCTTGGTCTACCATGACCTCTTCGACGAGATCAGCGGCTACATGCTTCCGCTTGGAATTGATGGTTGCGATACGTTGCATACGGAGCACGTTTCTAGCAAAGGATCCGTCTGCGTCGGTGGTGATCTCTGCGATGGCGGAGGAGATGGAGGACGGGGTGAGGTACGACTTGTCGAGGGAAATGCCGACTCCGGCGGCTGCGAGACGAGCGCTGTTGCAGAGCTGATCAAAAAAGTACCCAACAGCAAGGACCGGTGTTCCGTGGAAGAGGGTTTCATTTGCGCTTGAACCGCCGCCGTGGGTGAGGAAGAGGACTGTGTTGGGGTGTGCTAGGACGGCGCGCTGCGGTGCAAAGACGGGGAGGCGGAAGTGTGGATGGACGTCGTTAAGTAGGTCATCAATGCTGAGAGTAGAACTATCTGAGAGAGGATGGGACTTGGAGATGTCAAAGTTGGCGCGAGGTTTGCGAGGAACAGCCCAGATGACACCGTTGATAGAGCCGGCGTCGAGGGCTTGGATGAGACCGAGGAGGATCTTTTCTAGCTCTTCAGCGGGGAGACTGACATGAGTTCCTAAAGATACATAGATAGTTTTGTCATGACTATCCAGAAACTGCGCCAGGTTCTCATCCAAAGGAGGATATTCGTCGCTTAGAATGGGACCAACGGGGGCCATCAAAGGCGGCAGTTCCTTGGGAGATTCAAGGCCCCAGAAGGAGTTGACAAGGACTAGGTAATCGGGTTTTGTCAGGACAGAATGGCTATAGTTGACGCCAGCATCAACACGCATACGCTTCGTCCAGAACAAAAAGGGGATGATGGTAGGAAGCGCAGCTACAACAACAAACTCGTTCCAGAAGCGCGACGATAGAGACGCATGCTCAGAAGTCAAAGCCCCATCGGCTTGAAATCCAGGTTGTCCAGGCTGATAACTAACAGGCGCCATGGCATACGGCATCTGAGGCCAGACACTAGCCAGCTGAATGTTGAACTGCCTGAGCATATCCCTCGCAGCGCTATCAGCAAAGAAATCAGCTATGATGAAGTCCGGCCTCGTAGCTTCATTCTCACACAGCGCGCGGAGAGAGTGGTAAGTATCTGTCCAGAAACGATCAAAGAACCATTTTGACTTGATCATTGGAGCGAAGCCATGTTCATGGCGCCAGAGACGCATGCGCTCGTAGTGCGCGTCCAGATCGACCTCTGAGGCCGCGGGACCGAAGGTGTAGGTGGTTTTAATGAAGGGGTAGTTATTTATCCACTTCTCCTGGCCGGCATTGGTAGCGAACTGGATTTCATGGCCGCGAGAGGCGAGAACAGCGCCGATTTCGAGAACAGGGGCTTTTTTACGTGTGTGTTAGTATATGACGATCTTTTTAAGGGTGGTGTAAGAGGTACCTGCATGGGTGAAACCGCCAGTTGTGACAAGTAGGAGAATCCTTCTGCGGAAATCATGTTTGTCAGCCATTTTGACCTAACGTTAGTAAATACTTTAAAATTGAAAAAGTGTGGGAGGGAGTGTTTATTTTGGTTGAGACAGATGAGACTATCGTTTTTATGTATGACGCCTATAGTAGTTATAGGGAACAAGGCTTCTTTCTTAGTCCGGGGTTCAGGGCTGTAGGGCTGAAATCCGTTGAGGTGGCATGACTTTATCGGGAGGATTTCGATGCACGAAGATTTTGCGGATATATAATTAGCATGACATGTTTTCTTAAGTTCTTCTACAAATTCACATTTGGTTTCTTTTTCATTGTTCGTCCTCTCTTAGTCCCTGGGAGAAATGAGTTGACCATGTTCCTTGGGTTGTTTTTGCCTAAATTTAGAGCTGTAGCTGCTAAACTTTCAGGAGCTTCTATAGGATATATTCTCAAGGTGATCATAAAGTAAAGATTTATATATATCACGTAATGATATTCTGTTGAGTTCTACTTCATAACTTGATAACAAATACAAACGTTAGATGGTCTCAGTACTACAAGTAATTAAGGTACGACGATCGTTACCGATTTGAATTAAGGTAGTTCCATCCCCCACTTCCCGTCCCGTCGACATCGATAGACGACCACTACCTTAACTCCGGAGAGCAGTCATGATGACTTCTATCATGACACTTAAGGTGCACACATAAACATATTGAGCCATTATATAGGTGCCATACCAATTTTATCATTCAATTTCTGTAGCCTTAGCTTCGAGCCTAAGTTCTGCGTGAATCACGACTCGTCATATTGACAGTCTTGTGTCGCGCCTCTGCTCTTGTTATAATCAACATGGAGTTTGAGCTTTATCTCTTCAAGTCCAAGCTGCCTGAATATTCTCTTCTTTAGAGTATCTTTAGACTACCTTAGTAGTTAATTCTCAACAAGTTCTAGGGCATGACCCTTTCACAGTGAATCAATGCCCTACAATCTCAGCTCTATAAGAAGTCACTCCTTGGATCAAGCAGTCCTGATCTTTCTCTTCCTCTCTTCCTCACCTCACCTCTCACTTCTCCTTATTAACAACGACCACAGCTACTACTATCCATCATGAAAAAACGAAAAGTCCAGTAGCCATGCGAAAGCGCGCAATCACCTGGAAACTCAACTCAACTCTATGGTCAAGTCAGGCGCGATTACTACTCCTCCTGGCAGTCTCTTTCAGCTGGATCACAACGGAGTCCCTACTGTATTCCAGGTACCACACCCTCAAGTTTCTGCGACGAGACTGCACCAGGTCAAAGCACACATTACCAAGAACCTTGAGCCTCGATCTACCCTTTGGAAAAAAGCCAATGCCAGGGTGGAGGATTCTGGAAAGCTCATCACTCACGAGGAGCTTTGGCACATCATCAAATCTACCCATGAAAGGATCAGGTCCGAGTACCATGGAATCTTGGCCCTCCCCGAATTTCTGGAGACCAATGCAGGCTTGGTGGGGCAGATAGATGATATCGTCCAAAACCTGGTCCGGATCATCGGTCAGTTTGTCGGGACATGTACTCGAGACGACGAAGTGGAATACTCTCCTCAGAACGCCGACGAAGATCTCGAAAGCTTACAAAGAATCGCTACGATCTCTACACTATGGTTTGTGAAATTCTCAAACTCGAGAAAGAGGCCGTCAATGCTCCCGATCCGGAGAGAATTCAGCTTAGAAAGAAAGAGGTGAATGCTTCAGAGGTCTAATCAAGTTGATTTCTCCCCTGAACCCTGAGCGCGACCTTGATACTCAGGTATTTTGCTCACACAAACAGAGATTGGACGGCATTTCTCGCGGAAATCGCGAGGCATCTGTGGATCTTGATTCTAGCTCCGACTCCGACTCCGACTCCTGAAGGACGACATAGCGGATGCGTCTCATGACGACAATGAATTCGAACCTGTTTATTGGGTTATTACTGTTAGGGGGTGGGTTGATGCGGTCGAGACGCAATGAGATCTAAGGAATGGATCGTTCAGATCTGTCTATGTGAATATGCATCAGGCATAGGCGTTACGGTTAAGGGTTCTGGCTTCTGGGCGGTTCGAGGCTCTCTACTTATGTCTTTGTCCAGCATAGGCCTCTCAGTTTAGGTACATGGCTTGTAGATATAACTGATTGATCCATTGTCGGGCCCCAGGGTCAAATAAGAATTAGCCGCTTTCACGTATTTTCTACCCAGTTTAGTGTATGTATAATAAATTAAAATAAGAATTATAATATATATAAGAATCTAAACTATAATTTATTTACTTGGATAATATTATGTACAAGATTAGAGTAAATGTGCTTAATATTATATATTTTATGATAAGGTAGACCAGCTAGTTCTTGTTCGACCCCCCAAGCCGGGCAACGAGCAGGTAATAAGCTGGGCATAAGTCTTGGCGTTGATCATGGCTAAGGTAGAGTACGGATACGCTAGCCCTTTTTTAGCCTTGGCTCCGACTCTACCTGAACTGGTCTGTCTTGATCATTTTGTCCACTTGAGAAGGCCACAAGCGCAAATGGGCGGCGTTTACCATTTGCCATTGGGTAAGGAGAAAACTTTGATGCCCTACGGTGACGCCGGTTAAACTAAGGGGGTTTTTGTCTGTAGAGGATACAACATTGACTCCGATTATACTCGTGTATCTACGGATACGGTGTTATAGGTAAACAAGCTCTCATAGGCTTATTCCATTGCACCTCTATCCTCGTCATGATCTTTTAATTCTCGACTGGGTTTTGTTTTTTCCATTGCCCCGCGCTAATCAGGGGACCTTGCAGGTGGTTTTCCCGCTAGAATCAAAGCTCCTTCTTTGACTTGACCAATCTGCCAAATCTTTTGCCTCCCCGCTTGACCCACTTCTTGCCCGTCTCTGCATCCTGGTGCTCCTCGTTGGCACCTGCTGCGGCTCTGTTGGACAGAGACATACAAATTGGTGGTAATCACTGCTTGTTTAGAGGTACCTCTACTTGTGTACACCTGCACCTTCCCACTGGGTCGCCTGCTGCTACCGCTGCCACTGAACTTGATTAGGACTAGTACCTTATTTGTCTCTTTCCGCTGCTCACTTTCCATCGGGGGATCTCCTCTGCTTTACCTATTTTCCTCATGTCCAAGGGTTGATCGCACACGGAGAAAAAAAGGACGACATCTCCCTCACTTCAAAGATTGCTTCTCCCTCGAGTTGGACTTGCTCTGTTCTTTGTTGACTCTTACAACCAAGAATGCGAATATTGGACATCGAGGCGCTTTCGGTTCTTAAACTCTGGCCTCTGTCTTAACCTAGGGTGGCGATTACGCTCACCTCTCACTCGCCGCCGCCGCCGCTCTCACCTTCAGCTTTGGTCAGATACATACCTACACCTACAAACATACAGTACAGCAAACATCAAGACTTGATCGCTAGCCCGTCGCAATCGCGAGACGGGCCCTCTCCCGGCTTCAATGGAGATTCAACATCCGTCGCATGAGCTGGCGACTGTCCCTTTTCAATTGCAACACCCCTCAAGCTCTCCGCATCTTCAACCTGCGCATGAGCAGGGTTCAATCCCCGCCAGTTTGCAGACAAACGTCATTGAACCAACCCCAGATGTCCAAACCACCACAGAGCAGGAAGTTTCTTTAGCAGATCTAACCACAAACCAGCCGTCTCCGCCTGGGAAAACACCCTCACTCTCTACCGAATCTGATGAAGCGAGTTCGGATCTCAGTGAACTATCATCCGAACTCGGTGATGCTCCAAGCAATCTCGATCCAATCGACTTCGACTGGGATGGTCCTGAAGACCATCAAGTGCTTCGACTCAAACCAACAGTCGAGCAATGGCATGACTTCCCTGCCAATCTTGCTTTTGCCAGAAGTCATCAAGCCGACCATCATGGCTGCTTCAAAATCGTCCTTCCCCAGGAGTTAATAGATGAATTACCAGAAAAGAACTCCCAAAAGGTTCCCGCGAATGCCTATAGGCCCACTCAGATCAAGAAGAACAGCTTCTGGCGAGTTGATACAGTCTCATCCGAGGGCACATTCAACTCAACTATAACTGGTCCAGCATGCAACGTCACAGCCATGAAAGCTATCGACCAACTGAGGAAGCTGTACCGCAAAAACGATCATAAGCAAATCCGCAATGTGCGCTATCGGGTCGATGTTCCTGCATGGACCCCCGAACAACGACGCCAAGCCGGCGTTCCTGAACGGAGCCCCATCTACCCGCTCAAGGGTGACAAGCTGGACAGCACAAAAGCCATCATCCCAGGAATCCATACTCCATATGTGTACGAGTCAGGCCCTTATTTCGGTGCAAGCTTCCAGATACACGCAGAAGATTTTCGACTTGTCTCTCTTAACCACCTGTACAAAGGTAGGAAGATCTGGATTGTGGTGCCTTCAACCGCAGTCGACGTTGCTGAGGAAGCTCTCGGTCGAAAAGGCAAATGCTCTCAGTTCATGCGTCACCGAGCCGAGTTCTTCTTTCCCCAGAAGCTTGATAAGTTAGGCATCCCTTACCGTATCATCGACCAGCGTCCTGGTGAGACCATCGTCATTCTACCAGATGCATATCATGAAGGCTTCAGCACGGGCTACACTATCGCAGAAGCCAAAAACTACGCTGATGATGCTTGGACTACCGAAACATATCAGCCATGCGAGGTCAAGTGTCAGCTGGCCACGGCGATTCCCGCTGATTTTATGAGACCGTTAAAGGAGGGAGAGGACCAGCTTGACCTCTGCGCTGGCTTTGAGATGCTGTCACCGCAGCAAACACCAACATCATCATCACCACCTGAATCGGCGAAGCGGCGTTTTGATGGCGAGCAAGAGGGTGGTGGGAATACCAAACGGGCCAAGGGCTAGAACGGCGCAGGGGGCTTGTTTTTCTCATTTTCATGTTTTCACGGAGTTGATGCTGCTTGTTGATGCGACAATCATCAACCTTACAATCTGCTGGGGTGGGATTTTGCTATGGATGGTTCCGGAATACCCATGACGCCCGGCGTATGACACTATTTCGGCAGCTCACTATGATATTATGGATTCAGAACACTTGGTTTGCTTTTCACGGCGTGTCTGTCTGCGAGGTTGTACCTGTTCTTGGTCTCTAGGTTCAAGAGGTCGTATTTATTCGGGGTAATAGACAGGGCGTTGATATTATTTTCTTCGTAATACGTCGTGTCGAGTCGTTGCTCCCAGCTCAACTCGCCGCCATAAGTACACACGTTGTTACAATACTCATCAGTACATGTTGGAATAACTGGCTTGGCATTGTCCGAATGAACCCGCGTGATATCCAGAATTACATACTGATCCTCCTCTTTCTTACATGCGTCTCTCCTCGTCCTGTCTCCTCATCTCGTCGCGGAACACATTGCGACCACCCGCAGTACCCTGCTGAGCAAACGTAGCGTTGACGGGGCTACCAGCCAGGCTGCCGAGGCCGTCGCTATCGGAGCGGGCACGCTGGGGAGCGTCACGGTACTCGCCGGCAGGAGGGGGGATGTCGCGGGCGTCGTCGAGCTGAATGCCGTTGTCCTTGGCACCAAACATTCGGCGCTTAGCACGGCCGGTGTAACCGTGACGGGAGCGGCTCGAGATATTACCGAGGCCGATGCGGCGGGTCTTGCGGTTCCAGAGGCAACCGCCGATGAGCAGGAGGAGGATGGAACCGAAGACGGTGGGTAGGGCGATGGTGAGAGTGTTGCCGGCGGGGGCCTTCTCGTTGGCTGGCTCGGGCAAGTTCTCGTCAATGAGGTTGAGGAATAGAGTTGACGACTTTGACTTTTCGAGAGAGTTGTTGCTGTTGCTGTAGAGGGTGAGGGAGATGTTGTAGGGCTCGAACTTCATGTACTCTGTCTTAGCCTCAAATGGCCAGTAGCCCCAGGCGGCGGGGACGGCAGAGTCGGTGAACTCCTTGTACTTTTCCCACTCCTTGCTAGTTCTATTGAAAAGGTCGAGACGAGCAGTGATCATGAGGGTGGAGTTGTCGGTGGACTTGGTCTTGTTGAAGTAGTCGGGGTCCCAAGTGACTATAGAGAGTTGTGTTTAGCCATTGGGCCTAGGAACAATGCATTGACAGTTCCGATTACTCACCAAAGTATGTCTTTTTAGCATCGAGTGTGCTGTTACCGGCAGGGGCGCAGAAAGGAGCATTGGGACCATCCTGGTTATAGCAACGAGAAAAGACACCCTCGCCGTGCTTGCCCGAGGCCGTGGGGTTCGGGGGCTCGCCGGTGCTGGTGTGAATCTTGCCCCAACTGGTATAAGTGTAGACAGTGGCAGTAAGATCGTGAGGAGCGGCGTCGAGAAGAGATGTGGTGCCGTCAATGGTGGTATACGAGGGCGTGTAGGTGGTGGCGGGCTGCATCTCGTCGTCGACGGTGACCCAAGCTGCAGTCGCGTCGGCTCGCTTCTCAAGAGCGAGGTCACGCTCTTCGTAGCGGATAGCCGTGGCAGAAGCAGAGGCCATGAGGCCCATTGAGGCGAGGATCTTAGATGCGTGCATTGTTGTTGTTTGTTTGTTTTCCCGGTGATGCCGCTGTCCTCTATACACAACGTGTCTTTGCCGAATCTGCTCTGGGACTCTTTAACAGAATCACACGCAAACAATCGCCGAGGGAGAACAAGAGCGATGATGAGAGAGAAAAAGAGAAAGAGATTAAAAAAGAAGAAGAAGAAGATGGAATTGGGAGTCGGGAGATGAAAGATGCGGAAGTGGAGTTGGCCGATTGGCCCGGGGAAGTCGAAGCTAACCAACCACATCGAGGACTTTTTGTATTTCGCGCAGCTAGCAGTGGGCCGTCGCACTAACATGCTTCGATTCCACAGGGGATAGCCAGGGGTTTTACGGGGCTTACAGTGGGCTTGCAGTGCCGGCAGAGCCGCCAAGCGATTTCGGCGCGGGTCTAGAATGCTGAGTGATGTCATGAGCATTTTGAAGAATTGTTGATATTTCATTCAATGTTGCAGTAAAAAAAGAATAACTTGGGTTATTGGGATAACTTATATATAGATTGTAGCTTTGAAGGACCGTGAGCTTTTGCTTCAAGGTGGCTTCCCATTTTCGTGGATGATACATGTTCAAGATATCTATGCTCGAATTTACCCTACAGAATGCAACCGCTGAAATGTTTCCCATGGAATCGCATTGAGCGATGCACTGCGCGAGGTAATAGTGATATAAGAATACGATGTACTTTGTAAAACCACTATTTTGTAGGGCTATTTTTTTTTAAAAAAAATATATATATATTTATTGCTTTACTTGAAAAGGTCGCTATAGAACATATCTCATCATACCTGAATATAGCCATGAGGTGGGCATGTACACATTGCACAGGTCTATGTTAACATCATATAATCGTGAGCTTATACTGTTACTTATAACAGGGATTCATATGCCAATGTAGTGGTAAAGTGATAAACATATAGGCGAACGTTCATTATATTCACATCTCAAGCCTACAACCAGAGCGATGAGTATCCGTGCTATGACACAATGCAATATAACCCAAAAATGGCCATATCATAAGTGCATGTTGTACAATGCTGCATTTGTCTTCCTAAAAATTGCCAGAAACAGTCCAGACATGCCTTGAATGGTATTGCAAAAGAGCTCAAACGTCAAACTACTTGATCAGAAGCTAGTCTAATCCGAGAGACTGTCGATAGCGTTGCTGATGGACTGTGCAATGATGCCAGACCACTTGAGTCCATTGTTATAGTCCTTTGCATCAATACTCTCAACCCACCCAGGGAAAACAGCTATGGTCTCGTTAGCAATGCATCAGGGCTTGATCCGAGTAATCACTTACCTCCAGAATAACCGGTCCAGAGACCAGGTGCAAAAACCACGTGCTTGAACCAGTCCCGGCCATCTAAGCCACCCCCATAGAGGAAGCTCCTCTCGAGCAGCTTATATCTCTTGTTAACCTTGATGATGGTGTAGCCTAGACGGATCTTCTGGACAATGTTCCACCATGGGATGCCTTCCACGAGCTGACGCTGGGCTTGTGCGGCCTCCTCGTCGAGCTCAGCGGCCTTGACATGGAAATGGCCGAGTTGCTGTCGGATCTCCCCAAGACTCTTCTTGAATCTGTCCTCACTGCCGATGGGCTTGTCCGAAGACACACTGCCGCGAATGTTGAACAGTTCGTCTTCGTTGAGGGCTTCGGTGCTCGGCTCAAACTTGGCTTCAACCTTGTCGAGATAGCCGTCTAGAGCATCGGCGTACTCGGTAGCACTGAATGGAATGATGACGGTACCGGCTAGCTTTGCGATAGTCAAACCCAGAATTTGAGCCATAGTACGGTGGTACTTGAATCCAACATCGCCATACTGCTTCATCCAATAAAAGCTGTCATAGTTGCTGTGATAGTGATACACAGCACTGTGGCTGTTATACTTGAAGCCAAAGTCGATGCTGGGGATGCCCGCGAAGTCTTGGAAAGCTGTAAAGTCACTACCGCTACCCATAGTTGAGATTCTTCCATGCCAAACATCGTTGACAGTCTGGCCGGGGATGGTTTGGTTGGGCGAGGGAACAGCGCTGGTGACATCGCGGATGACCTGGTTGAGAAGAGGAGCGGCAGAAGCGGTGAACTCGGGACCACCGACACCGACATCAACATTGACATAGGCTACGTTGGCTTGCGTAAGCCATGGGAGATACTCCTCAACCCATTCAGTGCTGCCAATCAGTGAATATTCCTCACCGTCCCAGCTCGCGAATACAATGGTTCGAAGAGGCTTCCAGCCAGCCTCGATGGCCTTTCCAACTCCACGAATAACCTCATTCAAGACGGCAGAACCGCTGTTAGGGTCACCAGCTCCACCAACAATCCAAGCATCTCGGTGGTTTCCAACAACAATAACCTCGTCGGGAATCGTGCCGTTGACAATGCCGATAACATCCCAGAGAGGGGTAGTGACATATTTCTGCTCATTGTAGAGATTGACGACAACGTCGTCCGGAGAAGGTCCAATGTTGTACTCGACGCCTTTGTACTTCAATCCAAGGTTCCTGTTCCAGTACTTGTTGAAATCAGTAGACTTGGGACCATGGCCATTAAGGGCTTTGAGAATGGGGAGCGCGTCACGGTACGAGATGGGAATGGAGGGAATAGATGGGGTAGCATCCTCCACAGGAGCTCGAGGAGCATCCGGCTTGGAAGGATATCCAGGGGTAGACCTAAAAAATCAGCTGAAGCCTCTGTGGGTAGTAAGTAGGAGACTTACGGGTCGCCAGGGCGAATGCTCAAGAATTCTGTGCTTCCACGCTGCACAGCACTGGGGTTCCGTGCAGGTCCCTCAGGATAGGGCTTGTATCCGTTCTCCTCAGTCCTCTCACCATCGTCACCAGGGTCGCTGTAGATGAGGATTCCGATAAACCCAAGCTCCTGTGCACGTTTAACCTTCAATCCACGGAAAATGCCGCCGTAGCGGGCAATAGCAATCTTGCCCTTGACATCAACCTTGGCATCAACAAGGTCCTGGTAGTCCTGATAAGTTCCATAGTTGACGTAAACAAAAGAGGCGGTAACGTTTCCGCTCGCTGAGTAGCCATGAAAGATGGGAATGCGGTTCTCAAGAGAGGTTGTGGGGTCCTCGTCAATGACATCCTCTTCAAGAGAAGCCTTGAAGGTGGTATTCCAGTGTTTTCCGTTCTTGGACTTTTCCAAGATTGAAACGCTGGCATCAACGGGGTAGTTGATGTAGACATCGTAGGACACAATCTCAGACTTGACTCCAAACTCCTCCCATCGATCCCTTGTCCACTCAGCCTAGAAGAGATCAATCACTGTAATGGGGTAGATATTGAATACGAGTTATTACCTGTGAGAGGTTGGCGCCAGCCAGATGCGGACCTGCAGTGTAATACCGACTCCATTCCTCAGCCTTCTTGGGGTCCGGGGTATCAAAGAGAATACGTTCCAGTTCCTTGTAACTCAGACGGCTCTTGCCGGGTAGCCAAGAGCCAGGATGACCGTGGCGATGCCGAGGCCCAATGAAGAGAGTTTGGAAAATGAAGAAGCCAAAGCCGCCGACGAGAAGAACAGAACAAATCAGAGTAAAGAATCGACGCCAGGTTTGATGCGGGTATCTCCTCTGGGGAGGGCCAACCTGGACGGTCTGGATAAGAGGAGTCCTCTCGTGTGGCATCTTTTCCTGGTGAGAAGAGCTACGAGTATCGAGTTTTAGTAAGTCACAGGCCGTTGGGAGTCAAAGTTGTCCGGTTTGATGATGGCGATGTCCGGGAAGTGGAGGGATGGATGGATGTATTGTTCATGTATGGACTCACAGGCGGCTCATGGTGAAGACGTCCTTGCGGATGATGCTCCAGGGAATAATCAGGTTAAGTTGTTCATGTGTTGATGACCTGGTATATTATAGTCTTGGATATTGATCAAGTCTTTTGGGTTGAAAGTGAAATGTTGAGTAGAATCTCAGCTGAAGTCGATGAAAGAGACGAGGCGTAATGATAGGCGGCGATGACGTTACAGCCGAAGGGAGTTTATTGGCCAATCACGTCAAGGTTGCTGTGGCGCCGCAACCCGCAATCGACAACCGACCGCACCGCTCAAGATTCAAAGCAGATATTATACTATAGGTTTCATAAAATTAGAATAAATACTTGATAAGTATATTCATGAATACAAACTATGTCTATATAACTGCATGTAACCACAATGTATTGTGGAATGTTACTTGACTGTTAAAGATAACTGTTCTTAAATCAGTTAAACATGGGCGACTCACCGGCGGAACTCGTATTAGCCAGTCACCGGCCGCGTGCTTACTCGGCACGGCAATAGAGCGGAGACAAGGCGGGGGAAACAGCTGGAGGCTTGCATCAGTCCGAGATGGTCCGCTTTCGGGGGCTATACAAATCGAGATGGTTGCATCAATTCACCTTACCCAAGGTCAAATGATTGTTTATACAATAGTCTGTGTAAGCGCTTGTCTCTCTCTGCCTTTAAACTCTCCTCTAATGCTGTGCGTCATGGTATCTCACCGTTTGTAGCACAAAGCCTTCTTTTGGCAGAATATGCAGTACGTAACGTAGTACTACGTACAGCAACTGCTCTTGTGACTCCTCTAGGACCCCCAATGATCGGTGTCTTTTGCTGACGGGCAAAAACGAACCCCCCTGTTCAACGAGGTTGGAGGTGGATCAATCTTTCTGCACAAGAAATAGAGACCAAGCCGTTTCTGGCTCAAGTTTGGTTTGTCATGACCCATCCTTTGGCCCTTGGCTTTACTTTTCTTCTGGTACTTGACTTTATTCTGTTAGTTTTGACTTAACTTCTTCTTCTCACCTCTGCGAGAGCCGGGGAGCTGATGAGTCGACTGCTCTAATATATTTCAGCTTAACTTTCCATCATATCTATGCCCCGTCGTATGCAAGTTTTAAAACAATTGTTCTAAACGGAAAAGAGCAAAAAAAGAGAAAAAAATTGCAGCAGTGCAGATCGCTTCTCTTGCGCAATCGATCCTTGCCATGACGACCAATGATTCAAATCATGGCCCTAAGCTGCCCAAGCAGCAGCTGGCGATTCTGGGTAAGTTGTTGGAAATATTTCTTTTAGTACAAATCTGTAAAGAATTCATTGAGTGCCCTTGTTAGTTGTGCTCATGCTAGTGCTTGTTCACTCAGTCTACAGACATATGGATCCAATGTATTCAGATCACATTCAATCTCTGTTTGTTTCCGTGTTATATGGTTGTCTTTTTTCGAGCGACTTCTCATAAGTACAGAAACACTATAGCATAATGGCCACATATACAGATCCATAAAGGCATCATGGTGCAGTCTATGTTAAAGCACCCAAAATACCCTCCAACCTGTGCTAACTCATCAACAGCCGTCGCCAGAATCGCCGAGCCCATGGCCTACACCTCAGTATTTCCATATCTCCCCTCCATGGTAAGAAGCTTTGGCGTCAAGACCAACAAGGTTGGAAGCTGGGTTGGCATCACATCTGGTGTCTTTTCTATCGCCCAGAGCATCACAGCAGTTGCTTGGGGAAAGGCTTCTGATAAGTATGGCCGGAAGCCTACTGTCATCTTGGGCCTCTTGAGTACAATGGTCTGCTTTATAATATGGGGCATGTGTACCAGTTTACCTATGGCTATTGCTGTCCGAGCTATCCAGGGAGGTGGAAATGGAAACGGTATGTACACCAACCTGTACAAAAAAACGCAGTTATTCTAACGGCTTCCAGTTGGTATCATTAGAACAATGGTTGCAGAGATGGTACCAGAACGTTCACTCCAACCTAGAGCCTTCTCCATCATGCCTCTCGTCTGGAGTCTAGGCTCTATCATCGGACCCAGCTTTGGAGGCTTCTTTGCTGAACCAGCAGAGCAGTATCCTAAAGTCTTTGGCCACATTGAGTTCTTCAAGCGCTTTCCCTTTGCGCTACCCAACTTTATCTTGACCATCTTCTTTCTCATTTCCGTTACTGCTGCGACTCTGTTTCTTCATGTATGTTCAATCTCGTCTCAAACTACATCATCTCTAACCCAGTTTAGGAAACACTACCTGCCAAGCGAGGACATCGGGATTGGGGTCTCTTGGTCGGCGAGCGCATTACTCGATCCTTCAAGAACACTCGTCCAACCCCATCTACCCGTCGACCTTCCTTTGTAGACGGCGAGGCTACTTCACCTCTTCTTCCCAACAAGACGATGCCAAAGAAGCACGCTGGTGAGCGTCCAGAAGGCACCAAGAAGGAACGTGTCATCACTCGCCAAACAGCCATGAACCTATTGGCTTACACCTTTCTGGCATTCCACTCTGTTGCCTATGATCAGATCCTCAGTGTCTTCTTGAGGCATCCCGTCGAGAAGCACACGCATGAGAACACACAGTTTCCGTTCTACTTTTCAGGAGGATTCGGCATGTCTCATAGCCAGGTCGGCACCATCTACACCACGTACGGTATCGTCTGCGGTGCTATTCAGTTTCTGCTTTACCCTTCGCTGGTTGCTCGTTTTGGAGTTTTGCGCTGTTTCAGGGTCTGCTGTAAGTTCCCAATCCATGCTTTGGCTACCAGCAATCTCTAATTTCATACAGGTCTTCTTATGCCTCTTTCTTACTTCCTCACTCCTTACTGCGTTTTGTTTCCAACTATGCAGACTCGAATGGCTGCACTCATGGCTGTCATGTTTATCAAGGCCGCCGGTATCATCGTAGCATTCCCCTCGACCACGATCCTCCTTACCAACTCGTGCACCTCTCTTAGCGTGCTAGGTACCCTCAACGGATATGCGACGACCTTTAGTGGCCTGGGCCGTGCTCTGGGCCCGGCTTCGACGGGCGCTCTCTTCACTTGGGGAGCTGATAACGGCTACGTTGTCACGGCCTGGTTCTTCCTCATGGCCGTGGCTATCCTGGGAGCTATCCCGGCATACCTTGTTGAAGACGGAGAGGGCCCTACAGCTTCGGCTACGACTTCTGCAGAGAATAGCGATACTGAGAATGAAGCGTCTTCATCTTCTTCCAGTACAGTATTGATTCCAGAAGGATCTGCGATTGCCTCCGACTCTGAGGAGGAAGAGGAGCGACCTTTGAGTAAGTCTGGGTCTACGGGACAGCAAGGGTATGGAACTATGGAGGGAGAAAGAAAGTGAAATTATGGAAACGGTTATATGGCCCTACATGGGCATGCGGAAGAGGAGGATATATGCCGATTTCAGCGCGTTTTGCATAGCATTGTGCATTGCTGGCGTCGAAGCATCATGAGTATGATCACGTTTCATCAATCAAATGACGGAAGTAATGGACACATAAAAAGCGTTGTTTTACAATAACCTAGAATAGGTTTCTGATTTTTTCAATTTTTTTCTTTTTCAATTCCTAATCATGATGCCATATCATAGTGAGGTTGTGCAATCTTGGCTACCATGATATATCCCATGCATAAACAAATAAAAACAGTGTAGGTATAATACGATGATGCTTTTCCAGCCATCCAAGTAAAAAGAAGCCTCGCAGCGCCTTGATGCCACCGCTTGACGTTAATAATAAATCCCATTTCCCGTTCCCTGAACCGTAACCCAGTGAACCCGTTGATGAATATGCTTCCCATTGTCAACGCCCTGCAATGCCCGCCCAAGTTGAAGTCTGCCACGCTGTAAAATAAGGGGGGAATCATATGAGTACTAAGACGAAGCAAACCAGCCAGATAATCTTGATAAAAGAAAAAAAGGAAAAATATCCCGAGGTCAATCGTGTTGAACTCGGGTGAAATATGAGGTGCTGGACGAAGAAGTTGTCATGATGTTTTGTCATGACATCTGATTATATCAGGTCATGGCCATCCACGGACCAATATACCTGGTTAATATGATAGACGAATCGTGCATGGGCGAGCCTCGAGAGTCACGTCCACGCTAGTAAACGTATGGTGAGAGTCCTCTCCGCGCATCATGCGGCCGGTACCCTTCTCGATTATGCCACTCCCAGTCTTCATGGTTGGGATGTGGCCGCGGATGAAGCTCAGTCTGGTAATGAGCATCCCTTGGTCGGTCGTCCCACCTCTCGCTGCGCCAGGGTACCCTGTGCTGTTCATCCGCGCTTCGACTGCGTACCTGATGCTGCTCGTGGGCGCAAGAAGGATGTTCGCGAAAGTGCTCTAGATCAGCGTCCATCTCACTGAGGCGCAAATAACCCTGTCCAACCCAGCGATCGATGGTGTCTGCGATCTGACGGAACCCTTCGGTATGACCGCCCTCATGACGGGCCTTGAGACCGCATACTACAAAAAGGTAGCTATGAATCATCTCGTGCAAAAAGGTCGAAATGAGAAGGCGACGGTTGTACTTGGTGTCCTTGAGGATAGGTGAGGATAGCACAATGAGCGTCTCGTAGCCTCCGTCGCGGGAACGTCGTACGGCTGTCGTGCCAACAATGTGCGCCTGGTACTGCGCACTCGCAGGGTGACTCCAGTCCCATGCGACACGGCCGGCAAGGCGGTTGCCGAAGAAGAGCTCGTTAGCGGCAGAGAAGATGCTCCGGAGGGCATCGTTATCCAGAGGGAAGTCGACAGCGCGGGACTTGGGGTTGATTAGAGTCCTGAGAATGCGGCCATGGCGTGAGTCGGAGCGACGATGTCTTCGACGGCTGGAGCCAAAGTTGGCGACGTGATCGCGGACCGACCTGGCAGCGGCGAGGTCACTCAGTAAGCCTGGATCGTTGTCGTCGGCAGCGGGAGAGAGGCTGGCAAGGGACTGCTGGGTGGTGTCGGAGGAGATGGAGAGGCCGGATGCTGTGCGTTCCATGGAGCATGCTCCGGTGACAGGAGCAGGTGCTGGGGCGGGAGGACCAAATGATGGCGCCGGCCGGGGCTCAGGGGTTGAACCGAAGGTGCCGAGGCCGGCGTCGATAGAGGGGAACTCAGGACCCTCTGGTGTTGGTGATCGTTCACGAATGACGAGAAAAGAGAGGTTTTTGACAGGTACTGAGTCGGGGCGATGGATTGGTGATAGAACTGTGTCAATGTCGTCGTTGTAGGGAAATTCCTCTTCTATAGGGGAACTGTAAGAGTGGCCATGAGGATAGATGTTGTTGATGTGATGAGCACCCTGATGTACAGGCTGTGCGTATGGATGATATGGTGAAATATGACCTGGTGATGAGGAATAACCACTTGGTCCAGGTGAAGCTATGGGTGCGCTGTCGTAGGCATCGTAGAGAAGCTCATCGGCTAATCTGGTCCTCTTGGGGTCAAAAGTGAAGCCATCGCCACCGTCCGAGAGGCTCACCCGCCTTTTACCGCCCACATAGTACGGACCCCGGCCGGTAGCGGTAGCACCAAGCGGACGACCCCCGTCAACCACCCAAAAGGCCATGGGACATGCTCATCGACTCGAGCCGGGGTTTTTTTTCTGTTGGAAGGTGGCAAAGAAGATGAGGAGAATCACATAGGAGTTGGCTTGTTATTGTAATATGACACCCGGTCTTTGACTCTTTGATGATAATACAAGTATCACTTCAACTCCAGCTGGTAAAAGGGAAATAGTGAAGGAGCTGAGTTTGGCTGAATCGATGTCGGTGAGTCCGAGGCCGGGTGGGTGGCGGAATCGACACGCGTGTGAGCAGTCAAGTTCTTAGTTGATGAGGAGACAGAAGACGGAAGACGGAGGCGGTGGGAATCGGATTCCGAAGAATGGAGAAGACGGCAATAGAAAGGGACAAAAAAAAAAAACAAGGAAGAAGAGGAGACAGGAAAAAAGTCTATCGAGAAAATGTATAGAGGAACGAGAAATTAGAATCGTCTCAGAAGTTTCACCGTAAGTCCCCCAGCTGTATGTAGCTTTAAACGACGGGAAACGTGCTTTGTGCTTTGGGCTTCCTCAGCGTCTAAAACTGACGATAACAGAGAGAGCCAAGACCACTGGCAGCGGAGCGGGCTGGGTAAAAAAGAGACGGAGAATCCACTGGATCTATTTTCCAAGGCGATCGATAACTTAGTTAGCCTGCTGAGGCCTGAGGGGGACTATCCTATCCCCTGTCAACAGCTCAGTCGCTGTTTTGCGCTGGGGAATCCTTGTCTCTGGCAGTTGTGAGGCGCTGACAAGAGGAATTCTCAGTGACTCCTTTTCGTTCCAATGAGAGGAATTTGATGTCGACTCAGAAAATGGTGGGAGGGGAAACGCACCATGACACGACAAGATACAGTAGTGATAGGTGCTCTGCTGGCGGTGCAGCTCAGCCGAGGTGCAGCTTCTGTCGCCTCACTCTACCCACTGGACTCGAGCTGGTTTTCCTTTTTTTTTTTTTTTTTTTTCACTGACAGTGGTAAAGGCAGCAAAAAGGCACAGCAATTCAAATCTCCGTGTCAATCTATGGCTCTTGCGGTAGTGATACCGGAAGTTAAAATTCAAGAAACATCCTTGCTATCGTCGCTTTTCTCTTAATTGATTGCTTCTCCTACCAGCCCGTAACTGGAATGGCGTCTGCTTCTACTCACCTTGACTAGTTTAGTAGCTGCGTAGCTACGTAGCGGTGTGGTGGTGTATCATGAGTTGCTCATAATAGCATATCGAATACCAAATACGCAGATCTGAATCTGTCTCACAATCCAAACATCGTATTCTTTTCAGAACCTTACATATCAGTCGGACAACAGGCGGCCGCTGACTACCAAAACAGGAATTCTGGGTGGAAAACTCCCCCTCTCCCCTTGTCTCGCTAAGAACCGTACCCAGCCGAAACGGTCGGTCCCCAACGAGAAGCCACGAGACCTGTTATGCCCTGCAAGCTTCATCAGGGATTCTCCCAGGGCAACGAACCAGTCGATAACAAACCAAAAACAAGGTGAGGCCTCCTTAAGAAACTTGAAGATATCTACGACCCGCTGACAAGAGGCAAAAGCTCCAAGTTAGCCTCACAGCAAGGCGAACTAAACATGGACCACGCACCCACAGCAGAGCTGACAGCGACAGCGCAACCTCACAGAAACTAATCTCCACTCAACCAGATGCCAAGTCCGCTTCCGCTTCCCGTCAAGGGCAAGGGTCGCTAGTCCCGGCGTTTGGCGTTGGCGTTGAGGGGGAACACAGCATGTCCGAGGCCGGGATACCCCTTTGAGTATATGCAGCAGCAGCATGTATAAGATAAGAAGACCACTATAAGTTATGCATTTTCCAGGGCTTACCACCTTTTCATTGGCAATACCGGACTTTTACAACAATGCCATTTGCTTCTGAGGCCCGAAACACCAAAAATCTTGATGATCCAGATCTGCCAGCTCTTATTCGACTGCCTCAAAGCAATGAGAGCCTCATTGGCTAGGGACTGCAGATCCTGGTCTGCGATTGGCTGCCCTGGTTTTTGCATGCCAATCAGCAAAGCTTGGCCAAGGGGACAAGACTTGTTTTGTTCGATTCCTTCTTCTTTTTTCTTTAGTAGATACCTCGTAATTAATTACACTACAGAAGTGTCAACCGGGATATCGGTATTTGGTGGAGAAATGGCACGGGCATTCATCATGTATATCTGCCGTGAAGTTGAGATCTGTGACATGGCATGACCTGCTTGGAGCGTGGCATGACATTAGATGACATACATCATTAGATTTGAGATTGATAATCAGGGCTATCGTGGTCCGTGTAGAAACACGGTTGCTATAGTTTCGTCTTGTCTAACTTCATAGTTTCCATCTCATTCAGAGTTGCCATATCTTCAACGCCAAAGTCTATCCTCCACCTCAACACCGTCAGATTCACCTCTACAGAGCCATCTTTCCATCACGACGTCTTCTAAAGCATAAACATGCCGTTCAACTCTGTCATCTCTCACCTACTCTAATCGTACACTACTCGATCGTCGACCGAAACCACACGCACTAACGTCTTGCATTGACCAACTCTCATCTCGCAGCTTCAAACGCAAGGACCACGTCCATACCTATTCCTTGTCCCTTTTACCTTTGCCTTGCTTGCTCCTTGCTTGATGCTTGTACTAGTGCCCTTGCTTCCCGCTCGCTACCAACCAACCCAATCCTTTGCTACGCCGCCTCATATTTCTGTTTGACGTTTCTCGTCTTTCGATGAGCTCTTCTAGTCTCACTTCCAGCTTGTTCGATCTAGGACCCTGTCTCCACCTGATGACGATCACTAGGTACTCCCGTGACGGCCGTACTGTGCGGGACATATATAAGCCACAAAGTGCTAATATCGAATGAGCCATTTCCGATGTCCTGGTGTAAACCGCTGTCCCATTTCTATCATACATACCCTTTTTATCCCTAACCGGTACTCTGTAACAGATCGTCGACAAGTTCTGCAATGCCCCTGAGCGCCCCCTTGTTTCTCATCCTCTTACGTCCAATGACTGCCTTTATTACAGCCCGAGACCTTGGACGAAGCGTGCCTCGTCCGCCTGCTTCTCTAGAGCTTCTCTCATCCTATGAGAGTATACCTGACGCTGACGCTCCTCCTCTACCGCCTCCTTGCTCTGCGCGGTCTTGTCGTCCTCGAAATCTTCATTTGTGAAGATGCTAAGTTCCGTGTAGCTAATCATACCCAGTCTGTCCCCCGTCCAGAACATGATGTTGTCCTCGTGGGGTCGGTCTCGGTCTTGCCTCGTCTTCGTCGATAGGATCTTGCGTGCGAGATCGTCGGATCCTGGCATCGTTGCAAAAAGTGATGATACGTGAGGTGGGAGGTCGCTGTGGCCGATCTTGATTCGGCGAACCTCTGTATTTCCGTCTCTCTCAAACCACTTGATATACCCTGCTCCGTCTGAGAAGGCAACCTTGGTACCGTGGTTGATGACCGACAGGATAATAGATGAAGCCGCCGAGTAGCGGTTCTTCATTACCGAGTTTGACTGCATTATCCCGTCACTTGCTGTGTCCAGGCCATACATCTCCAGTGAACCCTTGGTCTTGTACTCTCCGCCAGCGATCACAGTTCGACCACTTGAAGATGCCTTGCACTCCTTAACCCTTTCAACCGTGTACTCTCCATGGCGCCGTACTTCATAATCCAGCGAAGAGTACGAATAAGGCAGTGCTGCCAAACTGGATAGCCGGGCCCCTGAGTGTATGGAATCCATGATCCTTGGAAACTGGCGTCGATCGTAGTGCAGGATGTTGGAAAATCTGCCCGCTACGTAAATATCATCCGCCACCGTGTCATCGCCCGCTGACTGAGGCAGATGGAGGATGCTAGTCGGCGTTGGCTGAGACAATGCGGCGTAAGGCGGCAATGGGGTTGGATCAAAGATGGATTTGAAAGGATTATCTTCCTCAATGGCAGGGCCGTCCAGTCGCTCTACAGCCTCACTGTGAATCTGTGTCGGTACTCTGAAGTCTTGAAGATGAATACCCAATGAGGTACCAACAGTTAGAGGCACACCATCCTGGATTTGTGATAGGGTTGTGATGGACCATTCGAACGAATGTCGGTTGACGACCTCTAGACGGTTAAGATCGACTTCAATAAGATCTATAATTTTGCACTTGAGATTAGTAAAGTTTCGGCATATGATTGAGTTGCTTTCGATACTTACGACTCTGCACTGCAAAGACGGCCCTGTGGTTGGTGTTGTCAACACTGACGCATTCAGTGACGCCCGTGTCTATCTTCTTAGACCGCTTGGTGTTGTCATTTCCACGGCCGTCAAAGAAGAGGATGTCAGGTTGGCTAGTTGCAATGATACCTCCTCTCTTGCCCCTGGTGCCGTTGACGTCCCACAGGCACACAGATCCGTCGTCGAGTGGCGAGACGGCCAAGAGACTGCCGATGCCATCATCACCATTGTTAGGGCTGTATAGTGCCAGGCCCCTGACTTCAGTGAGATATCCGAGTCCGCCTGGTTTCACGCGGGGTTCCTCGAGCCAGTTGATAGATGTTGGACCCTGGCGTTGGATGTATTCGTTGTACCATGAGACCTGCTCACCAGGAAATGACGGGTCCCAGTTGGCCATGTCCTGAACATATCGAAGGTATTTCTTGTCTCGCTTAGGTTTTTGTTCATCTTGTTCGAACAAAGAGTCATCGTCCTCGCCCTTGTCCTCGTCCTCGTCCTCATCTTCATTGGTGGATTTCTCTGCAGGAGGCTCACGCAACGAGTTCAAGACCCTTCTGCGATTCTTAAGAAATTGGTACCATGAACAGCGTTCAAAAACGTGACGCTTCCAAAGCTCGTCGTCGAGACAAACTTCCCTAAGTTTGCGCGAGACGAGCTGAAGGGTGGGCAACTGTTTCGGTGTAAGATCTGGGGTAGGATATGTGATTAGCGGGGTAGTGAGGGATAAGCTGTGTTGGGTGCGACTCACAGGACAAGATATTTAGGAGGATTTCATGAGGGAGCTCGTCCCAGCGGGGGAGTAACTTTGAGGGCGGTGCCATGATACGCGGTGTCGATAGCACTCAAAAAGAAATACTGTAAACACGACTCTTTTTGCTGGTCTTTAGAGTCGACTCGATGATCAGATAGTGGAGAGAAGAGTTGCAGCTCTTGTTGGATCGCCACGTTGATTTGCAGGTGGAGAGATGGGACTGGAAGCGAGCTTGGCAAAGCTTGTGCCTGCTCGCTACTGTAGGGATGGTCCAATAGAGAGTACTGGACTGTAGAACAGTAACAGCAATAGTAATTAATAGTGACAGTGAGTGACAAGGCTGGGCGAGCTGAGCCGAGTCAGTTGTGCTGGATTTGGTTGAATGGAGGGAGTGGGCGGGTCAAGAGACAACCTAAGTTGGAGGCGACCAGGATATGGGAAATTATGGGCATAACTAGGTACTATAGCATCTAGCAAGTAATAGTATTTTACCTAAACATAGGATAATGTTAGAATAATATTTAGAGACTTAATAATTTATGCCCCAAAGTCTCTAAATGTGTATCTAGTTTTGATAAAATTGCTGCCTTTTATACGACTTTATAGGTACCTTTACCTAACAGGTGTCTGGTGCCAGGGTTGTCGCGATAAGCGATCGGACAACCCGGCAGTTTAAAAAAGAGGCGCCTATTCTGACGCCAAGGCACTTTGTATAAGCCATGGCATCAGTACAGTATTGTTGTTTTGCTTCACAAAATAGAGACCATGCTTTCATGAATTCCGCCGACCGAGATGCTATTCTTAAGGCACTGAACGTTGCTTGTTGCTATGGAAGTCATCAACAAGTAGGGCTTCAGCAGACTTTAAGTCAAACTGATATAATGAAGGAAAGCTTATTCATTCTAAACTAATCCCTTTTACTGAATCTACATCTGAATAAGACGTATATTAGTGCAACCTCATATAGGTCCTCTCCTGACAGACTCACCCACACCCGTACTCAGTTTCTAACTTGGTCCGTGTGAACATCAATTGAACAACATTAACAAATATATTGAAAGACTTATCTTATATTAGTGAATATTTTGATACTCCTAGTATACGCCAAATCGCTCCTTACCCATTGGCGTCATAGATATATCTCCTCCCAAGTCTGCCAGTTGCTGACACTGCCCGTCAGCTGTTTGCAACTGCCAGACGTCGCTCGCTTCCAACAACTTGCCCTTCATTCACTGCAGAACCAAGGAAAACCTGATGCCTCAGTCAACTTCTTTTTCTTCTTCTCCCCTTCAGCTAGCTGCGGCTGAGGATATCTCGTCGTCACAGTGGAGCGCACTTCAAACTCTCGCCTCAAAAACTTCAACTTCTTCCAACCCATCACGATAAACACTTCAGGTTGTTTCTCGCATACGCTGAACACTGCTCGAAAAGGGCAATTAGATACAAGAGATTACTCTATTCGGCTGTATCCCACCATTTTCTTCTCCAATATCGCGCTGCGCTTTGAATCATAAAACCTAAACATCTCACCGAAGCTACGCTGCTCTCATCTTCCTCTAAACACCATCTTTTCTCAAAGCTTCAAAGCTTCATCCATTCACTTGAACAGTAAATTTTCAAATTTTCACATCCGATTCAAAGCTTCAATCATGAATCCGATTTCTGAACATGTAAGTTTCACTACCTTGCTCTCACAAAGCTTCCCCATGTGCTAATCTCAACAGTCGCTCCCGTACACTGGGAGTGATAATTCGGCCCGAGATGCGCGTAATGGCCGTAACACCACCAACGCTTCTTCCGTCTCGGATCCCTTTGTGGGCTCTGTTGCAGAAGATGGAATTCAGCTACGCAACTTCTCATCTCCCAAGCCTGTCATGTCTCGTGGTAAAAGCCCAGACACAAGCAGATTCATCGCAGAGCATCCACCGAGATTCACCGGCAATGCTGACAATACACTCGCCTTGTCTAAAACCAATAATACAGTTGGTGAAGATCAGGCAGCTTCAGAGTGGGAAACCGTTGCTGCAGACGACGCGTTTGAAGACTATCTCCAAGTGCCGGCTAGACCCTTAAGACGTCAGGGAAATTTCAATTTCGTTTGCAACCCGCAGAACAATTCTCAGTCTATTCAGAATGTCTATGCACCACAAACGCAGAATTTCGCCCTTGTCTCACGTCACGATCCATCTCTCCAACAGTCCGTGCGACTGGTGCCGAGATCAACTCCCCGTTTGCGCTCGTTTCACTCCTCGTCTAGTTTCTATAGCGACTTGGATAGAAATGGCGAATCAAGTCGTATGGGAGGCCTCAATGCTCAAACCCACTATCAGACCAACACCCAGGCCAACTACCCGGTCAACAATGAACGCCGAATCGTCCCGGCTGAAAATCCCAGTCAAGAAACTATCAAAAGATTTTCTCATACCTCGTCTGACAGTGATGAAGATCCCTTCAAGTACGACGGAGATGCGTACTCGGGCTTCTTACGTCCCTCAGCCGAACGGGATGTCAGTGATGCGCTACACAAAGCCGGTTTACCCATCTATTCACAGGAGACCATCCCGCGACCTGCCCACGGAAACACTTCCAATGGTCCCCAGAGAAGTGCTCCTGTTGCATCCTTCTACAACGCTGTGGCTATTCGATCGGCCTAGAATGTCGATGAAGAGGTCAAGGTTCCAGTTCATCGAGAGGAGAATAACGAGATTCGTCGTGACCCAGTCCCAGCCCAAGTCCCAGACAGGCGACTGACGGGTGAAATTGCTACTCTTGTCAAGAACCGACCTCAAACTGGTACAGAAGGAGATTGGCAGACTGTCACAACCGAGCATCATTTCAACTCAATGCAGCAAGAATTTCATGACAGTATTGCCAAAGGAACTGGAAGTAGCGTAGCTGATGTGTCCGACGTAACGGCATACGATCTGCACCCACACTCGTACTCTTCGACTGAGAAAATTATTCGGCACCCTCAGGTTGATACTGGTTTTGCAACCTATCATGTCCGTGCTGACAGAGGGACTAACCGCCGAATTTTCGTTCCTCAATATCAGTATGAAGGCCCCCGAACTTTTGCCCAGAACACAGCACGCAACCTTGTTCAGCCTATCTCTAGACTGCCTGAATCTGCTGCTTGTCTCTCGAACTTGTTCCGTAGGGAGCCCGTTCAGCAAACGCCCAACCAGGAGAGCATCCTTCTTTCAGACTTGCCTCCAAAGAGAGGCAGCTATCAAAGTCTCGACTCGGACGCAATTGCTCATCAGACCCCTAACAGCACAGACCCGAACCCGCCAGAAATCCAGCGGTACTTTAGCTGGTCGCGAATTCGTGAAAACCTTGGACGAGAGCCTCCTCAACCTCCCCTGACCATTCTTGATCAGCCACTGTACAGACGTGGAATTCAGGAGCCAGAAGAAGCTAAGCCCACTCATGTTCCTCATGATGACTTTTTGTCTAAGCTTCCTAAGCTGCCTTTCCCTCTGGTCAGTCTTCCCGAGGCACAAATGCTGCAGCGATTCAAAAGACAGCGAGGTGAAGAGGATCACACAGAGCCGGCAAGCACTTTTGCTGCCAAGGGCAGATCTAACACACTCAGTACTGCCAACTCACCTGGTGTTCCAAAGACTCCTTCGCCTAACAGAGGGCTATTCTGGGATGACTCTCCAGGACCGGATGTTGCACGACCAGCTCCTGCTCATCGTCCTCAGCGAATGAATCAAGTGTTTCGCCGTCGTGACTGTAAGTTGATGAATATGGCATATGAGATATAAGCTAACAAGTATATAGCAAGTGAGAGAATCTCTGACATACTTGTTTCATCCTCGGCTATTCTCGATACTCCGCCACCCACCGTTCCCAGGTCTGGAATGAAGAGAGGATGGTATCGAGGCTGGCAGCCGGGCTTGTCGACACCAGGAAGTGAGAAGCCAAAATTTCACGGATTCTACCCAAGCCTCAAAGATAGACGAGCTCACAGAGGTCATGCTGCACACGTATCCATTGACGGTAGCCCTTTCACCCAAGCTGAGAACGAACTCATCGATGCGGCCCGTGAGGAGATTCTGCTTCATCGACAGCGAGCTGACATGGTAGCCAAGCAAGGAAAGAAGGTGTTCATGTGTATCATGATTTTGACTCTCTTTTTCCCTTTCATTGGGCCCGTCGTACTCCATGGCAAGCTCAACTCGACAATCTCGTGGTACACTCATGGGGAGATGCGATGTTTGACCAAGGAGCAGCGCGGAACTCTGAAGCAGCAGCTTCTTGCCGAGGCCTTTGTCTATCCTGCCCTCATCATTTCTCTCTCGGTCTATTTTTCGGTTCGCAAGTAGACGGACGAGACTCTTTGGAAGAAAGGCGGTATTTTGAAGTTGATTTTGAGGTTGTCTTTGGGTTGATCTAGGACCAATAGACTCGCCAGCATCGCACTACTAATACCATCTTGTGCCTATTACCTGATTTCTGTGACGCTTGATATTCATCCATTCATTCCCTTCACTCCAGAGTTTCTTTCCTATACATATCCCTCCTACTTCTTGTCGCTACCGCTGCTAGGGCCGGAGGAGTAACGGTGTCCACTTGGTGATATGTAGGTCGAGCTCCCCTGGCCATTATTGTAGTAAGTGCTGCCGTTGGGGTCGGAGTAGTAGTAGGAGCCGTCCCTTGCCAAGGTTAGTCACGATATGCAGTTTCGTGTTTTGAGTTGGGCTTACGCATTGGAGTAGTGGTAAGAGTTCGAGTGGGCAGCACTGCTATCGTAATCTCGAGCGCAGTAGTGGTCGCCCTGGGGATATGTTACTAGATATCTTGATATGCAGCTGTGGTGAACCAGACCTCCTTGTTGACGCCGGAGCTCTTGTAGGTGAAATCTTCAGGCATGCTGGCTTGTTTCTGTGATGAAGATATCGTAAAGGCTGTTGGTTGTTGGAAGCTTAGCTGTGAAGGCTGTAGAAAAGTGATGAAGACGGAGAAAGCAGAGTGAGGAGAATGAAGAGGGCAATCTGAATGATATACAGAAACTCTTCAAGGATATATCAAACTTGAAGGCTGTGGATCACGTTCGCAATTCGTTGACAAGGTCGTCGATGAACTACTGTATAAGGTCTTCACCGAAATCTTCAATGACAATTATGCGAGACATGGGGGAGGGGACGGATTTGGCACTCACAGCGAGATCATGTGTGCCTCCGAGCAAGCTGCGAATGCTGTAGGCCAGAACAGTAATCCGAACCTCTCACCGTCGACTATACAGCGGAGACTTAGGTCATCTTCCTGGAGTGCACAGTCAATTTGAGAGAGTCACAGCTCAAGAGCATTAAGAAGCTACGTGACGCTGAGCGGCAAGAGTAAGTGCCCGGGATGGCGAATGCACGACAACAGACAAATGCATCCGCGCCGTACGATATGTCGAAACTCTTGAGGGGGCTATCTAAGTCGACAGAGGTAGACCACATTCGCAACTCGTTGAAGAATCAGGATCATCAGATGCACTTGCGTCTCGATGCCGTACCCCAGCGCATGGTTATTATGCTAGAAAATGATCTCACGCGTATGTAGAAGCTTGAGGCATCGCTGCGTGAGATTTCGCTGGGGGGTGCAGTCGGTGACCATAATGAGATGAATGAAGATTCCGAATAGGCGGGTGACAAAGGTGTTTTAGCCTCCAAGCCTGCGAGGCATTATGATATGTGCTGATAGCACTTTGCATCACGGTAGTTAGTCTGGATTTTGCGGGGTGCGACTGATGATTTCGCCTCAGAACTGGTGAGTGTATACTTATTATGTGCTGGTAGCAGATTATATCCTGGCACTTGGTCTGGTTTTCACGGGGTTCTCTAGCCAATTGCAATTGCTTCATATTCTGCCAAGCGTTTTCTTCATTGTATTTGGATCTATTAGATGTTCTAGTTCTGGATGATACACTCACGATAGGGATTTGCACTTGTGTTCTCCGGTCTCCAGATTACTGGGCCCAAGATCTGATTCTGGGTGGTAAAACATATCGATAAGAATGGCTGAAAGGCCACCTACTAGATGCATTACCAGCTTGTTTAATCATTGCACCATTGGAGGTAGCATGGTGGCTCGTTGTTCCCTGTGGCCCTGGGGTTAACTAAGCCTATGCTTCAGTTTGTCAGCATCTATCCATATTGACATTTAAGATATGGATCATCATAGTACTTCCATGAGCCCATGATGATAGGGGTGTATGTTGATCTCATGAAGTATTGTTTCAAGTGTACTTTTGCTTCAGGTCGAGCATCTACTATACCGTTCGATTTCAGAAGGCTCAATATAGGCATATAATGTCATAGGAACAAGCCATGAGAAAGGATCCGTGAAAAAACCCATGTATCCAATTAGTAGTAAATAGATCGATTCTTCTGAACCCATGATTGATATTTGCAGACATACTGAATGTCTTTCCTAGAATGTTCCTTTGCTATAATAAAGAACACGCCGAGAAGCGCACAATCTTTCTAAGTGCCACCAGCAGTAAACATGATCCCTTGCGCTTCTAGGCCGAATCAGAAATGTTTCTAAGTTCCTTTATAAATCGAAGAGGGATCCTGGTCTAGTCCATAAGACAGTATCTGAGTTCCTACCACACTGGGGAGCACTGGAGTGAGGTTTTTGAGCTAGCCTGTGATAAGAACACAACAATATCTCAATGAGCCCGTATTGTGTACTAAATTATGCTATAGATATGAGTGGAATTGTCAGTGCATTCTGTGTCTTAGAAAATTATGCTCATTCTTTTATGAGTTTTTGGACCACTAGTAATGTCATTCATTGAGTGAGTGTGTAACTGAGGTGCCGCTCGTCGAGGTCCCATGTTGCAAAGACAGTTCATGAATTATGGAAGGGTTGTCAAGAGCTGTCATTCGCCAGACGAACGAGTCAGAAAGTCGTTGGCAATAGAGATGATGGCTGCAGGCGAGTAAGTTGACAGTCTCTAGCCGCCGCGGCTCCGAAAGCGGCAAATACATAGTATACTATCAGCCTATATCCGAGTTTGTAACTCGGCGTTGCCGTTTGAGCTTGGGCTCCGGCTGCAACGGTGAGTTGTCAGGCTGTTTTCCTCAGGCAGAGAAAAGAAAATTTGTTCGAGAAGCGGCGGCTAAGTCCTTGCCACTGAGTGACAATCTGCTGAGGCAAAAGATGTCCAAGGTTCAAGGTTCACAGTGTTATGTTGCAAAGAGATACTAGGTCGATCACACAGAATATTCCGAGGCTATATTGGACTTTAGACTGACACCACGGCAACCAGACAATGCAATGATAAGCAACGTTTTCTAGAAAAACTGGTCTATCCCACAATTGATAACATCTCCGGCTTAGAATTGCCTCGTCTCTTATTTCTCGATAAGCGCCTTTTAAAAGTGCGACTTGGTTGCCAGGTGAAAATGGAAGAAAAAAAAAGAAAAAATGGAGACTGAAAAACTCAGGCGAAAGACTTTACCCTGATAGGTTTAGTGGAGGGGATCCCTAGCAGCCCACTGCTCACTGCCCCGCCCCGCAGAAAAAGTTCACAGGTCCCTCCAAAATTTATTATTCTCGACACCCGCTCACAAAATCTGAGCGTCCCTCTTGAAACCCCACGTTCTTCTTCCTCCTTCAACCTCTTCCCTTTTTCTCTCTTCCACCACAAACCTTTCAGACAAGACAAGATGGCGGACGAAGTGTATGACGGTGCCATTGGCATTGATCTGGGTAAGTTTTGGACTCTTGATATCGATGCTGCTCTTGGTGTTTTTTGTTGCGAGGCCTTTATTCTTGTGCGCCTTCGACATGATATTCTCGTCGGATAGCAAACAAGAAGAAACTGGTCATCGAAAACACTTCGAGTCTCTCCACACATCGAAACTCTCCAAAAACTCAACTCATCATGCTAACATCTTCCTCTCACAGGTACCACCTACTCCTGTGTTGCTACCTACGAGGGTACCAATGTCGAGATCATCGCCAACGAGCAGGGTTCTTTCACCACCCCTTCTTTCGTTTCCTTCACCGAGAAGGAGCGTCTGATTGGTGAGGCCGCCAAGAACAATGCTGCCATGAACCCCCGCAACACTGTCTTCGATGCCAAGTGAGTTTTTGTCTCTCCCTCGACTGGCAAAAAATACAGTTTCTGACTGAATTTCTCTCTCTACAGGCGTCTGATCGGTCGTCGTTTCGATGACCCTACCGTCAAGAAGGACATCGAGTCTTGGCCCTTCAAGATTGTCGATGACAACGGCACCCCCAAGATCGAGGTCGAGTACCTCGGCGAGAACAAGCAGTTCTCTGCCCAGGAGATTTCCTCCATGGTCCTCACCAAGGTAAGCAGCACAAAACTTTTGTGTGCGGGCACTTTTTCCCCGCCCCCGCACTAGCGACGCTCGAGCAATTTTTTTCTGACCCCTCCAAACAGATGAAGGAGATTGCCGAGACCAAGCTCGGTAAGAAGGTCGAGAAGGCCGTCATTACTGTCCCTGCCTACTTCAACGACAACCAGCGACAGGCCACCAAGGACGCCGGTTCCATTGCCGGCCTCAACGTCCTCCGTATCATCAACGAGCCTACCGCTGCCGCCATTGCCTACGGTCTTGGTGCCGGTAAGTCCGAGAAGGAGCGCAACGTCCTCATCTACGATCTCGGTGGTGGTACTTTCGATGTCTCCCTCCTCAACATCCAGGGTGGTGTCTTCACTGTCAAGGCCACCGCTGGTGACACCCACTTGGGTGGTCAGGACTTTGACACCAACCTCCTCGACCACTGCAAGAAGGAGTTCGGCCGCAAAACTAAGGTACTTCTTTTCTTTTGTTTGTTTGTTTTCAACTTCATCGCAACATCATCACAACAAGGTATCAAGTATCGCAACAAATCATCAGGAGTTTCTATGAAACCTCAACACCTAGCATCTCTGTCCAGTCATTACTGGCGCTTATCTACTTCTTGCTGGTATATAGCGGCTTCAGTGCGACAGCATCAACTTAAGACAGAACAATGGTAAGTCTGGTGGTTCTACTAGCACTACACCTCGCTATTACTGGCTCTGTCTACAGTCATGGGATGGCGCTGGTGGCTCAAGTGTCGCTCCTGCCATGCGAACTACGGGAGAGCTCTACGTGCAAACCCAACACCTGCGTATATTGCACGTACCAGAGCCCGCAATATCAAGAGCGCCCCAGGAACCAGAACCCGCCAGCAAGCAGCAGTTGCCAACCAGACTTACCATTGTTCTGTCTGTAATGTGTCTTGTCGCGATGCCACATCTTTACGCCGCCATAACAAGACAAAGCGCCATCTTAAGAAGACAGAGATGGGTGATGATTACCATTGCGAAATTTGTGATCTTTCTTTTCGATATCTTTCTGCTTTTAAGGCTCACAAGCGATCAATGGGCCATATTGCTAGGGAGCGAAATCATTAATGCTAACACCTTACGACAGAAAGATTTGTCCGGCGATGCCCGTGCCCTCCGACGTCTCCGAACTGCTTGTGAGCGTGCCAAGCGTACCCTCTCCAGCGGTGCCCAGGCCACCATTGAGATCGACTCTCTCTTCGACGGTGAGGACTTCACCATGTCCATCACCCGTGCCCGTTTCGAGGACCTTAACGCCAAGGCTTTCTCTGGCACCATTGAGCCCGTCGCTCAGGTCCTCAAGGACGCCAACATTGAGAAGAAGGCCGTCGACGAGATCGTCCTCGTCGGTGGTTCCACCCGTATCCCCAAGATCCAGAAGCTTCTGTCCGAGTTCTTCGACGGCAAGAAGCTCGAGAAGAGCATCAACCCCGATGAGGCCGTTGCCTACGGAGCGGCTGTTCAAGCAGGCATCTTGTCTGGAAAGGCTACCTCTGCTGACACCTCCGACCTCCTTCTCCTGGATGTTGTTCCTCTGTCTCTTGGTGTTGCTATGGAGGGCAACATCTTCGCTCCCGTTGTTCCCCGCGGTACCACCTGCCCCACCCTCAAGAAGAGGTACAGTTCTTTTCTAGTTTTTGTCTTGTTATTGTCGATTTTTGATCATGTCTGCACATCATCAAAGATGATGTTTGTTTGGTGTTTTGGTCATTTTAGGCTACTTGCTCCACGTTTTATGCTCCTCACGTGCTCGTCCCATATTTGCCCCACACTTCCAGCCTTGCCCGATTCTGTCAGCCCTATGTCTTCTCAACACCAAACTCTTCGTTCCCTCAGTCTTTTTGATCAATTCTTCAACAGTTACTAACCATGAACTCAATAGAACTTTCACTACAGTTTCCGACAACCAGCAAACCGGTAAGGAATTTTCTGCCCAGACAACGCGTATCCTTGATGCTAACATATTCCAGTTCAATTCCCCGTTTACCAGGGTGAGCGTGTGAACTGTGAGGACAACACCTCTCTGGGTGAATTCACCCTTGCTCCCATCCCTCCCATGCGTGCTGGTGAGGCCGTCCTTGAGTGTGTCTTCGAGGTCGACGTCAACGGTATCCTCAAGGTCACCGCCACCGAGAAGACCTCTGGCCGCAGCGCCAACATCACCATCTCCAACTCTGTCGGAAAGCTCACCACCGACGAGATCGAGAAGATGGTCAGCGACGCTGAGCAGTTCAAGAGCAACGACGACGCCTTCCAGAAGAAGTTCGAGGCCAAGCAGCAGCTTGAGTCTTACATCAACCGTGTTGAGGAGATCGTCTCTGACCCCACCCTGTCCCTCAAGCTCAAGCGTGGCCAGAAGGAGAAGATTGAGAGCACCATCAGCGACGCCATGGCTGCTCTTGAGCTCAACGAGAGCTCTGCCGACGACCTCAAGAAGCAGGAGCTTGCCCTCAAGCGCCTCGTCACCAAGGCCATGTCCTCCCGATAAATGCACAACGCTGTTAGACATGGCAATGGTGTAGATATCCAGGGGTACTGATGCTGTGAGAGCATGAGAGCAGAGAACTCAGCCGCCCTCGACGCCTCGCGAGAGGCGAAAGGCTTTACGACTGGCTGAGGTGGACTTTCCTTTGTCATTAACGGTAATTGGACAAGGGGATGCCAAGGCATATGAAAAGTTCGGTCATGACTACTAAAATGAGAGCTGATGGAAAAAGGGTCCAAGATGATTGTGGGCTCGCTGGGCCAGAGCCCCCGATGAGTGGACAAGGGCCTGTGAATTTAAGCATAGACATGGTAGAATGCAGAAACGGAATGATGCTTTTTTACCTACTTGATAATTTGTCTCCGAGTTGCTTTACTGTGATGTTTCTTGTATTGAATATGACGCAATGAGGATCATCCACTATGATCAGGTCCTGCAATGAAAGACTTGCAATCTATTCTACCTCCACCTCTACATAGTACTATGCTGCAATGTCAGATAACCTCGAGCGACGTGATTGTCATGGTGTCGTGGCCATCATTGTTGTTCACGTCGGCCAGATCTTACCTGTGTTCTCACCCATAAAGGTAGACGGAGGATATTACACCGAGACAATCTTTGTTTACAGTGTCCCGACGCGTTGACAAGATAAATTCAACGTACTCTACCTGGAGCTTTTACAATCCATGTATCTACTATGGCCCGGCAAAGACATGCCCATCATAGTGTGTGTCTACTAACAAACCGGTGGGGCATATGTTAGCCGCTGGTGTAACTCAGGATGAAGGTCGCCATGGACTGCGGCCTCCCATCCTTTGAAGTGGAGAGAAGCTCTTCAGCGAGGCTGAATTCTCTGACTCCCAGTAAACAAGGCCTCTAGACGGGTCGCATTGGTTCGGGCAGTGCCATAGGTAGCGCGACGTGGGCGGAGTTTTGGGAGATTATGGTACGCCTCCCAGAGTGAGCAACAGGCTTGTGACAAGATTTGTCCGACTAAGCAGCTTTTCTACCGTACATGTCTCTTTTTCAGGCTCTAAAATCCTAGATTGTATCTCTTTAACCCTAAATCAATCCTGAGCCAATCCTAGATCCCACCCTAAGAATCCCCGTTTAAAAGCCAGATTAAGCATCTCAAGGATGGATTTCACTTATAATTCGTCCTCTTCAGGACAGATTAGAGGTTATGTGGACGAATTGAGAACATGAATCCGTCCTGAAGGGAACGAATCAGAGATTTTACGGTCGAAATTGAGATTTCAAGGACGGATTTGGCTATCAATTCGTCTTGAAGAGAACGAATTGGAGGGTTTATCAACGGATTTCAATATTAATTCATTCTGTAGAGGACAGATTAGACGTCTTAAAGACGGATCTACTACATCAATTCGTCTTGCTCAAGGCGAATTTGAAAGTCTCATAAAGCAAAAGTGATCCTGTGAAAGAATTCATGACGCAGATTGGGTCACATTGGACAGGTTATAGACTTGGCTATCTCTTAAATGACATTTTAAGGGCGCAAATAGACCTGGTAGACTAAAATAAATGGGAATAGTTAAGAAAAACAAGTCTCTTGAAGCTTCATTTTAATCCTCTAGATCTCTAATTCGGCTTTCAGACGTGCATTCTTGTAAATTCAAGTAGTCTGTTCACAGATGCAATGATGAAGGAGTCAGTGATAGGCTTATATTAACTCCGACTCTATATATATGTCACTTTTCTATGCCAATCCTCTATATACCTTTCTGATGTTTCTCGTCTTTTGATGAGCAGACATTGCCTTCGTCACGATTGTCTTAATGAGATGTCACCCTTGATCCATTCACAGGCCTTGAACGAGTCGATGGCTTCTAGAAGCTCGGGTTAGAATGGTTCCACTTATTGGCGGGGGATAACGATAACGTTGGCTACAGTAGCCGCTGTCAAACCTCAACTTGCATCATACAACTCGACTCTCGATACATAACGACATGCTTCGGATAAAAGCTGAACCATTATTATTATCGCAAGAGATAAAATCTAGACATTCAATCTCTGGGCAATAGAATGCGACAACCACAGTCACGACATATATTCACTCATAACCGAGATCAAGATTCATCATCACAGTCATCATGACAAGCTCCGAGAACAACCTCAACATCCTCGACCTTCCTGTGGACATTCTCAGTCTCATTCTAAAGCCTCTCGTCACCAGCTCAGCGCCAATTCAGCTCTGCCCATGTACCGCATCACCTATCGATCCGCTACCCATCCTCCTCTCACATCCAGCTCTACACACCATCGCCACTCCTCTTCTATACGCAGGCAACGAGTTCATGCTCGACGCAACAGGCCCCCACGCACAGCACATCCGCAGAGAACTTCAGACCGCCCCGCTCGGAGCCGACGAGAGACTTCCCGGCCGAGCGACGCTGCTGACTACACCAGATGCCCTGCGCAGGATCGCGAGGATGGAACTACGGATTGACCGACTACGCGGCTGGCTAGGAACAGACATAGTACCACTCCTAACAGAGCTAGCTGTCAAAGGAAGAATGGACTATCTCACAGTCTGGGTACGCACACCAGTCGAGCCCAAAACCCCGGTACATTTCCGTCCCGCCAAGCCCAAGCCAGGAACAGATCTGGACATGTTTGCCCGGCCTCCGCTAGAAGGTCTACTAAGAGTGCTCGCGGACCCTTACCTGCTGTCGGCGCGGCTATGGGTAGACGCGCGGCATGCGAAGACGTGGTGCCGGTTCCACGGCGGAGGATGTGCCGAGGGGAGTGGGGACCCGGAACGGGTAGAGGTTGACTGGCGTGAGATAATCCGGGTAGTGGACCCGGAGAGGAAGGAGATTGCTGTCGTTGGGATGGAGAGGAAGTGGTAGATGCTGTTACTTTCTGTCGAGGATTGCAACGCCGGGCTAAAGACGATCTTTGCTGCTTTTTGGTGTTTGTGGCACATCACGATGTGGTTTTTGAGGGTGTGGACGGGCAAAGACGGCATAGAGACCGAGTTTCTGTACTATATTATGGCTTGATTGCGGAAGAGGGTGTAGGATATGGTTGCTTTGGTATGGATGGTACTGCAGCTGCCAGCTGGGTAGATACGTGGGTGAAACTCTAGGCGTCTCGGTTTTTCATGCTCATCTCTATCGTCAGCCTTATTCGCAACTATTCATATCTCCTCTGTCGTCTATATCATGATTACACAAGCACGGCCTCTGAAACGAGTCATACCCAAAACCGCAGCGACGATCTAAGATATACACAGACACCTTAATATCTCCGAGGTTCCCCGAGCAATCACCGTCGCCGGTCACGCGTCACGCGTAAACCTTCATCTTATAAGAGATGACGTCTTTTCCTGTCTCATGAAGTTTTTGCCATTGAGTTTTTGGGCAACCTTTCCCGGGATTAGATTGTGTTGCGTTGGTGTGACAATTGTCTTCCCCGCAATTGGCCCAGACTGGCTTCAAAGTTGGCGATAATCAACACCCACACCTTGATGGTGTTTTTTTCATGAGCCTGACACATTTCAGTCTTAGGTATGCTATGGTATGATCTTTACAAAATGGTAATACACACGTTTTGCTTATCCTATTAGTGCCTGTTGTATCCGCTAAGCGACCAGCCAAAGACCCGGTGTTCCTCCTCCATAAGTGGACACACCAAAAAGATCTTGATATTTGTCAAGCACGAGAGATTAGGTAGACAAAATAAAAATTCCTTACGTATAGGGGGGGGGAAGGACCCCTGTAGATGTCATGCACGTCTCGGACGGCTACCGAGATGCTACTGTACCCAAAACATTGGACGGACAAAAAAGAGATTCCCATGTGTTAGCAGCGGCAGGCTCCGGCTAGTCGTGGCACGTTCTCTAGTTTCTTCTATGCAGTGCAATACTACGCTATCACTCTTTCAGACTTTTCACATGATCGGTCTAGAATCGATATTATGCCGGGGGGATCTGATAACTGAGCTAGTCTGAGGGTGTGTAGTTGTGCAGAATAGTTCTATGTATGCATAGTTGTAGGTGTATGGTAATGGTCTGATAGAAAAGTCAAATTGTTTCTTTCCGTCATATAATTATACTCTATGCACATCATCTACAGATACAATAACATAAGATAAACCATAGCAGCGGTCAAAGACCCCGTGTTGGCTACGCACCAACTAATAGGCCAGCCTTACATGGCTCATGTATGGATCGCTTTTAATACTGCCGACATGACTGCATAAGAGATGCCACTCTTTACTTGATTCGGAAAAGACGAGAAATCATGATTTACCGCTATCAAATTGTAGTGCTAGACTAGATCCCAGATTCAGATTCAGATTTAGAAGGGATAGAGACAGTAAAGTCCTCCCCCAGATATTTCTTCTCCTATTAGACAATAATAAGAAAGAAGAGAGAAACCCCCCCCCCCCCAAAAAAAAAAACCCCCCTCTCACCACCCCCTTCAAACACTCTTCCTCTTCACCTGCTCCAGCCCAACGCCCCCC